>CM050941.1:69246084-69846084 GCA_027789145.1 Solanum arcanum
TCAAACTTGACCTCATTCTTCCTCAGTTCATCTCTACATCTTCCCAACTAACAGATGTAGTCTTTTGCCTACATCCGTCTGTTATAGATCTACAAGTATTCCAAGTTAAACTATTAATAGATTATTCCACGATCGTGTTAGAACTAACATGCACAAACAAAAAACCGCTATTCAATTCATATAAACAAGTTTTAAACTTGATTGCTTATGTTATACAATGTCTGTATTTTAGAAACTTTAGTCTTTAATATAAACTTAAGTAACCTTAAATAAGAGGTTAATCTATGTGCATAGAGAACCCCCTTGGTAAATTGAAATAGACCAAGGTAAATTTTAATAGTTCAGTTGATTAATCATCTGAATTTTTACATTGTTCGTGAGAGTTCGATTCTCCATAATTCACTGTCAAATTAGGTTTTAGGCTTAACTCACACTCCAAAAGCTAGATCAAAAGGATTGTCCATGCCTTATAAGGAGTCCACCCATCTCATTAACTAGTCATTTTTTAACACTTTCACTGTGGCCGTTCGACTCACCTAAGGAGCAAGAAGAGTGAAAGCTCCTACGGAGAGGTAAAGGAAAAACATAGTCCGTTTACGATTGATCAAAGAGATAATTATTTCAAAACAAATGATGGTACAACAAGCTCTCCGAGCATAAATCAAAAAAAGAAATAGCTACTAAATTGCAATAAATCACACTAGACCCAAAAAAAAGGGTGACATAAATAAATTCACAACAACAATGATTCAATAAAAATGAGTCTCCTTGAGCTAGAAAGAGACAGAAAATTAAACTCCAAATCAAGCTAAGCCAAAACACTTGATACAATGAAGAGTACAAATCCCATTAAAGTAAAAGAAATTTTGATGTTGCTGCTGCTTCCTGCATTTGATGATCCATTTCTTGAAGTATCTGTCTTGGACCCTGTTGAACCTGCAAGTATATTAGCATAAGATATTACTCATATATATAACATCACATAAATAGATAAAAATTAATTCTTTTTCCGCGGGAATTACCTGATCCTGATGGAGTTGCTGGGATTTCTGGTGTTTCATCAGATGAACCAGTTGGAGCAGGGGAACCTGATGGTGAACTTGCTGGAACTGAAGCACTTGGTCCATTTGCTGCTGCTTTTTGCAAATGCAAAAACAAATAAATAGAGAGTTATTACTTATTAGATGACTTTAACTTCTAATAGTAACTCGCCAAATTCTTTTTTCAGGACCTCTGTTTGCTCTGATACCAAGTTAAAGTATGTGACCATTTCGCTTAAAGCTATTAGGAAAAACACTGAATGATGCATCCATTCCAATTAAATACATTTTCTTTTGATTCTTTCGATGTTCAATCATGTTCTAGAAATCCTAGATTCCGCATCTAGTACTCTGACAATTTAGCTTAAAAGATTAAAAGATTGAAACTTTACCATTGCATCGACTAAGTGGAGGAGTTTGTACATTACAAGCAGCAGGTAAGGCTAGAGCAAGAGTTTGATTTATGGCAATTCCAAGACCAGAACCACCACCATTAACCAAAGAGCAAAGACATTGAGGATTGGATTGAACAACACTAGAGAGGGCTGTACAGCAAGTTGAAGATGGAGTGGATGAATTTCCAGTAACATAATTCATACATGGTGCTAATCCAACTAATGTAGTCATACAATTTGATTGAGCTTCACCCTTATTCCAAAATAGGGCAATTATAACTATGATTAGAGATAGAATATTCATGACTTTGGATGCCATTTTCTTTAAGTTTAGGGAAGTTTGAGTTTGTTGGTTGAGAATTTACAAGTTTTGAGTGCTGAAGGAGAAAAAAAGTTGTGATTTAAATACATAAAGTCTATGCACTAAACAACAAGAAATGATAGGTAGTTTGGTTGGCCAACTCAAACTAATAAGGAAAAAAATGTATAATTTCATAACTAAACACTTTAATAGAAAATTAGACTTGGTTTGTAACATTGACAAGTGTAACTTAAGTAGGGTATTGGGTTATATCGTCTAGATTACTCCTCTCAACATAATGCCTAGTTCTTATGTTTGTTTGTATTATTTGTTTGATCTTAAATTGTAGGCTAAAAAATTTTAAAACAAGAAAAAATGACAATAATACCATAGTCAGCAATCAAAGATGTGGTGCAGTGGATAAAACTGCTTTTTAAACAGAGTTCTCAAGTTAGACCTCTAGATAATGAAAATCCTTACTATTTAGTGTTTTCCTATGAATGTGGTCCTACGCGGTACGAATTTGAATGAAGTATTAAAAAACAAAAAAGTTAACTTAGGGAATCTATTAAAACATCTCATTTTAATATTACAAAAAAAAAAGTATTTTTCAAAAAAACTATAGGTGTTCTACATTTTCTATTGGCAGATAAATTCAAAACAAGCAAAATAAGGGAAACGATTTTTGGTCTTACAAAATCATAAGAGCAATGTGAACCTTAGTTGCTTGAATTTTTTATAAACGTCGATTGGTGTGTGTTTGATTGCAGTACATAGGGTTTTGAGGGTCCAATTCCTCGTTTATCAAGGATCGATTATAACATAATCCTTATAATCTTGATCTTGATCTCGAATAGGTCTTTTCCATAAGTGTATTGCATTTATTAAAAATTCACAGTAAAAGCAAAAAAATATTTTTGAAGTGTGTGCAAATTAAAGATGTGAACCAAATAAAAGTCCAATATGAGGTTCTAGATTGGAAGATTGAAATTTGAAGATACTATAAGCAGTATAACTGTCCTACCTAACTTTGACACCAAATCTTTCTATTAACATCAAAAAATGGTAAAGCCAACTTTTAGACTAAGAGTCAAAGAGGTTTAACTCCAAGCCACATTTTTCAAATCTACCATTTACTCCTCCAACTGAAATTTTTCCAAACAATGTAAATATAAACCATAAAATCATTACCAATTGTTCATTCACATCAACATTTGAAAAATTAACCTCATTCAAATCACAAAAAAAGAAAAGATCAAACAGATGGAAAATTTGAAAGTTTCTAAATCAGTACATGACATTATTTTGCTAACTCTTGTACTAAGTTTTTCAACATTCAAAGTTGTAAATTGTCAAATAAACACAGCATGTACAAGTTCAATAATTAGTACTTTCACTCCTTGTTTAAATTACCTTACTGGAAGCAGTGGAAATGGCTCTTCACCAACTGAAGATTGTTGCAATTCACTCAAATCATCAATGAGTGATAGCATTGATTGTATATGTCTTATTGTTACTGGGAATGTTCCTGTCTCGATACCGTTTATTCGTACTCTGGCACTTTCACTTCCTCAAGCTTGTAATAGTGGTGTCCCCGTCCAGTGCAGTGGTAAGTACTTATTCATGGATTCGTGCTTTCTGGTATATTATGTTTTAATTACGAACAAATTTTCTCAATTTTTTTTTCATTTGTTTACTTTTGCAGCTTCTGGAGTTCCTCTTCCATCTCCAGGTACATTAAAGCTTTCAATGCATGCAATGGAACCTATTAGCATCAATTACGTCTCAATCTCAAATTATTATTTATTCTATTTTAATGATGTGACATTCTATTCGTTTTAGTCTGTCTTAAAATGACCGTGGATCACACATTTCTATAGTTAGAAATAAACTTTAAAATTCTATTTTTACCCTTAATGAAATAATTTATAGTCACAAAACGAATTAACCCAAATGAAGATAACCAATATAATGTTGCAAATCCTCTCTATGCTTCATTGAAATAAGTTCTTTTTTCTTCTCTTTCAATTAACAAGAGAAACTTGCTATTTAATTTAACATGGCAGGTCCGGCTTTGTTCGCGCCACCACCTGCTCCTGTTCCTGTTCCTCCTCCTCACCATCACCACCATCACGTTCCTGCTCATCCTCCTCACCACCAACGAGCTGCTGCTTTTCCTCCTTCTCTTGCTCCTCATGGTTCACGAGGTAATTCTGACCAACTATATTCATATTAGGGGAAAAAAAGGGCATGATATACCCTCAATTTTGCCATTTTGGTAATAATAAGGATATATGTGAGTCACTTATGTAACGAAACAAAATTGAGGAGTATATATGTCAGACTCTTTTTTCTTCATCTTAAAATGATGAAATTCATGCAGACCTAACAAAAAAAAATTAAGAATTCTACACAATTGAGCACAGATAGATTAGACCATACTATTTAGATGACTTAAATATATTTAATAAGGGTAATTTGGTCATTTACTATTCCTTAAGGAATAATTAGCATACAACTTTAGTCATGCTAATATGTTTTAACTTTTACATTGTTTTAATTTGTTACTGAATTGGCCCAACTTAATTGTTTACTTCAGTTGGCAAAGCATCAGCAGAACCAACACCAGAAGTTGATCCACCATCTATAGAAGATGATGAACCAACCATTGAAAAACCGACGACGGCGGCATCTCCACCAAAACCTTCCTTACTACCAAAGACGACGCTTCAAAAACCCCAAAACACTTCAGCATCTTCTTATATTTCTTCATTCTCATCCCCTTTTATGCTAATGCTTGTTGCACTTGTAACTTTATTTGTTGACAAATCATTAATATTGTTTTAATTAGTGTCCTATTCCACTATTGTAATTTTTGTATTACAAAGGTTATGTTATGCACTAAAAAATATGTAAGCTACTGCACCCATCAAAGGAAATTTGTCATGTTTAGACTTTTGATTTACATCATATATTTTTATTACACAAGTTTTCTATGATAACGGAGATTTTGATTATTGTAGTAAATATTTTGCTATTGACTACTTTTGGTAAATTTAATTTTCAAAATATTTTCCAATCAAATATTGTTGTGATTCATGATGTCTCGTTTGTTAGGGATGATAGTCCATCACTAGATCTACCTCACCACAAATTTTCAGGAGTTTTTATATTGTCATTTGAGAGAAATCAATTGTCGATGTTTCACCAAATTTCAATTTCTTGAAAATAGTGTATACAATTGTATATTATTGTATATGAGCATATACCTTTTACAATTTTTTGTATAATATTGTATTTCTGACCAACCCAATTCGACTGACCCAAATTCGAAATATAATAGAGCAACTTTTACATATAACAAATACAAATAAAAAATTTATATTTGTATGCTATAGCAAAGTTTGCATAATTGCGCTCCATAGTTAACATAGAAACTGTATAATTCGATATACATATAGCGTTGAAACAAATTGTATAAAACAAAGTGTATAAAACAAGAAAGAGAAAGACACTTGGGCAGAGAACTGTATAAAAACGAAGTGTATAACACGTATTGTATTATTATAAGTGTATAAAACGACTATATACAATTTGAATTTGTATAAAATGAGAAAGAGAGAAAGACAAAAGAGACTTCACAAAGAATATACAATTGAATCGAATCGTATAAACGAGAAAGAGAGAAATTAGATACAATTTGAAAATTGTATAAAACGAGAAAGAGAGAAAGACAAAAGAAATTGGGCAGGGGAGTATATTTTTATTGTATAATTATAAGTGTATAGGACTAAAATATATGTACTTGCATGTGTATATACAATTTTCTCACGCTTTATACAAACAGAAACGCAATTTATACATTTCGTTTCGGTTTGTATAAGTGAGAAAGGCGAGGGTGGCGAGCGAGATCTGGAAGAGGGGAGAGAGAGGAACAAAAATATGTGTATTTATACAATTTTCTATGTTTTATACAATTGGAAACAATTTTTATACACTTGTGTTTGTTTAAAAAGTGAGGAAGCGAGCGAGAGATTGGAGGAGAGTGGCGAGCGAGATATTTGGGAGAGAGGCGCCTGGCAATTTTTTGCAAACGTTTGCTATGGAGCACAATTAAATCAAACCCTAGCTACTTTATTTATTTAGATTATTAATTTGCTATTATATACAATTTTCCCAATATAAACAACCAAAGGACTATTATAGCTAATTAAGAAGAATCTGCTAATTAATAAGATTAATAGCCAAATATATATTCAGTTTAAAAGAAAAGTAACGTTAGAAAATAATCAGTCAATGCTATTTAAGGAAGGAAATATCAAAGTTTTGGCAATGGAAAATTTCATATAATGAAGGCCATAATTGCTAATTAAATGTAGGAATATTTCATGGATATAAACCTTATTTTTGAGATATTAAAGAAATATTTTTCCATGTTATAGTATAACTAGTAAGGGGTCGGAATTATATTCATTTGAAAATTACATCAAGACAATAAAGAATTTGAAAACAAGATATAACAATTATACAAGGTAGCAATTAACAAATTATCTTTTAGAATCTAATTAGATATTTTAAATTATTTTCAAAATTTAATCATTAAGAATTTAATTTTATCTCACTCTATTAGCTATTTTAGAAGCTATAAAATCACACTCTTTGTTAGCTTGATCATTCAAAGAGCAAAGAAATACATACACTCTACCAAAGACTATACATTCATAATATGTTATCTCTAGAAAGAATAATGGCAAAGCTTTTGACTTGTGTCCTTATCGTTGTTGCTCTATTTTTTGGTACTAAAAGATCTTTAGTTTATTTCTTTACAATTCTAACATCGATCAATACGCACTATTGTTAGTTTCTGGTTTCTAGTTTTATGCCTGTTGAATCATTAAAATACTCATATCGAAAGAAATATATATATCTTTAAGAAAAATGTCTTTTAACACGCCTCAATTATGAGAATTTCATATATAAGTACTTGCGATTAAATATATTTCCCTAAGACTTCCAACCATCAATACTCATTCTTTGACTCTTTTTGATAATTTGCAGTTGGAACAATGATTCCATCAGTTGAATCAAAAACTTGCTACCAAATACATCCAGAAATATTGTGTGACCATGGCAAAGTTGAGCCAAAATGTTTACCATTTTGCAAGAAAAAATTTGGGCCAAGAGGTGGTGGTCAATGCATTGATCAAATTGGGTTTGAAGGTCCATTTTGTGCTTGTGATTATCCTTGCTAGTCACACTTTTCTATTTTCTTTGTATCTTATTAAACTTTTAGTATTTCTACATGGAATTTTGGAAATCAAAATAATAATGCACTTCATATTTTGGGGTTTGGTTAATCCTAATTTCCATTATAGCGTCCCCTTCTTTTATTCATTTCAGTTTAAATTTTCATTTTCAGTTATTAAGTGAAAAAGTAAATGTAAAAAACACTTATACTTTGTTTGGATCATTAGTATCCATTATTTTATAATGTACTTTATTGTATTGTAATGTACTGTATGATAGAAACAATGTTTGTATTGTATTGTATAGAATCGTATGATAAATACAATGTTTGACTAGACTGTATTATTTGTTGTGTTTAATAACATTTTAATTATATGGTTTGATTGTATCGTAATGTAGTAATTTATAAGTTTACTAAAATATCCTTAATTATTCTAAGGTAAGAGGTTTGGCTAGACTGTCTGTATTATTTGTTGTGTTTAATAACATTTTAATTGTATGGTGTAATTGTATCGTAATGTAGTAATTTATAAGTTTACTAAAATATCCTTAATTATTCCAAGGTAAGAGGTTTGACTGGATTTAAATAATTAAGGTAAACGGTAAAATAGTATTTTGAAATATTATATAAAGATATAATTGATAAAAGAAATTAATAACAATGGAAGTACACCAAATTAGTTATTCCCTAAAATAGATATTTTCATTGTTAGGTAACAACTAAATTTAACAATACAGTATAATACATTTTAACTAACAATCAAATCAAACATTGTAGGTATATAATGAAACAAACATTGTAGGTATATAATGAAACAATACAATACAACAATGATCATGTTGATATATCATGAAATAAAGTCTCATAATCATAAATGCCGAATAAACTAATATATATTTAGGGCCCGTTTGACCATAAATTTTCCAAATAATATTTGGGAAAAATTTGGCAAATAATGTTTGTCCATGCCATTTGTCATTATTTGGCAAATATTTTTGGCAAATATCCCAAATTTCCAAATACTAGTTTTTTCTAGTATTTGGGCCAAATATCATTATTTGGGATATTTTAAAAATTAAAATTTTACCCCAATCTTTTATCTTTTACAAAAACACTCTCTCTAGTATTTGCTTGCGTTGTATTACATCATTTTTTACGTGAACACCAAAATAGTGATGAAATATTTAGTGAATATTAAATAATGATATGATTGTTGATGAAAATTATTAAAAATTGGCTTTAAGTAACAAAGTCATGTACTTTATCTACTTCACGATGTATGGAATAATTCTTGTTGCACTCACTCCAAATCACCACATTGTTTCAGTGTCATGGACATTATTTGTTATTGTTGTAACTAACATTCAATTGACTTGTAATACAAACTTTTAGTTAGTTTTGATAATTTTTAAAACTTGTGTGTATAAATCATATTTTTCTAAAAAGGTGAAATATATTTCCCAAATTTTATGGCCAAACACATGGTGATATTTCACCCAAATTTTCACTCAAATAATATTTGCCAAGAATATTTGGAAATCTATGGTCAAACGCTAGCTTAGAATATAATGTCATAAATATAAGAGTCTCTAAAATACAAATATTTTAAAATAATCTCAATACTAGATTAAGCGGAGTCACATGCTTATGGGTCTAAATCTGCATAAAAAGATGCAAAGTGTAATATGAAATACGGGTATCAATGTATTCTCGATAACAAGGAGGATTAGTCTATGAAAACACTTGCGTTATTAATTAAACAAATCTAAGTCTTCATAATGAAACAATGGAATGAGTATAAAACAACTTAACAAATCAAGTAAAATACTAATCCAACAATATATAAAACACTTTTTAATCTATCGACACAAAAGAAAAGTTAACCGCAAAAAAGAAACAGAAAAATAATTAAACTTCTAATACAGAGTATCATTAGAAGAAATTAAAGCCTCTGCATATGTTCGATCAATCAAAAGTGAAACTTGAGTCCCAGCAATTCCAAATTCTTTCAATTTCCGTTTGGATTTGATTATTTCATCACCAAATTCATTCAATTCTCGAGTCTTCGAATCATAAATCACCACAAATCCATTTTTATCGCTCCTGAAAAACAAAAAATCTTTAGTATTACCTTTACCTTTTTTAGAAAAACAGAACCTGGTTCTTCGACTCTTAACATTTTTTTTTTCACGACTCATTCATACTGGAAACTTCCAGATAGTCTATCTTATTCCAACAAGGATTAGAAGGCTTAGTTCTGAAAGGTAACGCAAATTTAGCGAGATAGATTCGTTCTCCTAGAGAAAACGGTGTTGTAGTTGGACCCCGGGAGATTGATGCTGATTCACTGAGGTTCTCCGGGTTCCAGAAAAGGATTTTGTCAGGCAATGGTACAACTAGAAGAAAAACTCCATTAATGTTAGAATTGATGAATTTTAAGGTCAATTGATGACTGATTAGGGAAGGAGGATCAATAATCCTGTCGTCAATCGAGTAGTCTCGTTCCGTTTTCAAGGCCTTCATGATTTGGTTCAGGTAATAATAGTGCTTCGTGAATTGATCATCTTCAATCAGAGAATGCCATGATTCGCAAGCGGATTTGAACCTTACAAGTGATTTCCTAGGAAGATTTAGGAGTATATTAATGGTGATATCAGTAGGGAAGTTATTGGCATTAGCCATTGATGAATTTTCGGAGACTGTTTCGAAGGTTTAGGGTTTAATATAAGGGGAGAAATTCCAGATTAACACAACACATAATACATAAATATGTATTTTAATTAGTATAACTTACATAAATATCATTGTGTAAAACCTAATTACCTTATATTCCTATTATTTTTATAATTACATAAATCCCATTTTTTTTTAGACATTTCAGATACAATTAAGGATCCGGTGTTGCACTTATTAAAGAAAAAAAAGCTGTAAAATCAATTTAAAATCTCATAGTATCTATTTGTTCCACTAATTAAGAGGGAAAACTGAAAATTAAATTAAGATTCTACAAATTACGTTATTTCATTCCAAATTATTATCAAGAATTCAAAATCCTATAATGTAACAACCCAAAAAAATCAAAAAATTAAATTTCTTCTTCTTGTTCATCGTTCTCTCTATTTCATAAAAAAAAAATTGTCGAAAATTTGAAAAGCGGGATGAGTTATGAAGGATTGTATGGAATTGTTGTTGGACAAACGATTTCTTTTGTAAATCTTCAAGTTCATTGAATATCTTTTCGATTTTGATTCAAGATTATCGAAAATTTTGAGATTCTGAATTCTTCTCCAGTCATTGAAGATCCTTTCCATTTTCATTCAAAATTGACGAAAATTTTGAATTTCAAAATTATTCTCCTAGTTCATTGAAGATTCTTTCAATTTTGATTAAAAATTATCAAATTTTTTGAGAAGATACATCATGAAGATCCTTTCAATTTAAATTGATAAGTGTTGTATTTCTACTAGGTACACTAAATAAGAAAGTGTTGCCCATAAATTTTTAGGTTTGAGATCAATACATTATTATTTTGCAATTGTTATGTTACAGATATATTTAGTATAAATTGAAATTTACGTATCATAATTAAAAAATTAGTGCATGATATATTATTATTTATGCATGTTCTTTTGTTTGAGATCACGAAAATCCTTTCGATTGAATTGATAAATATTATATTTTTACTAGATACATTAAATGAGTAAGTGTTACCCATAAGATTTTAAGTTTGAGATCGATAGATTATTGTTTGGTAATTGTTATGTATAATATATATGTAGTATAAATTTGAACACTTTAATTTTATTTAAAAATACATTATAGTAATTGTTTGAGATCGATACATTATTGTTTGGTAATTGTTATGTATCAGATACATTTAGTATAAATTTGAATTTACGTATCATAACTAAAATAAGCGCTGATACATTAATCGTTAAGTAAGATACATTACATTTTATACCTGATACATTAATCTGATGTGTGAGATACATTAATCTGATGCGCTGATATATCAATTTAATGCGCAAAAATGGGGGATTTTGAAAAATTGTAAAACAATAGATTTAAAGCTCGAGCATGTGTCCTTCCTCGATTTCTTTGCTTACAAATGTATCACGAATATAATTTGATATTGTGTACGGAAATATATTCTTCTAAATTTAAAAATCGTAGAAAATACATAGTAACACTTGATACATGATAAAATGATACATCTGGTGGAGACTACTTCTCTTCATTTCATAATGTAGTTTCACTAGCAAAATAGAATCTCCTAAAACTGATTTTTTTGCAGGAAACAATATGAATACATCATCTCTTTTACCTTTTCCTTATGTATATTGTGAAGGTGAAAATGGAGGAGAATCCGGTAATTCTTTGGGGGAATTGTAAAGCGAAAACTTGAGTTTTTTTGAAAAAAATTGTGGAGAGATATTACTGAAAATAGAGAGAAATTAAATCTGAAAATTGAAAAATGAAGGAAGTAAAGATTGAGGGAGTGAAAATAGGAAGATATAGAGTGAGTGAAAATAGGAAGAGGTTGAGGGGGTGAAATAAGGAGTAAAAATAAAAAGAAAAACGTGTATAATTTCATGTATCTGGAACAATGGGTTTGAAAGGAAAAAGAGGGATTTTAGAAATATTTTTAAATGATAGGGAATAATAGAAATTATGAAAAATAAAGATGTGTATATAGGTAATTTATCCTTTTAAGATATTCATATTTTTCAAATTTAAATATTTACAAGTAGACACTTAAACTTATATAAAATTGAAGAAGTAAACACAAGTGTCTTTTTACATTTCACATACAATTAAAATGTATATTCATATTAGATAATTTACTCACGCTTCGCACGGGCATGAAATAATCTTTCTAAACTTTTTAACAACCTTTCCAATAATCGATTATTATAAATAAATAAAAAGAGAGTAAATTTTAATAGGTTTCAAGAACATTTTAACATAAATTAAATAATTTGAATGTAAATAGATAGTAAATATATAGTGAATGATTAAACATATCTTGCTATCTAATCATTTTTATCTTTTACATAATTTATCATAATAATATGTTTAGAATCATCAATATTGGTTGGGCTCGTTGGACCGATCTGGCCTAACCCGGGATTTAATAGGGTTGTGCTAAGATTTTTGGAGACCATTTAAGAAAAGAGTTTTTTAGCCCGGTCCGAATAAACCTGTTGATTTGTGGGGCTGGAGATATATAGGTAAGGTCAGCCCGTGGGCCATAAAAATTAATGAAAAAATATAATATAATATGAAAATTTAAAATTAAAGAGAGTCCAAACTCAAAAGAATTAGGTTAATATTTCTATTTAGATATTTATACTTTTTTTTGGAAAAAAAATTAATAAATACTATAAAGATAATTTTATGGGATAATTTCAGAGATCTCCTCCAAGTTTCGCTCTTTAACACTGATCTCCCCTGTGGTTTATGATATTACGTCTACCTCCCTTATTTTCATTTACTTGTAATCATTCTTTAGATCTATTTAATTTAGATTTGACAATTTTACTCTTTTTATATTAATTTCTTCATATTAATGTATATTATATAAAATAACTTATTTATCAAATATTTTAAAAATAAATCAACACAAATACATATTCTTTTTTAATCAAACCAAGATCAAAATCTTCACTTGACCTGATTCACCATTTTCACAAAATATTAACTCTTAATATCCATTTCACCTTTATCAATTCACGTAGACTTTTCTTCTACAATAACCCATCATTTTACAGCAACAATTTATTTAAATAGAAGATAAAAATAAACTCCTCAAGAGAGAAATTTGATAAGAACGATCAGATTTTGTTCTAGTTAAACATTTTGACGAGTGAAGAAGAAACATGATCCAACAAATAGACATAAATCGTTGAAAATTAGATCTAAACTTGCATATATAAGGGTAAAATTGTCAAATCTAAATTTATTTATATTTATTTTAAATAGATTCAAAGAATGATTACAGGAAAATAAAAATAAGGGAGATAAACGTAATATTATAAACACAAGGGAAGTGAGTGTTATAGAGCGAAACCTGGAGAGAGTTCTCTGAAATTATCCCTAATTTTGTTTGTAGATTTGATTAACAAGTAGTAACATTAGCATCATATCATATTGTTTTGTCGATATTTATGATAATATTTTAAAACTATAATTTATAATTTAATTTAATAATTTAAAAAATATAATTTTTTAAAAAGTGGGTTGGCTCGACAAGCCTATAGCGCACTTACATGTGCGTTGGGCCGGTCATTTTATGGCCCACGTCAAAAATAGGCTAGCCCGGCCTGACTCGGAAACTGTCAGTCTGTATGGGTTAGCTCGGATGGGATGGGCTAGCCCATATTGACAGCTCTAATTATGTTTGATGATATAATTGTCTTGTTAAAACTGAGTGATGTTTTTATGTAGCGATTAAACATCATTTTCTCTATTATTTTGTACATGAAAAATACATAATATGATAATTTTCTTGTTAGAGTAACTCTCTGTGAGAAAAAAAATTATGTGAAATTTTTTATAATCAATAGCAGTTATAAATAAATTAAGGCCAAAAATGAAAACCACAACATCATAAATAAATTTTTCTAAGAGACAATCTACTTGTTTGAGGTCAAACGAAGGAGAAAAATAACTTTGAAATTGTCATTGCAAAATAATATTGTTGACCCTTTTAGAAATTCATTACTCATTAAACTGCTGCTCTGAAGGTCCTTCTAGATGTTTCAGCAATGTCACTTTATGACTTTTTCAAAAATATGTATGTCTATTGTTGCATTATATAAAAATACAAGTAGATCAAAACGTTGGAGTCTAGTCTCATGTTAAAGAAATATTCTCGAACATTAAAAGGTTTAATATGAGTCTAATCTAGACAACTCAAAAACGCTCAATAATGACCTGGTACATGAAAGATAACAAATCTATATCAATAGACATATTTTTTGTAGCTTAAGATATTACTTTTATTAAGAGCATGTTTTGTTTCATATTCTTCAAATTAAGCTTGTCGAAAATAGTCATAAGTCACACCAAAAATATTTAGAAGAGCTGAATGAGAAGGAAAAAAAAAGAAAAAAACATTACAAGGACAAAAATTTTGTCCAAGTGAGATCATATACATACAAAACAAAAAATAACAACACAATTTTAAGGAGACAACAAAAGAGCGAGAAAAAACATACATTAAAGGAAGTAACCATGAGATATTCAATGATGATACAAATCATTCTAACCAGAAAAGTTCTCACGTTTTGAGAAAACATACCTCAAAAAATTGACTAACATTTCAATCAACTTTCAATCCTTAAAGTACTCATAATATCCATTGATAAAATTTAGTAAAAATAAATAACAATATAAAAACAAAAAAATATGGGCAGACAAAGTTATTAATTCTGAGAAAATTTTTCTAAAGAAACAAAATTTCATCCTTGTATGTGAAGGAATTACATTGTTGATGAAAAAACTGGAGATTTGTCAGGGCTTTTTTATTGTCAATCAAACATTTCGATAGAGAAAACTTGCTTAAACACTCAATTAACATTTGTTATTTAATCTCTACTAACAAATACTTATAACAATAATTTTACGAAAACATAAACAACAAAGTTTCAAGCATGTAGTTAAAAATAACATTTAATAACATAAACATAAATTAATTACTTTAAAAAAAACATATTAGGATTTATAACAATAGAATGAAACAGAATGAAAAAAATCGAGTTCACTGAATGCACAATGTCCCCTTAAGGAAATTATTCTCCTCTATACCCAAGATTTAAAGGAACAGATCCTCTCATGATAGAACGTTTTGATTCATGACCAATGTATTGAAATAAGAACAATTATGTCAGCGAGTCATTCAAATAAGCAAAATACATAAATATTTAATTGTTTAGAAGAAGAAGAAGCTAAAAAAATTTCGTTGTTTTAAAATGAGAGGAAATTCCTCTATTTATAGACATCAAAAGGTAGTTTGAACAAATATTTATCGTGTCTTATCGGAAAGGTCACAACTCTTTAGGAAAGTCACAACTCTTCGGAAATATCACAACTCTTCATAAAAGTTACAACTTCTCATAAAAGTCGCAACTCTTCGTGAAAAGGGAATGCTAGTTTTGGAAATAAAATAAATTAACAGGAAATGTTGGTTTGTGGATGTGTCACATAGGCGGGCATAGGGTTTTCTTTATATATATATATATATATATATATATATATATATATATATATATATATATATATATATATATATATATCCCATAGTTTTAATATGAAATTACAATTTATCCCTACTAATAAGTTTCTGATTACATTCCTCCCTTAAAAATTAAAAAAACGGATACAATAATTGAAGTTTGGATACATTAATATGTAGTTCATATACATTAAATATTGTCTCGAATATATTAATATGTAAATCAGATACATTACAAACTAGCTCGAATACATTAAAACTAACTCAGATACATTAATATGTAGATAAGATACATTAATAATTAGCTCAGATACATTAAATACTGACTCAAATACATTAATATGCAGCTCGGATAATTAAAAAAATACGACATTTTGGAGATTTTTAAAAATAATAAGGGATAATAGAAATAAGTAAATCAAAAGATATGTATTTCTGTAATAAATCCTCTTTTAGTTAAGTTTCAAAAAGAAAAATTCTCAACCCGCGTACCCACCCCTTCCCACAAGTTTCTTTCAAAAAGTATTTTGTATCCGCATAACCTCGCCTCATAAAAGCCATAATTTGCCCTGCTATGCAAATACTATTACCTGTCCCGCCCCATTGCTATCCCTATTAGTGTAGCACTCTATAGAATGAACAAACAAAATGTCAGAAATCAATTGACATTCGCTTTCTTCACTATCCAAAAGCCAAGTCCATAGTATTAGTAGCATTGCTAAAGTAAGATTGTAGCGGTATGAGTTTTGACGTGATACTCTATTTGAGAGTGAGACACATTAAATAAAGGAGGTTTGCTTGTCGAGTCAGTTTATTGTTCCACGAGAAACCTTAGTAATACCAATCTTTATATATATATATATATATATATATATATATATGGAAATTGAACTTTAACGCAATAAACTCAAGGAAGACACGAACATTTAAATATAAAAAAATCAATTTGTTTTTATTTAATTCTGAGCATTATACGATGATAGTGCAAAATGAAATTGATGAATGATTTAATTAAAAATAAATTCCACGATTTTATTCTTCTTTGTCCCCTATCTCCTTTTAGGGTGATACCCTACATTCTTGGTCCAGCTCAAGACGTGAGGCTCTCAAATTCACCTGTTAAAAATACAACACAAAAAATTACAAAATTTTAAAACATAAATAAATAGTTTGAATACAAGTGAACAAATTAATAATAATAATAATAATAATAATAATAATAATAATAATAATAATAACAACAATAATAACAACAATAAATGCTCCTCCATTACCAAATATTACCTACACTAATTCTGATAAATTAAATTTATTTGAAATATTTGTAGTTTAAAACTAATGATTTCATATAACAATAAAGGTGCATAAAAATCTTAAAAGACTAATAACATGAACTATCGAGACACGTAAAAAGGAAAATTTACTGGAATATACTATCTTAATTTTTCCTTATTTCCTCCTCTTTCTAAAAATCTCTTCTTTCTCTCCTAATATATTTAATATATTAAAGTTACATATTAATATATCTGAGTCAGTATTTAATGCATTCGAGCTAATTTTTAATGAATTTGAGCTACATATTATTTATTCGAGCTAGTTTTTAATGTATTCGAGCTAATTTTATTCGATTAATATTAAAATGTATCCGAGATACTCTTTAATATATCCAAAAGATATGAATTTTAAGAGATTATTATAATTAGAAAAAAAATAAAAAACAAATATAATTTACTCTTTATACGTGAAATTTATGTAGATTATAAATACCTTTCAGCGCCTTATAACCGCAATCGGTTTCACATCTCAATGCACAATAAGTGGAGCCATGGCCATTGGAAGTGCAATCCTTTTGACAATTTTCGTTGCAGCTATCGAAAGTTACAGCCTCGGAAACGTGAACAACTGATAATACAATCATGCACATTAAAAATACTGATACAAGCTTATTTGCCTCCATTTTTTTCAAGAAGGCTAATGTTTTTAATTTTTTTGTTGATAGATTTTGCTTTGCTTTTTTTTTTTTCTATTTGATTTCCTTAGTTTTATTACTTGGGACGATTTGTTGAGCATATTGAGATTGAATATTTATAGGAATTTTCAACCATTTAAATCGAAGGACATACCTTAAAGTAAGGAATTTTTTGTGGATTTCCTTGGATTTGGGAAACTAGCATTTTTTAAATTAAAGAGTCATGAGAATTGTGTTTGCATAAATTAGAAAAAGCGACATTTCGTACAATATTTTTTGATCACTGATTAAATACTCCATCCATATGTTCAATAATAGTTGGCAACAATTGATTTGGCACACCGTACACTCCTATTTAATATTACTTTTGATACGATGAATGGTATTATGATGAGAAGTGACTTTAATTTCTTTTAACATTAGATGACTCATTGAGACATATGAAACGGTAAATGTTTTTTACAAAATGTACTTTATTTCTTCGAAAAATAACACTAGTTTTTTTTAAAAAACTCTAGATGACTCGTGTCATGCTCAACATTATGCAATTTTCCAACAAAACGAAATTCAATTTTGAGAAAGGTACTTTTCTATAACATTTATTTGTGGAACAAAGTTAAACAATTATATATATGTTTTTGAGCTTACTAGAAAAACAAAAATTATCAGATAGTTTATGTTCATCTTGGTGGACGGTGGTTCAACGAATATAAAAGATGATCAGTTCTACAATTGAATATATTATAGCATACCAACTTAAATAATAGTAGTTAAAGTCATGACTAATTGGGATATATTTTACGTATTTATGTAAATATTTTCTTAAAACATAATTAAAAGAAGAAATATCATTTGAAATGGCGAAGCTAATATTATTAATTAATACACAAGTACACACAAATTAGTATATACATACAAGTTTGAAACAAGATGACATACATATCATAAAATACATAATTTACATTTAAAAAAAACAAATATTATTTTTGAAAATGGTAATAAGGAGTGGCGATCAAGTAAAGCTCACTTTTTCTTGCTGCAGTTATGTCAACATCCTTAGGCTTCACACCATCTGGTAATTTCCAATCAAAATGATACAACAATTTAGCTAGTGAAAGATAAACATTGATCAAACCAAATATAATTCCAGGACACATTTTTCTTCCCGCGCCAAAAGGAAGATACTCAAAATTATTCTCCATATAATCTATAGAGCTCTGCTCGAATCTCTCAGGTATAAAGCTTTTTGCGTCTAACCAATACTTTGGGTCCCTTCCCATCGCATAAACGTTAACCATGACACTTGTTTTTAAAGGGATAGTGTAACCTTTGATGTTTGTTTCTTCCATGCATTTTCTAGGGATTAAGAGAGGGAATGGAGGATGAAGTTTCAATCTTTCTTTAACAACTTGTTTTAGATACTTTAATTCCTTTTATATACTCGTGTCAACCAAGGTGTATGTGGATCTGTTCCAATTTTAAATAAAGTTGATTGAAAAAATATGAACTTCTCTACAGAGAAATAGAATTTCTATATGATAGTGGATTGTCCGGGATTCGAACCCGCCTCAATTACATCCTAATTGAAAGTTTCTTGTCCTTTAAATGCTTTTCTTACTTCTGCTTGGGCCTTTGCTGTATATTTGGATTTCTCATCATTTCTGTCATGGCCCATGTTGTTATTGTTCCTGAAGTTTCTGTTGGCGCAGTGAACATGTTCTACATTCATTATTAATTTCATAAATTCATGAAATATTCATAAACATCTTTAAATTTGTCATTTTGTACCTACTTCAAGTCTTGTCTTTGAATTTCATCTTCGACGAGCCTCTAAGAGCCTGTTTGGCTCAACTTAAAAGCTGGTCAAACTGACTTAAAAGCTTGTTTTTGACTTATTTAGCTGTTTGACAATACTCAAAATAACTTACTTTAAGTTTAAAAAAAACTTATTTTAAGCCAAAAGTTAAAAGCTGGGGTAGAGGTGCTTTTTTTTTTTGGGAAAAAGCTCAAATATACCATCGAACTTTTAAAAAAGGCTCATTTGTGCCATCCGTTAAAAGTTTGGTTCATCCATGCCACTACCGTTTAAAAAAAAAGCTCATTCATGCAATTTTTTTTAACGGTGGTTTTACAAAATCACTTTTTACACGTGTCAGATTTAAATTCGTCCACGCCATTTTTTATTTATAATAAAAAATCTGAAAAATTATTAAATAAAAAACCCACCCAAATAAAAATCCACCCAAATAAAGATCCACCCAAGTAAAGACTCACCCAAATTAAAAAAATATCCCATATAACCCATTAGTAACCCAATTTTTCAATTCACTTTTACCCTAGAAACCCAATCTAAGAATAGAAGTGAAAAAGACCAACTCCTTCTTCTCCAACGAATTTACTGTTCTTTCTCCAGTCTTGTTTATGAAGATTAAAGAGGTTAGTTGACATATTACTACAAAATAGTTATTTAATGTGGTTGGTAAAGAATTTCAAGAAAGTGTACATATTGGGTTCTAAGTCATGTGGGTTTGTTATTTTTGTATGTGTAACTGCATTGTTTAATAAGTAATGTTTTTTACTTTTAATGATCTTTGTTTGTTTCTTTTTGCTGTGGTCCCATATTGTATTCATTGTCAAATTTAGGGATCCTTTATGATTGTTCTGTAAGTGGGTTAACACTACTTTGTAGTTAAAGTTCTCAATATTTAATTATCTTGTTTGTTTTTTTATTTGTTATGGTCCCATATTGTATTCATTGTTGTCATATTTAGGAATTTTTTATGATTGTTTTGCATATGACCAGTGTTACGAAAGGCGCTCGCCTCCTCGCCAAAGGCGAGAGGCGAGGCGAGGCGAGGGTGCCTCGCCATTCTCTGGTGAGGCGAGGCGAGGAGAAAAAGGCGAGCCCTGGCGATCTGTGGCGCTGAAATGGCGAGCGAAAGGCGCCGCCTTTTTAATTAAAAAATTTTGACTTAATAATATTAGTCAAAATTAGGGTTTTTTTTTTACTTTTGAAATTCTTCTGAAATCCTCCACATCGCGACTCTCTCGATCGATCGATTGATTGACTCTTCTCTTCTCCTCCATCGCGTCTCTGCTCCCTCGCTGTTGCGTCTCTGCTCCCTCGCTCTCCCTCGCTGTCGCGTCTCTTCTCCCTCGCCGACGGCGGCCGACGACCCTCCGACCCTCCGACCCTCGCGACTCTCACTCTCTGTTTTCAGGTAATGTTTTCTGATTTCTCTCTTCTTCTTCTGTTCTTTTTTTTTCTATTCTTCTTCTTCATTTTTTTTTGTAAGCAGCAGTCAGGCACTAAGTACTTACTGCATTGTGCTTACAGTGTAAAGTGTAATTTTTTTTAAAAAAATTCTTTTCCTAATTATTTATTCCAATATTTCTAAACAGCGAATTAATTGAATTTAATAATCAATGGCGGATGCTAGCAAAAAGAAGGACATTGGATGGAATTATGGCACTCAAGGAGCGACGAAAGATTCGGTCACTTGTAACTTTTGTGGGAGTACTTTCAATAGTGGAATAACTCGACACAAACAACATTTAGTGGGTGGTTTCAAAAATGTTAAATAATGTGTCGCTTGTCCGTCGGAAATTAGAGAAGAAATAAGAGCTTATATGCAAAACAAAATAGCTAATAATCCCAAATTTCAAATGAGGCAACCGGAAGAATTTGTTGATATTGATGATCTTGATGAAATGGATGATTATGCGGAAATGAGGCCTCCCTCCAAAACTCAAAAGATATCTTCTAGTGGAGGTTCATCAACCGCACGGAGTGTGACGAAAGGACCTTTGAACCTCTATTTTTCACAAAAATCAACACAAAAAGGAGGCTTAGAAAAAGGAGGAGGAATCGAAGAAACAAAGAAAATTCTAAGAGAGCGTGCGGTAAGTGCTTTTGCAATTTGGATGTATGATGCCGGGCTCCCTTTTAATTGCGTCAATCACAAATCATTCGATAAATTTATTGAGGCGGTTGGACAACATTGCCCCGGAATGAAGCCTCCTACATTCCATGAAGTTAGAGTCACTCACCTTAAAAAAGAGGTGGATAAAGTAGAAAAAATTGTTGATGAGCATAAAGTGCAATGGACAAAGTTTGGTTGTTCCATTATGATGGACAAATGGACGGCACGAAATGGCAAAATGATCATCAATATTTTGGTGAATTCTCCAATCGGTAGTGTATTTCTTGGTTCGGTTGATGCTAGCAAAGAATCTACCGATTCCACCAAAATGTACAAGTTATTTGAAAGCACTATCGAAAGAATTGGACCGGAAAATGTGGTACAAATTGTCACCGATAATGCTAGTGAGAATGTCAAAGCGGGAAGTATGATGATGGGTGCGTATCCACACATTTATTGGACTCCATGTGCCGCTCATTACATCAACTTAATATTTGGTGACATATTCAAGGTTAAGCCATATGCTTTCGGTAATCAACCTATCCTTTAACTTTCTTAAGTTTCTTTATAGTCAATACTCAATAATTCATTAGCTACTAATTAATTTAATTTAATCTTTCTATAACAGTTTTTAAGAAGGCCATCAGAATCCATTCTTACATTAGTCAAAGGCCATTGTTGTTAAACTTGATGAGAAAATTCACCAAAGAAAGAAATTTGGTGAAACCGGCCAAGACAAGATTTGCAACGGCATTCTTAACTTTGAGAGCTATGTACATACAAAAAAAAACTTGAAAACTTTAGTCCTCTCAACCGAATGGAATTCAAGTAAATTTGCAAAGGAAACTTCGGGGAAAGAAGTTGTCAATCTTCTTATTTCTATCCACTTTTGGAATGATGTTGTTCGGGCACTTACAGTTTGCCCTTTGACAAAAGTGCTTCGTTTGGTGGATGGGGAGAAAAAACCACCAATGGGTTATATTTATGAGGCAATGGATAGAGCCAAAGAAGCTATTGCACATGGTTTTCGTGGAGTTCAGAAGCATTATGAGAAAGTGTTTCAAATTATTGATGCAAGGTGGTCAGAACAACTCCATCGGCCTTTGCATGCTGCAGGCCATGTTTTGAACCCAGGATTATATTATAAAGCTGAAGAAGAGGGAACTTTATTACAGAGTTTGTGGACCGAGTATTATGCATGTGTTGAGAAGTTGGTCCGTGATACAACAATACAAGATGCACTAATCGTTGAGCTTCCTAAGTACAAAATGGCGGATGGACTATTTGGTTGTGGTCCGGCTAAAAGAGCTAGAGACACAAGGTCACCGGGTAAGTGGGTTGATTTAGATCTTACTTAAATTATTTAACTTACTTATAGTCACTAACCTTTAAATTTATTTTATTATAGTTGAATGGTGGTCACTATTTGGTAGTGGAACACCAAACTTGTAAAAGTTTGCCATGAAAGTATTAAGCCTAACTTGTAGCTCATCTGGATGTGAGCGAAATTGGAGTGTGTTTGAACACGTAAGTAAAAATTTATATCCTATTTTTCATATTATATTATTATCAATATCAACTAGTTAATATCAATAACTTATGCACAGATTCATTCCAAAAAGAGGAATAGGCTTACACTATCGCGTCTCAATGATCTAGTGTACATTAAGTACAATAGAACATTGAAACGTCGTTATGATGCTCGTGATCTTATTGATCCAATTCGCTTGGATAACATAGATGATTCAAATGAATGGTTAGTTGGATGCCCCGAAGATCAAGATGATGAACTAGTATATGAGGATGATGATCTTACTTGGGGTAGTGTTGCTACGACAATTGGAGCGGACGAGAGTATCTATCATCTTAGGGGACTTTCTTCAAGATCAACAGTACTTGACAAGGGCAAAGGAGTAGAAAGTACATTTACAAGTTCATCTTCAAGTAGGACTCGAGCACTAATTGATGAAGAATACGAGGAGGAAGAAGATGAAGAGCAATATAATGATGTAGAGGATTTTGATCTTCAAGAGTTGGATAATTTTGAAGAAGAATAGACTTTTAAAGTTTTGGTTTATTGTATTTTGAATTGTTTGGTCTTTAAAGTTTTAGACATTCTATTGGTTTTTGAATTGAATATTTGCTAATATGTGTCATTGCTATTAAGACTTTGGATAAAATATGCAATTAAATATTTTTAATTTTTGGTATTAATTGGCGCCTTTATTCAAAAAGGCAAGCGCCTCGCCGCTCACCTCGCCGCGTGGCGAGGCAGGCCCTTGTCGCCTTTTGTCGCCTCTCGCCGTCCACAACACTGCATATGACTTTAACACTATTTTATAGTTAAAGTTCTCAACTTAATCTTGTTTGTTTCTTTTTGTTGTGGCCCTGAATAGTGTTCAAATTTTAAATTTGGGGGAGTGTATGTGACAATAGTATAAAGGAAATCATTGTTTATTAGTTAAAATATGTCTTTTAATGATATTATTTGTTTATTCTTGTTGTGGTTTTGAAGTGTATTTTCTACAAAACTTTTACACTATATTATTCAGTTTCTTGCATTCCTTTAATCTTTCTCCTTTTGCCCTTCATCAAGTAATCATATATGAATCGTAGACAAGTTGTTAGCAAGATTTATTTCTTGTTCTTCGATTTAAGTTATTTTGGATAGTTTAATCATCATATTGACTATATTTTATTGTTATACGTTGTTGGTCCCTCATTTATTTAATTGTTTTTTTTGGCATGTGTACATTACTGAAGAATGATTGCTAAAGTAACAATACTTTTTCACTATGGGGGTGAATGGGTCTTTTCTACCCAATTATTGTACACTAAGAAGTTGATGCATACATGGCATGAATTTGATCCAGACTTGTTGTCGTACAAAGACTTGTGTGAAGAATTTAAGAAAGAACTTGGTTATTTTAAAGTGAAACAACTCTTAGTTGTTGGACCATCTGGTAGATACTACATAATTGAAGGTGATGATGGTATTCAGGCTTTACAATGTCTGGTTTATCATGAGTTTAAGAATATTGACTTATTTGTTGTAGATGATACGGACTTGACAATTGATACCCTTAACATTCTTCATCATTTAGAGAGATATCATGTAGATGTTGAAGTTGCATCAGATAATGAACATGATAATGAACATGTACCAGAAGATTCTGATTGTGAGGTTGATATTCCTTCTGATGTGGAGCATGATGAAGAAAGGCTTCAGTTGTTTGAGAAACAAAGAAACAGTACTGTAAGTGATAATTTGGAGCACTACAAGGAATTAGAGAAGGGGATGTCATTTGCCACCATTGAGGAAGCTAGAAAGACAATGAACTACTATGCTATAGCTAGTAAACGTGGATTGAAGATTGAAAAAACAGATCCTCACAGGGCTAGGTATGTTTGTCAAGCTGGATGCCCTTTTAAATGTAATATTTCACAGGATAAAAAAGGGGCTTCTGGATTTAGTATAAAAAATTTGATAAGTGAACATACTTGTTTTCCACGCTACAAAAATTCAAGGGCTGATTCGAAGACATTAGCTCAATACTTCAAAAGTAAATTACAAAGAGATCCTAAGTACACCGTGAAGGAAATGAGAGAAGAATTATCAACTGATTTTGATTTGAATGTTACAAAATCCAAGCTAAAGAGGACTAAGGTGATGATCCTTGAAAAACTAGACGGGAGTTTCAAGGATGACTTTAACAAACTTGAAGCATATGGGGCTGAATTAAAAAAGTCTAATCCAGGTACCGATGTTGAAATAAATATTTCAAAAGATCTTTTGAGCAAGGTATAAGAATGTTTTTGAGGATGTACATATGTTTTAATGCCTTGAAGGTAGGTCGGAAAAGTGGATTAAGACACTCATTGGTTTGGATAGTACTTTCTTGAAGGATAGGATTAAAGGTCAATTGTTGGTTACAGTGGGACAAGATTCTATGAATCAATTCTATCCAATTTCTTAGGCAATGGTTGACAAAGAAACTATCATGACATGGTCATGGTTTGTGGAGCTTTTGATTAGGTCTTTAGACCTTAAAGATAGAAGTGGAGTGACTTTTATTTATGACATGCAAAAGGTTTATCATTTTTTAAACATGTTTCATTATATTTTTGACTTATTTTATGTTTTAATCGTGAACTCTACGTCATTGCTATGTTCTTTTTAATCTTACAGGGGTTACTGGATGCTGTGAGCAATGTACTTCCTGCAGCTCATCAAAGATTTTGTGTTAGGCACATCGAAGCTAATTGGCTAAAAAAGTGGAGGAGCGGGGAAATGAAAAAGTTGATGTGGAGGTGTGCTTGGAGCACATATGATGAAGAGTTCAAAGACCAACTCAACAAGCTAGGCCAATTGGATGAAGATGCTGTTAAGGACCTTATTAGTAAACCACCTCAGGCATGGTGTAGAGCCTACTTTGACACGCAATGTAAGAACACAATGGTTGACAATAACTTCACAGAATCATTCAATGCTTGGATTTTAGAAGTAAGAGGTATGCCAATTATCAAAATATTGGAGGAAATAAGGATTATGGTTATGACTAGGTTGGCTGAAAATGAAGCCAAAGTTAGGCATTGGAAAACTGGATACAGTCCACAATGCATGAAGTTGTATAGTGATTATAGGGCAATAGCACATGGATGCACTGTGAACTTTAATGGTGATTATGGTTATGAAGTGTCTGAAGATGATGATAGACATACTGGTGAACTTAGAGCATACTAGATGCACCTGCAGATTGTGGGACTTGTCTGGAATTCCCTGCCCTCATGCCATAATTGCATTTTTGCATAACAAAGTTGTTCTTGAGACACAAATTCACTTGTTTTACAGTAAAGAAGCATATTTGTTGGCATACAAGCACAAAATACAACTTGTTAGAGGAATACAATTTTGGAATGTTGATCCTGCTCATGCAATGGAACCACCTGATATGATCAAAACTATTGGAAGACCCAAGAAAAAAAGAGATAGAACAACAGATGAAACAAGAAAAAGAAAAGGTGAATGGAGTTCATCAAGAAAAGGTTCTATAATGACATGTAGTAATTGTGGGGAACAAAATCACAACGCACGAGGTTGTTATAAGGTATATTTTTAACTTATTCTCTTATTTTAGGTAAATCTTTAAGTTGCACTAATTGTGTATTTTGGAGATTGCAATAGTTGGCACTATTTTTATTATAGTTTTTGTGACGGTTTTTAGATGGGCATTTTTGTAGACTTCAATTTTGAATATTTGGAAATTGAAACTTTTGTGACTATTTGAGTTTTTGGGGCTGCTATAGCTTTGTATTTTCTTGGACTACAATAATTAGAAATATGAATTAACATTATTTTGTTTGATAGGCAAAAGGGGCTGAACATATTTCAAAGAAAGGCAAAGGCAAAGAAAAAATTGGTGAGACATCAACTGGAACACAACAATCTGGCCAGGCCTCAAGGAACAACAATTATGAACCTGAATTTGGTACGCAGCCATCTCAACAATCAGCCTTTCGAACTCAATTTGATACTCAACAGTCAACATCTTATGGACCTGATATTGGTGACGATGAAGATCCAATATTGAGGCCGAAAACCATCTCTGAAGCTGATACATTGTTGGCCATGAGAAAGGGCAGAATGACATCATCAACTGGTGGTAGAAAAATTCAGTTCACCGGAGATGAAACTGGGGTGTCAACTCCAACAAACTTGCCTTATTCACCAACAAAGATAACTTGGCGAGGAAAGGAAGTTGTTACATGCAATCAGTTAAAAAATGACGCGAGAAAACGTATCAAGATGATTGCAAGAAAAGGGCAAGGGGAATTAGCCCCCAATTCTTTTGAAATATGAAAGTTGTTTTGTTTTTCTTTTGTGATGCCTAGACATTTTAAAGGTTAAGTCCTTCATTTTGTGATGCCTAGACATTTTAAAGGTTAAAGCAGTTAACATGTGATTTTTGTTATTACAATTATTTTAACCTTAAAAAATGACAATTACCTATTCTGTAATAGAATGACAATTGATGCTAGATTTGTTGAAATATTAGGTTATGCACTATGTTGATATTGAAGTTTTGTGTTATGGAGTGTATTTCCTTAGTGCATGTTGACATCACAGTTCTTTTCAATGGACTTTTTTATTGCTGCTGCTTGGAATTTGTTTATGCATTGTGATTATTAATGATATTATCTTTCTATAGTTGGTCAAGTGCAACTCTGAAATTTATACAACATATTATAAGTTTTTTGAGTCATATGTGCTAGTGTGCAGCTATATTATTTGTGTCATATGAGCTAGTGTGCAGCTGTGTCATATGCCCCCGTTTGATGATAAGTTATTTGAGTTCTTTGTATTTTGTCAAATAAAAAAAACTTCTTGATAAATAATTGACTTTAAAGGCACATATATGTTGGAAAAAATGGTTGACAAAGTACTAAAACAACAAAATTATATTAAAAATATACCAAAACAACAAATTATATTAAAAATAACTTTCAGTGATTAACAATGTACAATGTACCGAGATAAAAATAAGCAACAAAATTACATTAAAAATTACTTGACAAAGTACCTAAATAACATAAGCTAGCTTTCAATGGTTGTCAAAGATATATATATACATATATATCCATAAAATTCGTTCTAAATTTTGAGTTGACGCTTCTTCATTCAACAATGAATAAATACTATTCACTGGAATTCAACACTGATCCCTTCAAATTATAGCATCCACTGTCATACTCGACACAATGCTCCTATTCTTAGATTGGGTTTTTAGGGTAAAGGAATTGAAAAATTGGGTTACTAATGGGTTATATGGAATATTTTTTTAAAAATTTGGGTGGGTCTTTACTTGGGTGGATCTTTATTTGGGTGAATTTTTGTTTGGGTGGGTTTTTTATTTAATAATTTTTCAGATTTTTGATTTTTTATTATAAATAAAAAATGACGTGGGCAAATTTAAATCTGACACGTGTAAAAAGTGGTTTTGTAAAATCACCGTTAAAAAAAAGGCATGAATGAGCCTTTTTTAAACGGTAATGGCATGGATGATCCAATCTTTTAACGGATGGGATAAATGAGCCTTTTTTAAAAGTTCGATGGCATATTTGACCCTTTTCCCTTTTTTTTAGCTTATAAGTTGTTTTAAGTTGACCACATTTTTACCTTTTTGCCCTTAATATTTTTATACAATCTCCAAATTACCCACATAACCCTAACATCTCTTTCTTCCATTTTTCCCTTTTCAGGTGTGGATGATAGACAATTTCTATTACTAATGAATGAAAATAAAATAAATTTTAAATCTTTCAAGTGATCTATTCAAATTATATAGTATTAAAAAATATAAAATAAGTTGCACATATAACTTAAATAAAAATTTATAATCCTCTTATAAATAATTTGTAATAATAAATAAATATGTGAATGATAGACAATTATTATTACCTATGGATGAAACTAAAATAAAATCTTAAATCATTCTTTGATCTATTCAAATTATATATCTTTAAAATCTATAATAAGTTTATATTCCTCTTATAAATAATTTGTGATGAGAAAGAAATATGTGAATGATAACAAAATATAATTATTTATGGCCGTAAAATATGAATTAATTAACTTTTATTATGTTAACAACTTTTAAGGGTATTTCAGACATTTTGATTTAAAAAACTGTTTATTAGCACTTATTTGCCAAACACATCAACAACTTTTTTTTTAACTTCAACACTTTTATCCAAACACATAACTGCTTATTTTAAAAATAAGTTTCAGCACTTTCAAAAGTACTTTTTAAAAGTTGCTTTTATTAAACTCATCCAAATGGGCCCTAAGTAGAGAGCATTTGTTGTTAGGGTTCTTTTAGGTTACTTTATCCTAAAACCTGACTTATGCCTATATAAAAGATACTTCGTCTATCCATTTTTATTTATCATGTTGCACTTTTCGAAAAGTCAATTTGACTAATTTTCAAAGTTAAATTAGATTACATTAATTTGATATTTAAATAATCAAATTAGATATTCAAAAACTATATGAAAAGTAAAATTGCAATTTTTTTTGCATATCAATATGATGAAAAAATACATCTTAAAATGTTAGTCATAATTTCTTATAGTTTGACTCTAAAAATAGTATTCATGACAAATAATGGTGGACGAAGGGAGTAATATATATCATATCTGAAAAAAATCAGAAATTAATCTGATATTCACAAAGATTGGATAAAAATATGACCAAACTCTTCTTGACAATCAAATACTTCATGAAGATCTATAATATCCTCTCATGGAGATTAAATAAATCTATAGGAGGTCCACATTATCCTAGTCCTCATTCAAGAAATACATTACTAATAGAAGAGTCAAGGGACCAACAAATTTATTCACTCATTATTTTATCAAAGAAATTATGTTTAATTTCTTCTCACTTTAGTTGCAAACACATTTGATCAAGAATTTTAAAAAATATTTTTTCTAGCGAATTAAAACAAGTTTCTTAAAAATAAAATAAATGTGTTTTCTAATGGAAGTAAGGAAAAGTAGTATTTAACATTAAGTGTGTCATCCCGATCCTCCAATACACCTAATTTCACCCCTATCCTATAGCCCTGGATTCCATCCTATCACCCCACAACCCTACCTCTATATTCACCTCCACCTCCATCTTCCATTATATTTGATTAAAATATATATAAAAGAATTTAAGGATAATATTGAACACATGAAAAAATCATTTTATTTTCCCTATAAAATCTTTTCCATGAACACACCCTAAGATTTTATATTATTTTTTCAATTATAAGCAAGAGCACTTACAATTATAATGGCTTTGATGTTGTCATTGGTGATTGGGATTTTAATTTCCCCACTCTCCATTAATCTTAGTAGAACATCAACTAAATCTTCATCTCCAAATGCATCATTTCCTTTTTTACCACTTGCAATATTCTTCTTGTGCTCATTGATTACATCCTCAACAAGAGCATCAACATTTTGGTGAAGTTTCAAGATTCTACTCCTCAATCCACTTAGCACATGAAGGATCTTGATTTGACGGGAAAATGTCAGACACACTAAATCCACTTGCCAATTCCACTAATTCCCTCAATATTTCAATGAATTTCTCTTCATCTTTCAACAATTGATCCCCAAATGCTGCCTTGCAATGCCATTGAACTATCATACCTTAAGATCTACTTTGTAACGTTTATCGGCTCGCCACATGTTGATGACTGGATGAGTTGCACGAGGCGTGAAGCCTCATCCTTCCTGATAACTAAAGGACCGGACTTTTTTGATTGTGAGGAGTTCCAAAACACATACTTTACGCATTTGTCTCCAGTAATCTCCATAAAAACTAAACACGATGTCAATGCTCTTGTAACATATTATGTCTAGGGGATACTAATTTAGGCCTCAATGCAAAAGCGAGGTCATTAGTTTTCATTACCTCTCGTGCCATGTCCGGACTAGGATTGTAGAAATTTCACCTAGTTGAAGGTGCATGAAAGGCCCATGTTTATTGCCCAAGTTTGTGAGTGCATGATGGGGAAGTCCACCTTCTAATGCCAAGTGATGAAACTTCCTAAAAAGGGCAATTTCCATGGGCCTGGAGGAAGCTTTTTGTTTAAGTTTCTTGATTTTTTTCCATTCCACATGTAGTAGATAGAGAATGATAGGAAAAGAAATAAGAAAATGAAGAATGGAAATTGGAACTCCATTGGTTAGAAAAGGCTAAGAGAGGGGTACCTCAATTCTCTAGTTCAAGCTATATTAATATTAAAATGACCTTATGTGTATACAAAAAATTGTAATTTTACTTTTAATAGACATAAAAATCGTATTTATATATTATATCTATAGTTTGTATAATTATGTTTTATAGCAAATTTTATATTTGTTGTGGAGCATTATATTTCTATAAATCGTTGGCAACCCTCTCGTTTGTGTAAAAACGCAACAATTGTATATGTATATCGATTAGATTATTGTATATATATAACTACTATATATATGTATGAATAATTGTGTTTGTATATCTGCATAAAATTTGAAACTTCTTTGTAACGAAAAAGATTATTATTAGTATGCCTTTGGCCATGGGATATCATAATTACGATAATGAATCGTGAGACGGGATCAGCGTTTGGACATGTGATTTTCGCTGATTATGTAACATGAGATGTGATATTCTAATTATGACAGTTTGAAAGGTTGTGGCATTTCAAAAGGGTTGTGTCCTTTCTGAAAAATTATCATTTTTTTAAAAGTTGTGATATTTATCCTTTGTTGGCTATAAATAAAGACTTTCTCTAATTTTTCTACATCAAAGTATTCCTCCCTTCTGCATACATTTCTTATAAAACAAAATCGATCGACTGTGACTGTATGTGTGATTCATTGTTGTCTTTTTGTGTTTGTTGAAATTATTGAAGTTTGAAGTGCCACTATACTTTTTTAATAGTTAATCCGTTAGAACTTGGGAGGAATTAATCTACAACCTTGAGTACTTGAGGGTATTAAATTTCTTAAGGACACATAATGACTTCTGTGGATTCGGATAGTTCTTTTCTTTTACTTTTTCTTAATTGTTTCTGATTTGCTAATATGAATTTAGGAGATAACAATGTGTACATTCTCTCTTTTGATTAAATTTTATGTCACGCATGGTACTTTGCGTGTAAAAATAATTGTGAAATTACATAAATTCCCCCTGAATTTGGCAACAAAATTCACTTTACTATTTTAATTTTACGGATAATTATTTGTCCCCTAATCTTTTTGTAAGTGAATTAAATAGCAACTTACATATACAATACCAGTTTCATATTCATGGGTGAAGTGCATGGCACCACCTAAGTGACCCCTCAGTGCTACATAGATGACATGTCAGATAATTAATTTTTACTTTTATTTTTACTTTTCCACATCTTTTTAAAAAATTATTTTTCACTCTTCACCCACCACCCTTTTCATTATTTCATTTTAGTCAATTTCTTAAGATCCAAAATTTCATATCGATTGATTCATTTTATTTTTCATTGCTTTGTAATTATTCACTATTACTTCAATCAATACTTATATCAATCACCATACTTTTTTTCCCAACTAGATAAAACAACAATTTATATCAACAATGCGATTTTAAATTTATGCAAAATCGTTATGCTAATTTTTTAGATTTGTTGTTATTTTACTTATTTCACTTCCTAATGCATATTCAGGTATAGATTAAGTAACGTTATAGTTAGATGAATAATGATTTTTTTAAGGAGAATTAAATCTCAAAAGTAAAGCATAAAGAAAATGATGTGGGTCTTGAATGTGATTTTCTATATTTGTATAACGAAATATGTATAGAATGTAGAGCTTGATGAAGGAGAAAGAGGACGGGTCGATGTTGGGGTAGGATGCGGTGGGACTTAGTGGCGTAGCCACATAGTGTTAAATGAAATGATATACAAAATGATTAAATAACATAATTTGGGCACCCATATAACAAGCTGCTTTTTCTGGACACCATTTAAGAAATTTCTATCTCCGCTACTGGTGGAACTTGGGAGTTTTAGGAAGAAGAGACAAGCAAGGGAGGTGGGGGTTTTGAGAAAGCGGTGGAGGGGTTTGAAAAAGAAGAATGGGGTAGGTGGGCTTTTCTTTTTTTTTTTTATTATATATATAGTGGGACCCTTTTTTAAAAAAAAAAAAACTTAGGTGCCTTCAACTTTTTTAATTTTCTTGTTTTGCCACGTCATCTATTAAGGTGGTATTAAATTCACTTGAAATGAATTAAGGGAGGTAAATAATTACCCGTAAATTTAAAATACTAAAGTGAGTTATGTGGACAAGTTCAGAGAGATTTTTATGTAAGTAAATTAACATTAGGTTAAAGGTTAAAATTCACCGTATAAATTAATTTTATTCCAACCGTGACGTTCCCCACCTTCTTCTCCAGCTTAACCTTAGTCTCTCATCTCTACAGTGTCACTAATATCTTCGATTTGAGAGGGTGAATTTTAAGATTTTAAAGAAGGCAAGTAAAGCCATATTTAAAAAAACTAATATTTTAATGAATAAAGTTGTTAATGTCAGGTGGACGAAGATTTTATGGACAAACACGCCTAAACACATTTTTAGACAATTACTTGATCTAGGCAATGTCTATTTATGTTTCACTAACTATTTGTAGATAGTTTAGGAAGAAAACTCAATTCACACTCTCAATAAATCAAATTAAAATTTGATAAAGTGAATTAGTTTAAAGGGTAAAAGGTATGAAATATATCTGAATTTTGATCGATATTGTTGTAACAATCTCAAACTTCGTGTAGAATTTATTACTCCTGCACTATTTAATAGTATATTTTAACGATATATAAGTGTCATGCTGAACAAGAAACTATTAATTATATTAATGCAATATTTATAATATCCACATGAGCACCTATATATCTGCAAAATACACTATTAAATAGTTTAAAGGTTAATAGATCATGCCCAAAATTTAAAATTGTTAATGTAATTTTGATTAAAGTTCAAATATATTTGTATCTTTCGCTAACACGGAGTCATATATCTAGTAAGTAATAGAGAACCTAGAAAAAATGAATTAACCTAAAGTAGGGGTGTACAAAATTGAACAGAAAAGCGAATCAAACCGCAAATTGAGTCAAATAAAAAAAAATCCGACAAGTGATTTGGATTGACTTGGTTTGCTGTTGGAAAAAAAAACCCGACTATATTTGGGTTGAGTTGGTTTCAACTAAAAAAACCAACCCAAAATCAAATCAACCCGACTTTATATATATAATTTTAAAATTTTATTTTTATACGTAAAAATACTTACTTTGATATTATTTTTAAACATCTCTTATATTTTTTTTATAGTTTTTATCTTTTAATATATTTATTCCATGTTTGGAAGTTAGAATTCTTACTGATCTAATAAAGATTATAGTCCATACATGTTGGTAATTATAATAAATTTTAAATAAAAATCAAATTAATACTGATGCAAAAAGAAATCAATTCAACACTAAGAATGACAATAATTGAATATTTGTTTTTTAATTTTACATTGATTTAGACAATTAAAATACATGATCTAATTTTACTTTCTTTTAATATTTAGGTATGTAACTAATACTTACTAAATTTATTTTAGCATGATTTAGTATTTTAAATTATGATCAATTAATTTCATTATAACTTATTAATTTGCAATATTTATTTTAAGCGATTTTATTAGTATTTTTTTGTTGGATATTTATTTTCTTGAAAAATAACTTAGATAATTATATTTTGGTATGACTAAAGAAATATTTGAAGTACAAGTAAATTACATGTTTATATAAATATTTTATCGAAAAAACCCGAAGTTGAAAAACCCAATTTTCATTGGTTTGGTCTAGTTTATAAATTCAAAAATGCGACACTAATGATTTGGTTTGATCTTTAAAAATCCAAACCAACCCGATCATGTACACGCCTAACCTAAAGTATTACATGTTGAATTAAAAAAATATTACCACCTATATAACTTAATGAGACAATATAATATAGGGGAAGGGGTCTGATATACCCTTCAACTTTGCAATTTGGAGCTGATATATCCCTTGTTATGAAAGTGACTCATATATGCCCTTTCCGTTATACAAACGGCTCACATATACCCCTGCCATTACAAAATGAGCTTCCATATACGTTCATTTAATGAAAGTTACAAAATTAGTTTTCAATTTATATTTTTTACTTTTAATTTCTTAAAAAAATTATTTAGGGGGTATATATGATTCTTCTATCAAAGTTCAAGGTATATTTAAATTTTTTTCATGAATAAATTATTTTTGACTTCTTTTATTATAATTAATTTGAGTTTCTTATTCTTATTTTATTTTTTTCTTCCAATCTTAGTTTGAAGAAAAAAAATTTAAACTATTTTTTTTTGTCTATACTGTAATTTGATTTTTGTATTTGAAGAAAAAAATTTTATCATAAGTTTTACAAGAATATTAGTGAAACATAAATAAATTTGATTATCAAAATAATAATTCTAAATTAGTCATTGAAAAAAAAGGAATATATTTGACGAGGATTAAATTTACTCATATAAGATTATATTTTTTAGAAAAAAAAATTAGATTAAAATTATTATTATTTTCATTTTCGTTAGAGGAAAAGGGTATATGTAAGTCATTTATCTATACGTAAGGGTATATATGAGTCACTTTCATAACAAAAGATATATCAACTCTAAATGACAAAATTAAAAGGTATATCACACTTTTTATTATTAATAAATTGATCGTAGATTCTAAATTTAAATTTTGAATATAAAAATTTTAAATAAAAAAATATTATTTTTCATCGAATAAAGCTCTATAAAAATTTAAAATAACCATATATCATTGGAAACGTCAAATAATAAAAAAAAAAGTTAACAATACAAGGAAAAAAAAGAAGCAATATTCTCCTTTTTTTTCTTCACTTCATGTTGCGTTACGCGGCAATAAATGACTTCTTCTATTACCACGTAAGTTGTACCCAATTTGACACCCGTCTTCATGCATGTCTTTCTATCAAAATTTTCATCTATATCTTCTTCAAACATTATACTATATAAATAATTATCCATATTCATATTTTCACTCATAATACAAAGAAAAAAAATATTACAAAAAATGATGAAAGGAGCAAAAGTATTACCATTTTTATTTTGCCTAGTGGTTGTAGCTTTTGGTACCAAAGAATCAGACCTAAAACAATGTAGACATCATTGCAAGGTGTTACAACAAATAGAAGAATATCAAAGGGAAAAATGTTATGATATATGTGAAAAATTGTATCATAGTGAAAAACAGGAAAAAGAAGAAGAAACTAATTCATATGAAGGAAGAGAAGAGGGGGAAAATAATCCTTATGTATTTAACGAAGAGCATTTTATTAAGGGAATCGAGACCGAACACGGTCGAATTCGTGTTCTTCCTAAGTTTAATGAGAGGTCTAAGTTGCTTAAAGGAATTGAAAATTATCGTTTTGCAATTCTTGAAGCAAATCCAAAGACTTTTGTTGTTCCTAATCATTGGGATGCTGATGCTGTTTTGTTTGTTGCTCAAGGTATGTTAACCATAAGCTATAACTACTTATAATATTATGATGTTAATTGGTAATTTTTAACACCAAATAATTTGAGTTAATTATCATTTCGCTTTAGTTGGACATTTCTTGTGTTGGGTGCATCTACAGGTAGAGGCTCTGTATTTGTTTATTTAAATATACTTAATAAATTAGTTGAGTTTGGACAAATAAACTTGTTACCTTCATCTAATATATCATCTTACTAAAAAAATACTAGTAATTATTAGTGGTTCTATATTAGCTCTTTACCGTACTAAGAATCTGTTTGAATTCCCTTTTAGCTTTTGGAAGTGGTTTTTAATAAAATTTAAAATATTTTAAAATAATTTTGACTGTTAAAATAGCTATTTTTAACTTTCGAAATTAGTGTTTTATAAGGTAAAAATAATTTAAGATAAATTTAAAAGTAGGTCTTAACTTTTTTTTATTTAAAAGTCATTTAAATTTGTTTTTTTATTTTTGTAATTTGTAGTAAAAAAGAGATATTTTAATATCTATATAAAAAAAAATGATAAATTAATATGAGATGGAGAGAATTTATATGGGATAGAGGGAATACATATTAAGTGGTGATTCTCTTTGGATCAACTTATTTTTAGGTGTTCTTGATAGGCATAATATAGTCAAATTTTAATTTTGATCTCACACTTTCATAGTGCACAAATAACCATTTTAATTATTCTATCTTTCAATAAATAAAAACGCGATTTCTATTTGACAAAATATAGACATTCTGCGCGAGTGAGGGGTAATTTTCGAAGCCTACACGGGTAAAAAAATATTGAAATGACAATTCTACCCTTAATGAATTTCTTTTATATTAAATTAAATTTATTTTTAATTTTTTTTAGTTCTAAAATGGCCATTTAAAATAATTTTTTTAAAAAAAAGATAGGTAAAATGTTTAGTTAGTTGACAGCCACTGATTGGCTCACTAATACACGTGGGAGTGTTTGTATTTCACGCACTTTGGCTTTAAAAATTGTGTGCTTATTTATTGAAAGATATGATAGTTAAAGTGCCTATTTGTGCACAATGAAAGTTTGAGGTCGAAGTTAAAATTTGATTTCAAGTTTACGATCCAAAGTTTAGGATCCAATATGTGTGTGATGTCTTTGGAAACTTACAAAATGCTTTAGGGTGTGTTTAGTATGAGGGGGAACGTATTTCAATTTTCATGTCATGTTTGGTGGTGACAAAAGTTTTGAAAAATATTTTCTAATTTAATTCATTTTTCAAAAAAATCAAGAAAATGATTTTCCTTCACTAAGTCAATGAAAAATATTTTTTGAACTTCTCATTTTTACTTCAAGTTACTTTTTTTTTTAAATAGCCATTTCTAGAAAATATTTTAGGTTTCAAAATTTCATATTTCAGTCCGCCCTTCCCCTTCCCCAATTATCCCTCCACCCCTTCAAAAGAAATTAAGTTTTTTTTAAAAAAAAAAAATTAATTTCAAAATTTTGTTTTCCACCCAGTCTCGGACTTCCCACCCCCACACTACCCCGCCAAACCCCCTTTAAAAAAATAAATTTTGTTTTTTTAAAAAAAAAATTAATTTCAAAATTTCATTTCTTCAGCCTTACCCTCATCCCACCCTCCTATCATGCCCAAAAAAAAATTTAAGCTTGTTTTTTAAAAATATTTTAACTTCAAAATTTCATTTTCTCTCGCCCCATATCCTCAACCCTTCACCTCCTATCAGCTCTCCCTCCCAAAAAAAAATTGAGTTTTTTAAAAAAAAATTTGACTTCAATTTTTTATTTTTTACCCCTACCTCTATTCCACCCCTAGCACTCCCACCTCACCTTCCAAAATAAATTTTCATTGTTTCAATTTTTTTGTTATTTCACCCCTACCACCACAGGCTCCCAATCCCTCCAAAAAAAATAATTTACTTTCAAAAATAAAAATTCAAATACATTTTCTATTCATAAGTCTCAACACTAAAAATTATTTTCTAAAAATATTTTCTACTCAGCGATCAAACATGAGAAAATAGTCATAAATCTACTTGTTTTTCAGGCTGAAATTATTTTTCATGTAAAATAGTTTCCTTCGTAACAAACACACTCTTAAAGTATACATTTTTGTGTTAAATAGGTTTCAAAATAAGTTTTCAAGAATAGAAATACATCATTCTATCCACTTATCAATTTGTCTTTAGAGTTTTAAGTTACTCATTCCGTTTCACAAAAAATGGCTAGTTTGATTTGACACAGAGTTAAAGAAAATAAAGAAGACTTTTGATGTGGTCCTAAATTAAAGTTATGTTAAATGTAAAAAATTATCTTTTAATTTTGTGGCTTTAAACATGTCACGTGGAAAGCTAACAAAAAAAGAAAAAAGTTCATTCTTTTTATACAGATTAGAAAGGAAAGAAAGAAAAGAGATCATTCTTTTTGAGAAAGTCATATGTATTTATTTGTCTACAACCCTCTGACCACAGAGGAAGCAACTCAGCTCCGTGGGGACTAAGAATTTGAAATTTCATTGGTCAAATTTTGAACTCTTAAGTTGCTGGATTTCAAATTGATAAGCTATACATAAACTGAATTTTTCCTACACTCTGGAGTTCAAACTCTGACTCCGCCCTACGTATAGTGGGGTAACGTTTTTCCTTCACAATAATAAGAATTAATTGGAACAAAATTTTATTACATGATCGAACAGGACTACAATAGGAAGGATATGCGCTACAATGATTTTGAATGAGAAATAATTTAAATTTTGAAATATGATTTTATTTTAAACCATGATTACAAAGTCTTTCATCCATTATTAGATTATACAAATTATACTAACATTGTGCAGGGAGAGGAACGTTGAGCTTGGTTCGTAAGGGGAAGAGGAATAGCTTCAATATTAGACGTGGCGATGTTATCAAGGTTTTTGCCGGAACAACCGCTTACTTAATTAACAGGGACGATAATGAAAAACTTCTCATAGCCAAGCTTCTCCGCCCCGTCTCCACTCCCGGACACTTTGAGGTACCCAACTCTCCCCCTTACAGATAATAAGACGAACTATCCAATTCTTCCACTAGAGACCGTTAATAATATCTATTACCGTTAATAATATCTATTCGTTTGATGCATGTAGCACTTCTTTGGGCCAGGAGGACGACAAAATCCAGAATCTTTTTATAGCGCCTTTAGCTCGGAAATACTTGAAGCCGCACTCAATGTGAGCTAATTTTTTCATTCGGATATATACATACTCTCTTCATTCCAATTTATCATGTACTAATAATATTTTGTGGAAACAGACTAGGAAGGATAGATTGCAGAGACTGTTCGGGCAGCCAAGGGAAGGCGTGATAATAAGAGCTTCAGAAGAGCAAATCAGGGTGATGAGCCAGCACGAAGAAGGCGGAATTTGGCCTTTCGGAGGAGAATCAAAGGGGTCCGTCAACATTTATAAGCAACGGCCGTTGCAATCCAACCAGTATGGACAATTCTATCAAGTAGATGAGAGCAACTACAAGCAATTAGAGGACCTTGATATTTCGATCAATTTCGCTAACATCACCGAGGTGAGCAAATTATAACTCTAATCGTTTCATCTGATGATTGAGCATGTTTATAAACCAAAGTGTTTTTTTTAGAAGAGTAAGTCTCCCTGTTCCTATTTAACACGTTACACGTCGTTCTTACTAAAGATAGAAGTTTTTTTTAGTACTTGTCATTTCACAAGATTAATGTATAAATGACACTATTCTTCCTATTTTACTTTCGAAATAGTTATCCTTTGAAACATGCATTTGATCAACAAAATTAATTCATTTTTATTGGTCAAATTAATTAATTAAAATGAATTATTTTATATTAATTTATTGAAAAATTGACACTAATTAGAAAACATGAAAGAAGAGTACAATGGAAAAAATTGTCTGGGTTCTTAAGAGACGTAAAACTTAAAACAGTGTCGACACTAAGGGATTTCGAATATTGGACATGAAGTTTGGGTGTGTGTGGGGGGGGGGGGGGGGGTTTCTTTTGAAATCATGGTTCTTAGAGATGGATTAAATATAGTTTCAGTAGTTGAAATTATGGTTTTTAGAGATGGATTAGATATAGTTTCACTAGTTTATTAGTTAAATCAAATAAAACGTAATATAATAATGTGACTTTTAATTTGGTTTTAGTTCATATTTATTTTTTTAACTTTGAGTATGTATAATACTTAAATGGATATAAAACTGAATATATGATTAAACAAGTTAATATAAATGTGTTCTTCAGTTACTTAGAACTTATATAAAGATGAATATATATGCACTTGAAAAAGTAGACATGTACGTGTGGCATCATACATGGCGATTCTCATATCGCATGAGATACACTCGAACTGATTTATATTCTATCAACGTGTGTGTTTTCTTGTTTGATTTTACTATATAAGTTCAATTGGTTAATTTTACTATATAAGTTCAAGAGTGCACGGAGAATATAATGTCGATTTTGACAAAACTAAGGGCTTTAGAATTTTCATATATATTGTCGATCCCTACTCAGTATGCAAGCTGACAATTCTTCCTTTGCCTGTTCTATTTGTATATATATACATAGGGTGGCATGGTAGGTCCAATTTACAGCTCCAGGGCAACAAAGATAGCTGTGGTAGTGCAGGGTGAAGGTTACTTTGAGATGGCATGCCCTCACTTGGCGTCCAAGTCCACGTCGAGCCACGAAACAAGAATTGGCTCCAGTTACCAAAAGGTGCGTTCGAAGTTGAGGCGTGGGATGGTACTCGTTATCCCTCCTGGCCATCCATTTGTCGGCGTAGCTTCCACAAACCAGAATTTGCAAATCGTTGGCTTCAACGTCAATGCCCGTGACAACGAAATCGTCCCTCTTGCAGGTGATTTTATGCATAAGAATTTAACTCGGTGGGTTACGGTTACAAACATATTATATTTGATTTACTTGCGCGGTGACAAATAATTTAGATAATTCACTTGATTGATATTACCATCTAGTTGATTCTCAAACACTAGGTAAGTATACCCATAAATATGTTTCTAAGGTTTCTGATTTTGATTTGACACGAAAATTCATTCAAAAATACTCATGTCATTTGATCTAAGGACTGACTTGTATTTGTTAGGGAGGAACAATGTAATGAGTCAACTGGAGAGGGAAGCACTGGAGTTGGGTTTTGGGCTACCGGCAAGAGAAGTGGAACAAATATTCCGGAGCCAACAGGAGGAGTTCTTCTTCCAGGGACCTGGTGGTCGACAGAGTGGCCGAGCCGCTGCATGAATGGGGGGCTGTGGCTGATCAGACTCCAATGTGGGTTTATGTTGGCTACAAGAGATGGTGATAACAATGTCGTAGTTTTTGCACTAGTAATGTTGCTACTACTTCCTATCATGTAAATGGGTTAATAAGGGAGTGATTATGTAAAGTAAGTAGTGGCTTAGTTAATAAGAATTACCAACTTTAGTTGGGTTATGGTAATATGACAAAATGTAAACTTATGGAGACAAAAGCGCCAACGAAAATGAATAAATGCGTGAAAATGAATAAATGCGGTTTTGGTTTGGTTAGTTGATTGGTTATCTGAACTTTTTGTTGAATCCATCCCATTGTTTTAGTCAACTTTAGCTATTCAATTGGTACAAGCAATTGTTAAAAATGAGTAGTAATTGGAGTTGAAAAGAAAAGATTTGGTAGTTGGCAAATTGGTAAGATTTGCAACCATTTTTGACTTTGCTATGTTTACATATGTCATTAGTGACATAGGTATGGTTTTATCCTTCTATAAATAGAGCATTCTTGCTCATTTGTAGAACACACCAAGTTAGAGAGAAAAACCATTTTGAGAGCAAAGTGAGGTATTCCATAGACTATATAAGAAAATAGTCTGTGAAGAAAAATAGAGTGTGAGCGATATTTTAGTAAGACGGAAACCAAAAGAGTGTTGTTCCTTTTGAGTGTGTAGTAGTCACATTGAGTGTTGTATTCGTGACTACACAGTGTAAAATTCCTTACTATAGTAATATCGGTTGCTCCTCTTGGCCGTGGTTTTTTTCCTTATTCAGAAGGGTTTCCACGTAAAATTCTCGGTGTCGTTATTTTCTCATTTTATTTTCATTACTTTTACCATATATATTTTTGTGCTTGTCCGCGTTTTCCCAACAAACTGGTATCAGAGCCAAGGTTTTATCTGAGTATGCTCTGTGGTTGCAGCACAGTCTGAACTTCCACATCAGAAAAGATTTACTTTGATTTGCGATAACTATATTTTTTGGGGAAAACAATGGAAGCCAACACAAGTAGAATGGTTACTTTGAATGGTGTTAATTATGCCATTTGGAAGGGGAAAATGGAAGATCTGCTTTATGTTAAGAATTTTTATAAACCAGTATTTACCACTGTAAAGCCTGATAATATGACAGATGAAGAGTGGAGTCTGTTGCATAGACAGGTTTGTGGATTCATTAGGCAATGGGTCGACGATAATGTGTTGAACCATATCTCTGGAGAAACACATGCTCGAACCCTTTGGGAGCATCTTGAAAGTTTGTATGCTCAAAAGACTGGCAACAACAAAATGTTCTTAATAAAGCAGATGTTGAGTTTGAAGTATCATGATGGTTCTCCGATGATGCACCATCCGAATAATTTTCGGGGATTATGAACCAATTATCTGCTATGGGCATCAAATTTGATGAAGAAATTCAAGGCTTGCTTCTTCTTGGTTCCCTACCAGATTCTTGGGAAACATTTAGAACGTCATTGTCAAATTCTGCTCTGGATGGTGTAATCTCTATGGATTCCGCCAAGAGTAGTGTCTTGAACGAAGAGATGAGAAGAAAAACTCAAGGTTCCTCTTCGTCGGATGTCCTGATAACTGGCCCCAGGGGGAGAAATAAAACTCGTGGTTCTCAGCATAGAGAACAAAATAGGAGCAAATCCAATGGCAGACTTAAGGATATTGAGTGCTATCATTGTGGCATGAAAGGGCACACAAAGAAGTTCTGCAGGAAGTTGAAGAGGGAGAACAAAAACAAAGAGGAAACTAAAGAAGATGGCAATGAAAACTGCCTAGCCACCGTCACCACCGAAGATCTTGTTACCGTTCTTGATGCAAACATGATAAATATTGCTTGTGATGAGTCAATCTGGGTTGTGGACACTGGTGCCGCATCTCATGTGACATCAAGGAAGGATTTTTTCTCTTCCTACACTCCTGGTGATTTTGGAACCTTGAGTATGGGTAATGAGACTGTTTCTAGGGTGGTTGGTATTTGTACAATTTGTTTGGAAACTAGTGTTGGAACTAAACTAGTTTTGAACAATGTGAAACATGCTCCTGATATTCGTCTGCACCTAATTTCTGTTGGTATTTTAGATGATGAAGGATATGTTAGTACCAACGGTGATGGAAAATGGAAGCTCATTAAGGGTTCCTTGGTTGTGGCTCGTGGTAACAAACGTCGTGGTCTATACTGGACTACGGCCTCTGCTTGTGTTGATATGGTGAATGCGGTTGAAAGCGATAACTCTTCAACATTATGGCACAAGAGGCTTAGCCACATTAGCGAGAAAGGACTTAATGCTCTAGCCAAGAAGAAATTATTGTCAAATTTCCAAAGTGCTAAATTAGAAAAATGTGAGCACTGCATGGCTGGTAAACAAAATAGAGTTTCCTTTAAGTCCTACCCTCCTTCGAGAAAGACAGAGTTGCTTGAGTTAATGCACTCTGATTTATGTGGTCCAATGAAGACAAAGACATTGGGTGGTGCACTTTACTTTGTCACTTTCATTGATGATTGCTCGAGAAAACTTTGGGTCTATGTCTTGAAGACTAAAGACCAAGTGTTAGGTGTCTTTAAGCGCTTTAGGCTTGATTGAAAGAGAAGCGGAAAGAAATTGAAATGTATTAAATCGATAATGGTGGTGAATATTGTGGACCATTTGACGAATACTGCAAGCATCAAGGTATTAGACACCAGAAGACTCCTCTCAAGACTCCTCAGCTTAATGGTTTGGCTGAGAGGATGAACAGGACCTTGATGGAAAGAGTTAGATGTTTGCTTTCTGAAGCAAAGTTGCCGAACTCATTTTGGGGTGAGGCTTTATTGACCGCTGCACATGTTATTAATCTATCTACTGCTGTTGCTTTGCAAAGTGATGTACCAAATAGTGATTGGTATGGAAATAATGTTTCCTATGACCATTTGATAGTATTTGGTTGCAAAGCTTTTGTACATGTGCCGAAAGATGAGAGGTCAAAGTTAGATGCTAAGACAAGGCAGTGCATCTTCATTGGATATGGCCTAGATGAATTTGGTTACAGGCTATATGATCCAATTGAAAAGAAAGTTGTGAGAAGCCGTGATATTATTTTCATGGAGAATCAAACAATTGAAGATATTGACAAAGTAGAGAAGGTAGAATCTTCAAGTTTTGATGGTATAGTTCATCATGATGAAGTTCCTCACACAAGTGTGCATGATGTTGTTGGGTTTGATAATCATGGTGATGCCCAAAATCATGTATTGAATCAACATGTTGATGTTGATAATAACAATGATATTGTTATTGATAATCCTGTTGCTCATGAAGTTGTGGACGAATCAAATATTCCGCTTCGGAGGTCCACAAGACAGCGGTTTCCTTCCTCCCGTTATTCACCCAATGAGTATGTGTTACTCACTGACGGGGGAGAACCTGAATGTTATGAGGAGGCCATGGAAGATGAGCACAAGAATCAATGGATTGAAGCCATGCAAGACGAGATGAAGTCTTTGCATGAGAACCACACTTATGAGTTGGTAAAATTGCCCAAGGGCATGAGAGCTTTAAAGAACAAGTGGGTGTTCAAAGTTAAAATTGAAGAACACAACTTGAAGCCCAGGTACAAAGCTAGATTGGTTGTTAAGGGATTCGGTCAAAGGAAAGGTATTGACTTTGACGAAATATTTTCTCCTGTTGTGAAAATGTCCTCGATTCGTACAGTTCTAGGTTTGGCTGGTAGTCTTAATTTAGAGATTGAGCAGATGGATGTGAAGACGGCTTTCCTTCACGGTGGCCTAGAAGAAGAGATTTATATGGAACAACCTGAGGGCTTCAAAGTAGATGGTAAAGAAAATTTTGTATGCAAACTCAAAAAGAGTCTCTATGGCCTAAAACAAGATCCTAGACAGTGGTACAAAAAGTTTGAATATGTTATGGGGGAGCAAGGCTATAAGAAGACTTCTTCAGATCATTGCGTATTTGTACAAAAATTTTCTGACAATGATTTTATCATCCTTTTGTTGTATGTGGATGATATGTTGATTGTGGGAAAAAATACTTCCAAGATTGACGAGCTAAAGAAAGAGTTGTGTAAGTCTTTTTCTATGAAAGACTTGGGTCATGCCAAACAAATTTTGGGCATGAGAATTACTCGTCTTAGAGATAAAAGGAAGATTTATTTGTCCCAGAAGAAGTACATTGAACGCGTACTGGAGCGCTTCAATATGAAGAATGCTAAGCCTGTTAGTATGCCTCTTGCTGGTCATATGAAGTTGAGCAAGAAGATGTGTCCTACAGCTAGGGAGGAAAAAGAGAACATATCCAAAGTTCCATATTCCTCCGTCGTCGGAAGTCTAATGTATGCAATGGTGTGCACTAGACCTGATATTGCTCACGCAGTTGGTGTTGTCAGTAGATTTCTCGAAAATCCGGAAAAAGAGCATTGGGAAGCTGTGAAATGGATACTCAGGTATCTTAGAGGAAGCTCAGATGAATGCTTGTGTTTTGGAGCATCAAATTCAATCTTGAAAGGCTATCTGATTACGATATGGCGGGTGACCTTGATAACGAAAATCCACTACTGGATATTTTACTTTTTCAGGAGCTATATCATGGCGATCAAAGTTGCGAAGTGTGTTGCACTATGTCTGGCTGAAGGCTGAGTATATCAGCGACTCTTTGGCGGCAAAGGAGATGATATGGCTAAAGCGATTTCTTCAAGAGCTTGGTTTGAATCGGATGGAGTATATTGTCTATTGTGACAGTGAGTGCAATAGACTTGAGCAAGAACTCCATGTACCATGCAAGAACAAAACACATCGACGCCGGATATCATTGGATTCGTGAGAAAGTGGAGAATGAATCATTTCACGTCAAAAAGATTCACATAAGTGAAAATCCTGCAGATATGCTGACCAAGATGATACCAAAAGACAAGTTCGAGTTATGCAAAGAACTTGTGGGTATGAGCTCTCTCTAAAGAAATCAAGATACCTTCTTCCAAAGAATGGGACTGGAGGAGATTTGTTGAATCCATCCCATTGTTTTAGTCAACTTTAGCTATTCAATTGGTACAAGCAATTGTTAAAAATGAATAGTAATTGGAGTTGAAAAGAAAAGATTTGGTAGTTGGCAAATTGGTAAGATTTGCAACCATTTTTGACTTTGCTATGTTTACATATGTCATTAGTGACATAGGTATGGTTTTATCCTTCTATAAATAGAGCATTCTTGCTCATTTGTAGAACACACCAAGTTAGAGAGAAAAACCATTTTGAGAGCAAAGTGAGGTATTCCATAGACTATATAAGAAAATAGTCTGTGAAGAAAAATAGAGTGTGAGCGATATTTTAGTAAGACGGAAACCAAAAGAGTGTTGTTTCTTTTGAGTGTGTAGTAGTCACATTGAGTGTTGTATTCGTGACTACACAGTGTAAAATTCCTTACTATCGTGACTACACAGTGTAAAATTCCTTACTATAGTAATATCGGTTGCTCCTCTTGGCCGTGGTTTTTTTCCTTATTCAGAAGGGTTTCCACGTAAAATTCTCGGTGTCGTTATTTTCTCATTTTATTTTCATTACTTTAACCATATATATTTTTGTGCTTGTCCGCGTTTTCCCAACACTTTTATGTTTCATTTTGTATTTTGCTAGCGAATGTTCGATTTTCAACATTATATTCCCTTTAATATTTAGTCATGTGGGCTTTGATTTATGGCGTGTGTTATACTTGAAGGAGTACAATTTTGTAACGTGCAAGTCAAGATGCCCAATTGAATTGTGTGAGGCGAAGTCTTAAAAGCCCACAATAATCAAAGCCCAAAAAGAGAGATGTGCTAAAAAGGGAACATAATTTAATAGGGACAATCTTGTAACATAAAAATTGTTCTTTTTATAGATGTGTAAGTTAAATAGTAACAAATAAAAATAATTGTTCTTTTTATAGATGTGTAAGTTAAATAGTAACAAATAAAAATAATTGTTCTTTTTATAGATGTGTAAGTTAAATAGTAACAAATAAAAATAAGCGAAGAGTTATTATGTCATAGGCTAAAACTTAAAGTTGAGTAAATGGGGCGGAGCTTGACGAGGGAAGCAATATCTTTACGACCGTATAGAATGAATTTATATTTTCACACAAAAATTGTTGGTTTAAGACGCAAATTGATGTTTACTTACCTATATCAAGGTTAACTTCTCTGATTTATATTCACTGTACTCGTTTAGTTTAATTTTATGTGATACTATTTGACTTAATAAGATCTTTAAGATAATAGAAAGACATTTAAAATATATCGTATCGTTAAGGGTGATATTTATGTGATTGTAAATTATTTTGTTAAGGGTAAAGGGAGAATTTTAAAATTAAATTATTTTTCTTAATCTTGTCACTTTTTGTCCTCCCTCTCCCAATTTCGCTCGTCTCTCTCCTCCCTATAACATATAGCTACAAATTGTAATTATCAAACTATAGCTATTGAGAGTAACTAAGCTATTTTTTTAGTAGTTATATGTGAAAGTTTCCCTTTTATATATACTCGAGATATAATATTAAATAGGTACAAGTACTTACTTATTAAGGGTGAGTATATATTTATGGGAAAAGGGTCTGATATATCCCTCAACTTTGTCATTTGAAGTTGATATACCCCTCATTATAAAAGTGGCACATATATGCCTTTATCGTTATACAAACGGCTCACATATACCCCTGACATTACAAAATGAGGTCACATATACCCTTCATTCAATGAAAGTTAAAAAATTAGTGATTATTCTATCAAAGTTCAAGGTATATTTAAATATTTTTCATAAATAAATTATTTTTTGACTTCTTTTATTATAATTATTTGAGTTTCTTATTCTTATTATTTTTCATTATTTTTTTACTTCTTTTATTATAATTATTTGAGTTTCTTATTCTTATTTAATTTTTTTCTTTCTTTTCTTAGTTTAAAGAAAAAAAATAAACTATTTTCTTTTGTCTATATTGTAATTTGATTTTTGTATTCGAAGAAAAAAGTTTTGTCATCTACAATACGTTTTACAAGAATATTAGTGAAACATAAATAAATTTGATCATCAAAATAATAATTCTAAATTAGTCATTAAAACAAAAAAAGTAAAACAAAATATGTTTAATGAAGATTAATTACTCATATGGGTTTATATTTTTTAGAAAAAAATAATAAAAATAAAAATTAAAATTAATATTTTTTTTCATTTCCATAAGAGGAAAAAGGTATATATGAGTCATTTGTTTATAAGCAAGGGTATATATGAGTCACTTACATAACTAGGAGTATATCAACTCTAAATAACAAAATTGAGGGATATATCAGACCCTTTTCCCTATAATTGTTGAAGAGTGCATGCATACGCACTAAAAATGCCACATAAGATGAACTGGAAGTAGTAAAAATAAAATAACACAATCAAATGTGAATTAATCACACCAAATCCATTCTACACTTTAAATAATTGGTATGGAAATTCCATAAATACATACTCTTTCATAGGATGAGTCGATGGTGTAAAAACACTATTTAGTATCGAATTTCAAAATCTACGAGAGGTTTATAGTTATGTCGGCGATTATATGTGGATCTGGTAATTAGTATATTTTGATTCTGATAGTTGTGCCTAGGGGTGTACAAAATCGAATCGAAAATTGAACCAAACCACAAATCGAGTCAAATCGGAAAAAAAATCCGACTAGTGATTTGGTTTGACTTGATTTTGTGTTGGAAAAAAAACCCGACTGTATTTGGGTTGGTTTGGTTTCAACTAAAAAAAAACAACCCAAGACCAAACCAACCCATATATATAAAATTTTAAATTTTTATTTTATACTTAAAAATACTTACTTTGATATAATTTTTAAATATCTCTTATACTTTCTCATAGTTTTTATTTTTTAATATATTTATTTTATGTTTGGAAGCTAGAATTCTTAATGATCTAATAAAGATTATAGTCCATACATGTTGGTAATTATAATAAAGTTTAAATAAAAATCAAATTAATACTAATGCAAAAAGGAAATCAATTCAACACTAAGAATGACAATAATATTGAATTATTTTTTTTTAGTTTTACATAGATTTAGACAATGAAAATACATGATCTGATTTTACTTTCTTTTAATATATAGTCAAGTAACTAATACTTACTAAACTTATTTTAGCATGATTTAGTACTTTAAATTAGGGAAAATACCCAAGTACCCCCTCAACCTATGCCCGAAATCCCAGAGACACACTTATACTACACTAAGGTCCTATTACCCCCCTGAACTTATTTTATATGTAATTTTCTACCTCTTTTTAGCCTACGTGGCACTAGTTCGAAAAAAAAAAGTCAACCATCGTTGGGCCCACAAGATAGTGCCACGTAAGCTAAAAAGGGGTAAAAAATTAGTAATAAAATAAGTTCAGGGGGATAATAGGACCTTAGTATAGTATAAGTGTGTCTCTGAGATTTCGGGCATAGGTTGAGGGGGTACTTGGGCATTATCCCATTAAATTATGATCAATTTCATTATGACTTATTAATTTGCAGTATTTGTTTTACGCGATTTTATTATTTATTTTTTTGCTGGATATTTTAGTGTCATTAATCATATCATATTTTAAAAAAGCCGAAGTTGAAAAACTCTAGTTTTATTGGTTTGGTTTGGTTTGTAAATTCAAAAATCCGACACACATGATTTGATTTGACATTTGAAAAACCTGAACCAATCTGGTCATGTACACCCTTAGTTGCGCCTAACATGATATTTTTACGATCAAATAATATTTCATTCTGATTGTTGCCTTCAAGTCCAAGCTTAATAATCTGTTAAAAAATGACATGTATATAAAGTAACAATTTTAACTTAAAATATTTATTTCATCCTAAATGAAATAATTTATAGTCAAGACTATAAATTTCAAAAATCTTTCTTCTTTATGTCGAATTAAATTAATTCTTATAAAATAAAATATTTTTAAAAAATATATACACGTGTATATATATAGGCACCCGTGAGGTAATGTCTCCGCCATGTGATTGATGTAGCATTGATAGACTTTGTAGGAGAAATTGTGGATCTTTCACCAAAATAAACCTATCATAAGAAACAACACAATATGTATTCACTAATACTTTGCTCTTTATTTAATGATCTTCACTATATACCTCACCTCTGACACCCTATTTTACTACCACTTCTTTCTATACTTACTATTAAATGATTTATCTACTTTGAAACGCTATCACACCCTTGCAAATTAGCTGTAACTCCTTTGTTTATATAAAATGTTAGTATTGGTGACTTTGTTCATTAAGACTGAGCTCTTCAGGAGACATATACGCTTGTTAACTTCGAAAAGTTATGTAAATATATCTACCTTGTTCGAGGTGCGTTGGTTTAAACGTTGCATACCTTTATAGGGACTGAGTTGGAATCCTATTGACTATTTTCCATGCTTTAACTAATGTGAAGTTTTAAACTACAACTAAAGCAAATATAAATTTTTCTAAACGCGATTTTCTTAAAATAGTACTTTTTCTTAATTAAATATGTCATTACACATTTCTTGTTATAAAAATATGTCATTAAGTTTAAATATAAAGTCTAAATTTAAAAAATTTAAATACATTATGTCATTCCTTTTTAAAAATTAATCAATAAGTAGTCCTATTCTCAACAATGTGGATGCTTTAAGTAACTTTTAAATGTAAACAATTTTATGGTTCAAAATTTTCATCCTTTTTCTTTGAAAGCAACGGGTCAATTTAGGTGTAAGTAGCTCGACTATTCAATTGAACGTACATATCTTTTTCACGTATACAAGTATTGTATATATAGTAAAATAAAATTCACTTATTAGATGATCTCTTTATTTCCTTATGAATTTAAAGTGATTTTGTTATTTATTTGAAGTATTAAAAATACTCCTCAATTTGATATAAATTATTAGTTTCATTTCTAAACTATTGACAACATTAAAAATATCTTTTTATTTGACTAAATAAACTTAAATACACTATCAAACTTGCAACATAAGTGAAATATATATTTCTAAATTCTCATCAAATTTAGGAGTATTTTCAACACTTTTCTCGATTTTTTATCATAAATCCATATTCCTACAAAAAAAACTGAGACCACTTGATAGAGAAATATCTTTAAGGCTATCATTAATTTAGGCACGAAACTAAGGGCTTGTTTGGCCATGTGATATGGAATCATGAGATAAAATTGAAAATTTGTTTGGACATGCGACATGAAATTTTTGTGTTGTACATTTTCTTATGAACATAAGAATCTCATTAGTTATAAAAACCATTAAAATAGCCCCAATTGTTTATTTAATCTTATCAAATACACAAAAATTTTAAAAATCTCTTAATAAATTATTACAAACTATTTGTTTCCCACTTAAGTAAATGTTTCAATATCGAACTTTAATTCAATAAAAATAATTGAACATAAAAGAAATAGTCTTTAATATAATCCCCCCACATAGTACGTATAATCTCCTCACGTTGAACTTACATTTCTCGATCATGTGACCGAGAAGATAAATTATAACATTATTATTTTGAGCCATTTTGTTGCTCAATATCATCCTCAACTATATTTTCATGCTCATAGACCATAAATATTTCATCACTTCTTCTGGCAAATAATTATGTAACATTGCACAAGTTATGAAAATTTCACTTGTGTCAATACCATAATGATTCATACCCTGTATCAGTATTTTGAATCTATTTTTTCAAGCTTCAAAAGTTCGTGGAGTTATCTTTAACAAAATATAAATTTGTGGATTAATTTTAATGTTTAAAAAAAATCTCAAATTATGATATGGAATTCCCATCTTATTTCGTATCAGAATTTTTGAATAATATGATATAACTCATCTCATGAGATGAAATTTGCATGTACCTACATTGATTTCATCTCTTAATTTCATGTCGTAATATGATATCACACGACCAAACGCCTACTAATAATTTGTTCGGAGTATGTAAAGATGATGCTAGAGAATATTACGAGAGAGTAGAAAGGAATAGGTAGACCAAAGTGGTAAAATAGAGTAATTTGTAGTGTAGTGGTTGACACAAGTGTCAATGATGCTCGTGTGCTAAACGTTATTTTGTGACGACTGAAAATGAGTCAGTCACTGATTCATAAAAGACCACCACACCATCGTACTACTCTTATGCTTCTCTGATCACTCTGACGATTTTACTTGCAAAACAAGATATCCAATCTTTTTCTTAAATTTACGTGACATAATTTGAATTTTAAAATGGTTGATTTTTTATGAATCTAAATAAGCGTCTTTAATTATAATGATTAACAATTTAAAATATTTAAATTATATATATTAGTGAAAGAAAAATTTGTTCCGACTCTTAAATTACAAAAAGCATAACATATACAATAAGACCAGGTACTTTTTGCCTTTAAAAAACAGATATTTGTAAATTTTGAAACAATAATTAAATGTATTTCACATTTTACTTTTAATGAAAAAACTTTTATGATTATATACATGTTAATAATGTCATATTTTAAGCTGCAATTTTTTTTTTTTTAGAAAGATGGTACTTTCTTTTATTGAATTCTATATTGATATAAACTGTGTATCTACTTCTTTGAAAAATAAATTGAGAGCGTGGAATATAATGTTGAGTTTGAAATAATCAGAGCATTATATGAAAGTTTATAATTTTCAAATCACAGAGGCAATAAGTCAGATGACAAAAACTATACTATAAAATATAGTATTATTATATAGTTTGACCAATTAGCCAACATATAAAAACTAATAGTATTTTTTTAAATTAAAACGATTGAGAAAAAAATATCACCATAAACAAACTCTTAAACATTTATGTTGTGAATGTTATTGTGTTCTTTGTATAAGAAAATGAAGCTTCCATATATAGGTTTCATACATTTCCTTCGAGGAAAGAATAATCATTATTCTTTTTCTTTAAAAATTTTTTTAAAGTCTTTATAGTATATGGTAAGAAAATCAGAATAAAAAACTAATACAAGTAATGAAAATAAGAGGAAGAAATTATAAGTAATATAATGTTACGATAAAAAAAGTGAAAGTTCAGATAAATAACCACGTTCTGTGGCGGTTGATCTCCTCTTAATTGAGTTGTACTCATGTACTGTCAATTCCTGGGGTCTCTCTTAAATGCTTCCTTCTAATAATTCAACCACCAAAAAAAAAGAGATAAAAAGTCCAATTATTGCTTTTTACTGAAACACCATCAAAGATAAATTCTTTGAAACAAATATTATTATTTTTTGGTGTATGTTTGATTCAAAACCAAAACATTTATTTTGTATCTCACACATAATTAACAAATCGTGTGGTCATCCACAAAAAAAAGAATGATTTCAAGGGGTTGTGCAATCTAAAGAGATGGTTATATCTTTTTCTCTCACAAGCAAGTCACAAGCAAGTCGATCCAAAAAATTATTTAAAAATACGAAATTAAGTACGAAATTTATCGTTTCTAGCTATCCATATAGCTAATTAGATCCTAGCTAAATGATGTCTTATAATCCGTAGCTACATTGTAGCTAAATCGAATTAGCATGTGATTTTGCTATTTGTCTGTCACTAATTCCTTGATTTTTAGTAGTCTTACGTACAACTATTGTTATTTGTGTTAATAATTGCGTGAGACACAAAATAAAGCTTCTCATTAAAAACGTATATTTTTTTTACAAGTAGAAAACAATTTGTTTTTTGTCCTGATTGAAGCAAAAGCCACCTAATTTCTTTTAAGACCTAAGCCATACTTTGATGATTTTTTTTTCTTAGTAAACATGTATAATTAACTTGGAAAACTTAATTTTCCACTTTTTTGTAGTAATAATAATAATAATACCTACACATCTAGAATAATGCATTAGGAACATGGACAACATTATGTTACACTAGTATATAATTCAAATAATTGGACAAAGAAAATTACTCACTTAATAATTCAACTAAAGGCAAAATCCCTTTATATTGAATATGAATTGTGTGTATGATGATAGTATCAAATTAAGTGGCAAATATCAAGTGGACATGTTATGCTGATATTGAGCATGTGATAAAAGAAAAATCAGAGCAAGTGAAATTAATCATTGTGTAATGAATATTAATGTAATACCAAATGGGAAGACAACATTTATCTTCCAAAATATGGCACTCTTCCAAATGGACTATCAAATTCAATTCTATATATTATGTTTGGTGTAAACACTTAATATTGCGAATAATTTTTTTTCGTATTATGTGTGTGTATATATGCATATGAAGTAAGGCTAAAATACGTGACTTTTAGGGTGTGTTTGGTACGGAGGAAAATCTTTTCAATGGAAAATGTTTTCCTAGAAAATGTTTTCCTGGAAAACAAGTAGATTTTGGACTTATTTTCTCATGTTTGATTGGTGAGTGAAAAATATTTTCCGGAAATGATTTTTAGTGTTTGATATATGAATGAGAAATATTTTTGAGAGACATCTTTTATTTTTACTAGAGTAAAAAAATAATTTATGACATTGAAAATATTTTTTAAAATCAAAATTATTATTTTTTTGGGGTGGTGGTAGGGGTGGGGTGGGTGCGGGGAAAGGGGGTAGGAGCGAAAAAATAAAAATTTAAAATTGATAGTATTTTTAAAAAACAAAATTAATTTTTTTGAGGGTTGGGGTGGGTGGGGGCTGGCCGGGGGAGGAGGGGAGGGTAGGAGTTTAAAAATAAAAATTTGAAGTTAAAAATATTTATAAAAATAAAAATTAATTTTTTGAGGAGGGGTGGGGGGGCTGGCCGATGGGGGAAGGGTCAAGGATCAAGTGAAAAAATAAAAAATTTGAAATTGATTTTTTTTTTTAAATTGATGTTTTTCCCAAAAAAAAAATGTAATTTGAAATTGGAGGAGAGTTAGGGAAGTCATTTTCCTTAATTTTGAGGAAAATTAGTTAATTTGAAAAACATTTTCCAAAACTTTTATCCCAACCAAACATGGGAAAATTGGAAAACATTTTCCAGAATATGTTTTCCTTCATACCAAACACACTCTTAAGGAATTTTCATAACCCCTTAATAATTATACTAAAAGACTAAACATTTGGTCAAATCATATAGTAATAATATATATTTCTTTTATCATGAAAAAAAAAATTAACAAGTTAAGTTGATTCATGCATTCCTAATCTAATATGAAATTCAATTGTACCGATTTATTTTCAAATATAAACAGATCATTAAGAAATCCCTTTCCAAAAAGACATATAGTTAGAGTTGTTATATCTCTTGTTATGAAAATGATTCATTTATATTTTTAAATTTTATCATTTAGAATGTATATATCCATTGTTATTATGTAAGTGGTCGTGGCTCATATTGTTATACAAATAACTCACATATTACCTTTTCCTCAAACTGAAGTGAAATTCTAATTTAATTTTAAAAAAAATATAATTCATATTGGTATATTTGATCCTCCTCACGTATTTCTTTTTGACTTTTTTTTTATTTTAACGACTAATTTAAATTAAATTTATTATTTTGATGGTCAAATTTATTTATGTTTCGCTAATTATCTTGTAAAATTTATTATAGATGCCTCAATTTATTTATTTTTACAAATAAAAAACTAAATTACAATATAGCCAAAAAGAAATTTAAAACTATAACATAGCTAGTCACAAGAAAAATTGTTTAATTTTTTTCTTTACACAATTAACATTAGAATAAGAAACTCAAATAATGATAATCAAAAAAGTAAAAAAAATATGTAGGAAAAAGATTAAAATATATTTTAAACTTTTCTAGAAGGATCATATACATTCCCAGATGAATTTTTAAAAAATTAAAAATATAAATTTAAAATTAAAATTAACTTTTTTCACTTCCGTTGTATGAAAGACGAGTTCATTTTGTAACAATAAGAATATATGTAAGTCATTGTATAATAATAAAAATATTTATAAATTATTTTTATAATGAGCGGTACGTCATGTCTTTGCTAAAAGGTTAATATATTAGGTCATTTTATTTAGTGTATAACATGTGTATATTAAATGCAAGGACAAAAGGAGTTGTATTATTAAACTAAATAATGGTTAAAAGAGGAACAATAGTTCAATTTGATGCTGCAGAAAAAGGAACAGCTTGGACATCCCTCCACTTTATTTCTTCTGATTCTGTCTCTTCCTTTTTGTTTTTAATTTGAACAAGTTTTATTTGCATTTCAGAATGCACATGTTTGTAATCAGATTTTTTTTTTTTTTAAAAAAAGATGAATTAATTAAAACGAATATCTTATAGTCACTTGAATTTAATATAATAGAAATCTCACCTTTAAGTTTTTTTTTTTAATCATTCTTATTAATTTTATAAATATTCAAAAAATTCTTCATTTTCGCGCATCAGATTAATGTATCTCGCGTATCAGATTAATGTATTAGAGTATCAGATCAATGTATCTCTCGCATCAGATTAGTGTATCATGTATAAAATGTACATTAAATTAGTGTATCATGTATAAAATGTAATGTATAATCTCACGCATCAATTAATGTTCCAGCGTTTATATTATTGTATCAGTTTGAGAGATTTCTGTAATTATAAATTTATTAAAGACAAATAATAATTTTACCTTAAAAGTATGTGATTTCTATTCTTTACCCTTTAATTTAACGAGTATGCAACCTAACCATGATGATTCAAGAATTGAAAGGGTCTAATTTAGTATAAAAGGCGACGAAAAATATATTTTATGTAAAAAAATTTTGAAAATTAAGTACTCTATTCATTGATATATAATAAATAAATATATATATATATTTTTTAAAATATATTTATATATGATTTGCAAACACTATGAGAGCAAAAAAATTGCAAAGGTTGAAAATCGAATCTTCATTAATAATAAGGTGGAAGTTTAATTTAGATAGTTAAAGGTAATCAATTTGAGAGCTCAAATACTTCCTATTACTATAGCTAGAAACAAAAGTTTTTTCCACTTTAAATTAACGGGGAATGTATGCTACAATATATGATTTTTATTTTTTACCATCTCATTTTTATTGATCAGTTCGTTAAAAAAATACATAGTAAAAAATTAATTCTCATTAAAATAGTAGGAGTATCTATGAAACTTTTATCTTCTTTCTCACTAAATCAATCATACGTGAATAGTTGAATTTTTATTTCTTTTTGGAAAACTACCTAATCAGGCATACATATTCATATCATATATATTAATTCTACCTATACTTTCGGTTAGTTACATATCTTACCACTAATTTAAAAAATTCTACCATATATTGAAAAAAAATACACCAACATACATATATGTTTGTGTCAGATACGCTAAAATAGGAAAGAAGGCATGTATTCCAAATACATACATATCACACTAAATATATGTATTTGTATGTATCTGATGTGATTTGCATGTTTGAGACATAAGACACATAGGTAGTGGTGAGTGAGATTTGTTATATATCATATGTACGAATCCACTTGAGCATAGTGCATCTAGAAACAATTACACCTAATTTTGATTGATGTATCTCGAGATACATGTATTTAGATGTACCTAAGCGCACCAAAATTAGATAAGATTCATGATATTGCAAATTAAAACGTATCTCAATAACTAACTCTTATATTAATGAAATTTATGTAAGTTTCTCATATTCTTTTCTCACCGATTCAAAACAAAATATCTTTAGAAATAGTCATATGACATTTCTCATTAGATAAAATTTCAATAAAAAATAGTGTTTTTTAGTAATACAAAAAATAATGTTTATTCCTTTCGAGGCTCAAACTTAAGAATTTAAATTTAAAACGAAGGAATACACTTATCACTCCAACACATCTACAAACATACTTGAAAAAAAATAGAAATGTTATTGAAACAGTAAAAATTGACGAAAATCTCTTAAATTATATAAATTTTGTTTTTACAATATTTTAACGTGTTTGTTAATTTTCATCTCTCTTAATATAATAGAATCTAAGTTAGTGATTTTTCGAAAACAATCTTTTTAAATATTTTATTGTTGTCTTCTAAAAAGAAACTTTGACTCATCAAGACAAAAAAAAAAAAAAAAACAAGAAAAGAGATGAGAATTCACAATTTCCCATGCAAAGTGAAAATTGACTAAAATGTGACGTGCGGTCTCTGCATGAAATGGACCTTGGCTTTTTGTAAGGATTCCCATACACTACTCTTAACACATTCAAACAAAGAATGATCCAAATATATATTAAAGTAAGAAAATTTACGTAAAGTTAAAGATAACATTAAACATCTAATCCCACTATTTAGGTTTCCATTCTCCCTTCAATAAACCTATTTTCTAGATTTAACAAAATTGAGTTAACGTATGACAATAAAGAATCAGTAGAAACACTTCAACATGGTATCAGAATAGATAATATTCCTGACGGTTCAAGTCTCACAGCCATGTTCTTAGTCTATAAAAAGAAATCAAGCTCGCATGTGAGTCAGCTAGAAAATTATACTATATATACAGAATTAAAATGATTCTATGTATTATAAAATAGATGTTGAATCCACACTTGGCTTTTTCGTGTGTTTACTTCGTATAGAAAATTCTGACTCCAGCACTGATCTAAATGATTTGCCAAAGGCATAATTAAGTACTTATATAGAAGAATGTTGTTTCTAATAGTCTAAGTGTTTAAATGAGATGATCACGCGGTTCTAATAAGAAGTGGAAACCAAAGATTTATAGATAGCATGGACATGTCAATTTAGAGTGCTCCAATTCCATATGTAATTACTGCTGCATTCCTTTATATGATGGCATTCCAATAAAGAAGCTGACAATAAATGCATATATGTGAGAGAAAGCACAAGTGTACTTCTGCTTTGTGCTTTCCACAGAATTTCAATAGTACTTTGTTTTTAAGTTGTAATCAACACTTGCCACCCTTTTGCCTTACTCAGGACAATCCACAAACATACAAACTCATGAAAATTGAACAAAGAAATAAAAAAAGAGAACAGTAAAAAGATATGTAGAGCAACAACAATAAGCATCCAAGCAAACTGTGATTCCTTTTTCTTTTCAGAAAATTTTTTTACTTTTCAGTAATGTCATTGATGTTTGATCCCCTCTCTCCCCCCCCCCCCCCCCTCCCAAACAACATATCTTATTTGTCTGTGACAATGAGCACAAACTAAAGTTTCTTTTTCTCCAAATAGAACATAAAGCTCCACAAGAAAATAAAGAGTGGAAGGACTCAATGCATCAACTTTCATCATTTTTTGTATCAGGGTGTGTTCCTTTTAGTCCTCAAAAGAGATGAAGAACCTTGAGAAAGTTGATTTGCATCGGAGCGAATTCTTTGCTTAGTCATAGCACCTTCTCAAGAGTTTCTCTCTGTGTGTCACCTGTATGAAAATGAATGGGGAGAGAATGAATAATGATAAAGGTCTTTTGATTGTGAATCAAAATATTTGAGAACTATTGAATCATATTGATCGTGTATTACGTTCATTTTGTTACATAATCATCACCTGATATATATATAACCATATCCTTGTATTAAGAGCTATAACAATTGACTGATGCTGCATTTTGGAATAAGAGACCGGTCTCATCATTTCTAACAGTTCTGAATCTTTGCGTAATTACTTCTTGTTTGTCTGTAAACCACATTATATCTGGCAGAACTGCTCTGCTCTGCTCCGCTCCTGAAATTATTTTCTAAGCAAATTAGCCTAGGATTCTTCAAAGTTGAAAATAAGTTCTTTCCATTACTCATGCTACTGACACGACTGCATTGATCAGTTATATATTACACTCATGCGGCAGCACAAATGTAACATTATCTCAGCAAGATCCGGTGTGAGGTTTTACCTGACTCGTGGCAGAAGAACTGCAGATATATCATATTAGCAAAATTATCCCTTCTGAAGTCCTCTCATTTTGCAGTGTCCTGTTCAGCAGAGTTGAGCTTCAGTTTTAAGTACTAAAACGAAAATTTATCTCCATGTCAACTCAGTTAAACAAACTCACTTGCTAAGAATTTTCCTCTAGAGTTTGCAAATTAAGTCCAAAACTCTAAGTCTTGACTTCCTTACCAAAAGGCATCTGCGGCTTCAGAAAGAGTAGTTATGTTAGCTAATGGAAAATATTTGTCATGAAATCTAACAATCAGAATCCCGAATACAGAAGCATACCTGAATATGGAGTTCTGTGGATAGGATTCTTCATTGAGGATCTGTATTCTTAGTAATAATATCCACCATATCCATATGAAGGGGGCAATAACTCTTCAACTTCAACCCTAGAGCTAGCACAACTCAAATTTTTCTTTATGCGATGACGGTTGATGGACTCGACCTCAGCCAAGAGTATACTATAAACTGGTCTATGATCCGAGAATCTGGACTCTCCACGAACATAAGATATTTGATATAGGCCTTGACCATACCATAATATGCGATCACACCTTCATTCACAAGCCAGAAGTTTTAGATGTCCAACTATGTATCAAGAACAAGATATGTATAAACGTGTGGAAGGAGGGAATTTGTGCATAATGCACATAAAAACACAATGTATTATTGTTAGAAGGATTACCAAGCAGGGGTTCTTCGTTTCTCTTTTGGATGTGTGTCCTCTCCTGCATATCTATCTGAATTACTTGAGTACTTGTATGTCGGAGGGAAGTATATTCTTCCTTCACTCCATCCATTAAAAACGCGTCCCATCATCTGCTCTATCCGTAGCTGTGACAAAAAAGACAAAGGTTACAATTGATGATTTGGTGTGCAACTTCAAAATTTGGTAAATAAGAAAATGAAGGAAAGAATAAAAGTGCCTGTGGAATATGAATAACATACCTGATCATTTTCTAACAGCACCCTCCAATTGCGCATCTCCACCAGTGCCTTGGCAGTTCGGTAAGACAAGGCAATCCGATAGTTCAAATCCCCAAGCCATATAATCCGACTTCAAAAGCACAAAACCAAAGTTAGGACATAAAACAAGACAAGAACCAACTTCAGAGCAATGACCATCATCTTAAATACAAAAATCAGGTCAGGTAGACTAAGGTCAATATTAAAAATCAATGTTGATTTTAGCAGATATAAGCAAGGGATTTACTCATGCTCGAGGATTGTTTGAGGAGAGTTGTCATCCCCAATGCCATGAACCCTCGGAAACCTTGTTTTCTTTAGAATCTCCAAGACATCAGAGTTTCTCCGTAGCTCATCTCCCTCTTTCTGTCCAGATGTTAAATGACTACAAATGAAGCAGAAGCTTGTTTGGTGCAGAGACATGCTAACCGAGATTGAGCCCTGCAAATACAGTGGGGATTAGCACTTCTGCACATATGCAGGCAATTAAAGCTTTTACAAGATACTGTAGAAGGTAAATACCTTGTTCCCAAGATAACCCATCAATCCTCTGCCAACACAAGATACTTTCAGGTTGCGAACATCGTCCCTTAGATCACTTCTAATCCAAATAGTAAGAAATATTCCAACCATTTGCTTACTCGCGACGAGACAATATCTTGATTTCGATGGCTGTCTGTCTCTGTCCTCTAAAGTGATGGAACCACTGTACGAAATTGGGGAATAGTGGGTTGTAACCGGTGAATAATCATCTGGACAATTTTCATCATCAGAAGAACCACCCCATTGCGCATATGGGTCATAATCACTTGGCCTTCCCCCAAAGACACCTCTATCACAAACACTAAATCGCCGATCAAGTTGAGCCCGTGGCATTGACATTTCACTCTCCATTGCTCTCATGCTACGGCTTAGCGTCTGAAATGAGCGGCGGTGGAAGAAAGATGGGGCTTCTTCTCTTACCGATCCCTCAAAGTCAGCATCTAGCTCAACAACAGGATTAGGAACTGGAGAGGGCGTACGATAACCTCCACTTGCTCCGGGAAGACTGTTCAGAGTTTTTCGAATGAGTGCTAGCCATTTTCTAGCTGGGCCATTATCTTCTGTCCCCAAAACATTACCAGCATTCAAAGGAACAATTTCTTGAAACCTAACAACTCACCAAATAAGACTCATAAGTATAACCATTCTCAACGTAAAAGTATTGATCTTAACATGACGATTAATCGGTTGTTACTCACCCCAGAACATAGATGTCCGCAGGAGGTGAGGTATGAAGCCAATCATCAAGACTTAAATTACTAGGTGGAGATTTTCCAGCCACATTCCATGTTGCTACAAAGACCCTGTGCAGGAAACAAATAAACATACATCCTGAGATATGCATACTTCATAAAAATACACCTCTCAATAAAACTGAACAGATCAAAAAAAGAAAAAAACTCACCTGTAGTTATTCACATCTGTAACTTCTGAAGTGTCAAGGTCAATCTTACTTCGATGAAAACGATCAGCATTCCTTCTACTTGACTTATCTATAAGTTTTTTTTCAAATAAACAAAACAAAAACACAAAATATACGAATCAGAAGGCGGACAGCCAACCAGCAAAAAGAGGAAAATAAAATCATTGATTCCTTGCTTATGTTGTACAAAAACAAGTGGTTCGAAGAGTGTTGTGGTCCAAAGGGTAATTCTACTGAACCTGTTTTGCTTTTCTTAATAGTGGATGCCTGCCTCTCTGATAAGTTGTTCCTCCATTCATCATCAACACCTGAAAAAGCATGGACATAAAGTGGTTAAAGCTGTGCCATTTAGCTGTTACAACATATAACTCACATATTTTTGAAAAATGAAGCAAGAAAACACAATCTAAAACCTAGGAAAATAACAGGCAACCAAATTTCAGAAAACAACAAAACAAAGAATAGATCTCAAAGAAGCACATGAAAATGGCAGACTTATTAGGTTCCAAAGACTACTATACAAAAACATGCAGTGATTATTGCAGAATCAACCAACCAATCAACCAAGACAATTACAGTCAGTGAAAGTTTAACTTTAACTAAACCTCCATTACTTTACTTGTTAATGAATTACAAAGTAAATACTCCAAGAACCTCAAACTCAAAATGCAATTTTTAGATTTAACCCTTCAAAAGTAAAGACTGATTCAATTACCCCCATAGACAATATCATCAGCTTGAAAATCCTCAGCTTTGCTCTTGATGTTAAACCATTTCTTCACCAGACTCTTAGGCCAGGAGAGCTTCATCAAAAACACACACACACAAAAGGTAAATTTAGGAACAAAAAAAAAATAGTTTCACATTCTTGAAAAAACAAACCTTGGTTTTCTTAGAGCTTTCATCTCTCATTGTTTCAGAACTTCATACGAAAAGAATGCCCAGTAATTGTACGGAATAAAGATCGAATCTTTTTTTTTGCCCAAAAATGGATTTGAATGAGATCAAGAATCAAAACAAATTTCTCCAAGAATCACTCAACTTTGGGATTTTCTTTTGAATTCAATGAAATGGGGTTGTTGGGTATGAGTTTAAAGATCAAGAATGAACAAAAAGGAGCAATCTTGAAACAAAAAAAAAACAAAGAACATTTAGGAGATTATAGTCAAATAGGCCCCATAAGTAATGAAAAGAAAATAATTCTGGATAAGGAAGATGTGACAGTTGGTGTGCATTGTATGCAAAGCACAAAAGGAACTTCAAAGGGGGAAAAAACAGAATTAATGACTGTTTGATTCAAGAACCATAGAAGAAGAAAATGTTAGAGAAAGAGAGAGAAGAAGAAGCAGAGGGTGTTTGTGGGGACTAAGTAAAATGTTGTATTTTGTATACCTCGTTCTGGTTTTGACAAGGCAAATTTGAAGGGGAATAAAGTGCAGGGGAGCAACAAAAACAAATAAAATACCAGTCTTCTCACTTTAATATAAATCCAATAAAAGTGCCCGGGAAAAAACAGTAAGAAAAAATAGCTCACGTTAAAAACAAAATTTTTAGTTGGAGTGAAATAGGAGGTACTCCTAAATATATATATATGAGCTAAAATAGTTCGGGGCAGAGTCGGGTAAGGTTGAGGAGTTTTGTCTGAATAACGTTCTACGAAAAATTATGTTAGTTTATGTATGGTTTACACTTTCTTTTTATGTATATATAGTAAATGTTAAATCTAGATCGATTTCTCTATATGTTTACCTCTTCATATTTTGATTCTCTCAATGAAAATTTTGATTATGTTACTGATATGAAAATTGAGTTGTGGAGGAGCTAAGATAGATTTTTTTTTTTTATCCGAATAACCTTTAGCAGAAAATTAAGTTGTTTATCTATTATTAAAATTAATGATTATGTATTTATATAGTAGATGTTATATACCTTCAATATTTGTCTATGTTATTGATACTAAAAGGGCTCTTCATTGGGTTTTGAGGAGCTAAGATAGGGGTTTTTTGAATCTCTGAATTATTTTTGATAGAAAATTACATTGATTATATATTATTAAAAAGATTTAGTAGGTGCTAAATCCTTTTCAATTTCTTTGTGTGCTTACTTCTTCATATTTTAACTCTTTTATTGAAAATTCAGATTTTATTACTGCTACGAAAATGGCTCTTTATCGGGTTTTGAACTAGCTAACTTCTTTTAATTTTCTTTGATGGTAATATGGGAATTGTTTTGAGTCTCCCATGTTGTTTTTTGGGTTTTAGGAAAATTGAAAAAATGTATTTTTTTTCTCTCTCTAACTTGGTTTAAGTTAAACTCAACACAAAAGAACAATGTGTTGGTTTGTTGCTTTGTTTAACAAAACCATAGGGGGTATGTATTGGCTCAAACTAAACTTTGTGTCTTGAGAAGCAAAGGCATTTGTCCCTATATTAGGGACTTTGTTCTTTAAACATTTCATTGATATAATTCCAAGTTTTTTCTGTTTTTTTTTTCTTGTCATTAGATGCATGGACTCGGTAATTTAGATGATTTTTTTTGTCAAAGTGGTCCAATCAATTTTAAGTAATTTATTTTTGTCCAATTTAAGCCATTTGATAATCTTAAATTACACTTATATATGTTAAGTGACAGCAAGGGTAACTTATATTTTAACTTTTCTACTAAATATAAAATTATGTGTTATATAAAGTTGATAGAATACGATAAATCTTTAATTTTGAGTTTACTAAGTATTGACCATAATCTTAGTAAAGAGAGAAAGGTTAATGATTCCGAGTTTGTTCTTCGGAGTCACTTTCAATTAATAAGTAGTAATAATAGTTTTTCGAGTATAAATTAAGGTTAATGAATTTTCATGAAACAACGTTTATTATAAAATGATAATACAAACATATGAATATTCTTAATAATTATTGTAGAGCTTATGAGTAAAAATCATATTCTTTAAAAAAAATCAAATATTTCTCTCAAAATCTATCCATATGCATAATAAAATGACTTGCTAAAAATATTTGAAAATTTATAGCCAAACAATAGTTACGTAATTTCTTCTCACAAGTCCTACTAAGAATGTTGGTGGGGGTTGTCGACAAATATCCCATAAAATAAATCAATGTATGTGTAAGCTGATTCATACACGACAATTATAAAAAAAAAATAAATAAAAAAGATACACAAAATCTTTTTAAGTCAATCAGTTAGTTCTTTTACTTTTTAGTCCTCTTATTAAAAAAAAATGATGTATCTCAGAAGTGATTAAAAGTAGTTGGATATGATTAATTGTTGCAAATCTTGAAAAAAAATTAAACAATATGTGAGTCTCTATCGTATTAAAATCATGGGAAATTTTGGAAATGATAGTGAAATTAAAGAATGAAGAGGTCCCAAATAGGCAAAGATAAAGTCATAGTTGAACAAAAAAGAAGTTAAGCACGTTGAGGATCTTCCTTGTAGCATGGACAGGTCTACTCTTCCACCATAACTACTTTATCCCATTATTCATCAATTTATTATAACTATATTATATAGGACTAGTTTTATCTCACATATATATAGTTAGTTACATTTAAATATTTTGCTTATTATAAAGTGTAGATACCCCCATAAAATATTTGTCACATTTTCTATTACGATTCTACTCTAATTTTATTTGAATTTTATTTTTTTTTTCAAAAAAGAAAAAGATAAAATATTATCATATATGTTTTTTTACTTCTCATGAAAAGAAAATATATTTTTCTTTTATATTTGGTTTATTCCTTCTTTAGAGGAGAAACTTGAAACTCTATAAATTAAAGATGTCTCTTCTTGTTAGGACTGTTCAAAATCGATAAGCCAAACTAATAAAAAAGTTATTGGTTTATAGTATTGGGTTATTGATTTAGTGATTTTGATAACGATTTTCAATTTTTTTTGTTATCGGGTTATTATATTTATATCAATCTGTACATAAAGTCTTCGACTTAGAGTTTGATTTCCTACTTTTATTTTTGGTCGTCTCAAACACTTGGTTGTTCTACAATGTAAAAGTGTTTGTTTTTTAGCAAGATGTAACTTGTGAACTCAACTGCATGGTTTATTTGGTTTGTCACCTTGTTTCTAAAAGATTTTCAATGTTTTTTCTTTTGTGTCAAATTTTAACGGTTAAATTGATAACGATAAAAAAATTCGATAAGCCCATATCTTAATGGTTCTATAATAGTTAGCATCTGTACAAACCGATAAACAATAAGTCAACCCGATAAACTTTAAAATCGAACTGAACCGACTGATACGCAAGCCCTACTTCTCGTATCAATAACACAAGAGCATCCACAATATAGTCATTTAATGAGTCTTGTTTATCGGGAGATTTTCTCTTTAACATATTTATGTTTTTCTGTAAGTTTTGTATGCTTTTATTTGTTCTCTAATTTATTAGCATATAATTTATAATTGTAAATTTTCGCATGATGCTCTGAATCACTTTCGATCCCAACAATTTGTTTGTACATAACTATTCCTTTTATGAGTTTCTATCTTTTTGTGTAATCAAATTGAAGATGAGGATGTTTATTATTTAAGCAACTCATTCTTATTATAAATTCCTTAAGTTTAATCGCATTAAGTCTATTTATTTTTAAATTTGAATTTTAGGAAATGCCTTTGTGTTGAATTAAATTTTAACAATTACTAAGATACATATATCAATGTGTTATAATCATGGAGAAACAATTTAATCACACAAATATTCCATTCATATTTATTAATTTTCTCTATAATTCAAAATAATTATATTATATCTCACTAGTTTATAATTTCATATCATATTTCAAATCAGATACATCTGAATCACACTAGGTACACATTATACATATATACATATATATATATATATATATATATATATATATATATATATGATACTAGATAGCCCAGCAAGTTATGAAAATGATGATCAATATGAAAAGGAGGCAAGCGAGATTAATATAAATTACACTAAAATCATTAATATATTTATTCAAGAATTTCTATATAAATGACAGTTCATCATTACTCTATCCATTCATAATCAATTACACCCACCATCTACAACTACCATTCACAATTGATACAAATATTTTGGAGGATTTTCAGTAACTATACAAATATGAGAATTTTGAATATAAGAGACATGGGATAACAAGATCAAATTAAAGACCTTCTCAAGCAAGGAAACAAAGGAGATTTGGGAATGGGAAATCAATTAACTCATATACAATCCATTGCATATTAGTCTCATACAATCGCAACTAATCATATGTCAAATTAAACAGGCCTCGAAATCTCAATTATCCACATATATCCTTTAATTATAGGAAAATATTTCTCAACTAGCTCTTTCGAACCTAGCTTTAAGTGTCAAAAATATAATTGAATTATTGGTATTGCAAGAATTTTACTATTACAAACTCAAATCTAATAGATGAGAGATTAATCCTCAAATTAGCACCAACCAATCTTTCACAACCACAATAAACTCCTTTAAGCTAAATCAAAATAGATGGGCAATTTCTAGGATTGATCACATCCTTTGGAAAACAATTAAAATATGAGATTAATTAGATAATTAAAGACTCATTTCATATATAAAAAAATATTCAACCAACTACAAAACCATAAGATATTAACAACCCAAATATTATTTATGACTAACACAAAATTCAATAAACAATTAACAATTACAATTTACACCGATAAATATTCATTACAAATCATAGATTTAAAGAAAGGGTAAAAAATAGTCCGAATTGAAACTTTCAATATTCATTTCGGTCGTTATTTTCTTAATAAATGTATTAATAAATGTATTAAGTTCAAATATAATATGTAAAAGTGAATGAAATGAATATTTATCACTTTTAACATATCAAAAGAATTTTATTTTTTCATATTTTACCAATAACATAACATTAATTACTTATTTCACATATCATATTACAACACCTATCAATTAATAAGAATAGTATAGTAAAATAGTGATGTTAATTATTATTTCTTAATAAGATGTGTTAAGTTCAAATATGATAAGTAAAAATGAACGAAATTCACTTCCTATCATAAAAGTAAAGTGAAATGATAAATACTCTCTCTGTTCCTATTTATATATATCACTATTTTAGATTTCACACTCCTTAAGAAACTATGTAAGTTTACCATTGTATAGTGACAACTACTCCCTTTGTTCCTAATCACTTGTCCACATTTCCTAATTATTTTTTCATTTGACAAATCAAAAATGATAAAAAAAAAAATAAAATAATTTACTCATTATACCATCAATTAATTATTTTAGAAAAGCTAGAATTTTTTGAAAATTTTAAATTTTTAATTTATCTACTTTATTATTAATAGGTGTAAAATAAAAAATTTATTATATTTATTATTATTTTCTTAATAGATAGTGTTATTTATTGTAGTCATTGTTGAATTGCCACATAAGCATAGCCCACGCGACCTCCTTGATTTTTGAGTCAATTCTATGTTAGTGTCAAGTGAAAATTGGAATTACTTATAAGCTCTAATTTTTAACATTTTGTAGCAAGTATTTGTAGGCCTAAATAAAGTGTATAATGTGTTGGATTAAGCTCTCAAGGCATTGAAATTAGAATTGACTATTCTTAATACACATGCTACATGTGGGAGACTGTGTCTGTTACCCTACAAAACTCAGTCTTTTGTTTTCAAATTTCTAGGTACTTTTTCTATTTACAAATTTTAATAAATTAATAATACAGACCAGTTCCACTATTTCTTTTCCTTTATTTATCACTTCAACAATTAAACTATTACTCTATCACACCAAATCATGCCTATAATAAAATCTATATATATATATATATGAAGAATCCCAAACTCTTTAAACAGTGAAGCTTCCACTACTGCTACCAAATTTAGCCACCTTTTCTATGATTCCATCTCCCATTCTTCATCCCATTAAATTAAAGTGTTAATTGATACTAGTATAATCGATCAGGATTGTAGTGGAGTGATAATTATTTTTTTATTTTTAATTAGAGATTTCGAATTCAAATCTATTAAGTACAAGATCATCATTGTTAAAGAGGTAAGTACAGGATACTAGGTGGAAAATAAAAAAATAAAATAATAGTGATGTAATTTAATTTTTTTTTTTTTTAAAAAAAAGAAGACCAAGATATGATAGGAGGGTGCAAAGTTATCTACTTAATTAACATATCATAGTTTAATTCATTACTCTCCATGTTGTCTCATGTCATCATGTAGTAAAGTCGATTTTAAAATCAAGAAATGTTTTATGTATTATGAAAAATTAAATTTAGATATATTAGTGTATTGGTCTAAGATACCAAGGTTTTGTCATATTATATGATTGATTTATTACTTCCAAAAAATTATACATGTTTAGAGTCGAAAGCTTTATCTATGTATTACTAGCTAAAGTTATATAATAGTAATATTAAACTCTCGAATATGTTTTAAAATAAAAAAGAAAAATAGGAAACCAAAAAAATGATTCAACGTATAAGTAAACTAGTCCAATTGAGACATTTTTGATGTATTAAGACAAAAGGATTCCCTTTTAACCAGCCAATAGTACTGAAAAATAACAATTAGACAAATCTAATAAACGCTGGAAGGCTAATTAATTATGAGGCTTGTCTAAATCCAAGGTAGTTGGCCAGCTAAAATTTCCATCTTAATAACACAAGTATTTATTGTACTAAAAATGTACGAAAAATACATATCCCACTAATTAATGAGCCTTCCATTTTGTTAAACAAGAAAAGGCTGTCAATTTGTCTAATCAATCATTTGGATAAAATCAAGTATAATCTTTAATTAGTTGGTACTAGTACATTCACTCATCAAATAAGGAACATGCTTACTTATTGGATGTTGTTTACTTAAAATTTAATGCACTATGAAAAGCAAATTTCCAATAATTATTTACAAGACTAAATCATGATTTTTACTTAGAAAAGATATAAAATATTCCAAATTTGAATTATTTTTTTTATCAGAATGATATTTTACATATATTATCTTATCTTTTTAAATAATATGGAATAAAAAATATGAACTTGTTTTAAAATAAAAAAAATATTATAATTTTTTTAATTTCTGACCAAATTCTAACGAAATTTTCTGATCATTCTTTTAGCATTACCCTAAAAATTTAAATATTGATTTAAAGCACTAAATAAATGTATTGCACTATAAATTTTAGATGGGGTGTCGTTTGACTTCTCTTTGACAAAGGTGAATCTACCACGGCTAAGAGCATTGCATGTACAAAAAAATATTTTAGACAATTGTATTTTCTATATATAAAAAATATAGTTATGATAAATTAACCTTTATAATAAATATCAATCAATAATATGAGCATCATTAGTTTGAACTTCAAACATTTGTATGTGTAACTTCAAGAGAATTTTACATTAGCGAGATAGTCGATGAACATAATGGAATAGCAACAATCAGTATTTGTGTGAAAGAAAGACAAAATCCCCAGTTTTATGGGATTATTTAGAAATGTATCTATTTCGTAAAGAAACTATTGATATCGAAATAATATCAATTAGGATCCTATTTTAAAATATTTAGGAAATTATTCCCAACTTAAACTATATAGTAGCAAAAAAAGTTGCAATATGTTGAAAGATGATAGGTCCCATTTATGAACCTTGGTCAAGTCTTTTTCCCCAAACAATTAAGTGCAAGAATGTGGACACTACAACTATTGTTACTATTATTATTATTATTAAAGCTTCCAAAGTATACATTAAATTACATTCAATAAGAACAAATGTTCTGCTCATAATTTCGAGACAAGCACTAAGCTAATCAAACAACAAAGTTTCTTTATTTTAATTACCATTTATCGTGTCTTATATACCGACCATAATTAATAAACTAAAGGCAAAATATCTGTACTTCATTAATTTTTTTAATCTTTTCTGGAAGATCATTTAAAATTGTAGGTGTAAATAAAATCATGAAAAAAATAATACCAAACGAATTTAACTTTTGTATATATATCCAAGTTATTCAACTTTGCCAAATTTATTAGAAAAATTCTAGCTTCAATTTATGCCAAGCACGTTCTACAACAATGGCCCATCTACCATTTTTATAATATGAAAAAAAAAAACTATATTGTACAAGTCACTATAGTATTCAATATGCTTCAACAAATTTTGTTATAGGATAATGAAAATCAATAATTTGTTAAAAGAATTACTCGTTTTATATTTGCACCAAATTATAATACATTTTCGATACAAAATAATATATATAGTTATATATATATATATTTAACTATCGAAAGTAATTATTTTAATCAACTGATTAGTATGTTTCGATATCTCTATGAGATCTGCATATCGGACTGGTTAAATTATAAATAATAAAACAAGAAATGGCAATTATAATATGGTACGAATAGAATATATAGTTATCATAAAAGGATAAGGTTACCACGAATATGCTAACAAGTCAGCAAAATGGAAATTCTTTGTAATTGCTATATAGTATCTTGAGTTAGAACGCTATGACTCTATAAGTTTTGCGTCATATTTTTTTTCTGTTATTGCGTGTTTAGTATTTATTTAGGTTTTGCTTGGTATTTACGTTACGTTTTATAAATTTTTCGTAGCTAAGGAAGACTAGTATGAGGAAACTACTTGAATTGACTTTGGTTGAGTGATAAAAGTATATATCAAAAGACAAATGTAATGCATTCATTGGTTTGATTTAGATGTGATTATCGATTTTTTAATGTATAAAAATTTCCCCTTCTCCGTTTCTTTCAGGCTTGCCAAATTTATAAATAAGTTGTTAACTATAACTAGATTCAATTCATAATCAAAGGCATTATATTTGAGATGGAATTGTAATGTTTCAAATTTTTTAAAAATGAGGTGATCGCGAGCTTTAACTTACTTGTCACAAAATTGAAGAATATTATTTAAATCATGTTAATTTAAAAATGCAATAACAATTACTCCAAATATCTTTTATTTGTTTTTCATTCAAGTTATTTTAATAGAGGAGGACAAATGAGAATATCATTGTCTTCCTTTATTTCCTAAAATAAATCACGATGTCTGTCCATATCGTTGCATTTATGAATTTTACTTTCTTTCAATTAATAACTACTCACAACCTTCCAACTTGAGATGTTGATTATTCATATAACTTCTCAATCTCCCTTGCCCCCACCAAGTGTCGGAAGCTAGGAGTGCATAGGGTTCATTTGATTCCAATCGTAGGAAACTTACACAATATATATCGTCAAAATATCTCTTTAGTATACATAACTGAATGTTGAATCTCTTTCAATTCTTCACGTATTTATACTTCTTTATATATTGAGTTCCTTTTATTAAAAATCATTACTCTACGACTGCTTTATTAGAAGAACAATAAATTGAACAACAATCCACATAAATTGAGATGGACATTCTTGTCTTACAAAAGAAATCGACAATTAGTCACTTATCTAGTTGATGAATTTATGCAACAACGTTTGATCCCTCATTTATGTTATGCTCAAAATGCTTTTTATGTCTTTACATTATATTGGTAATCACTAGTGTTCGTGTTTGATACTAATGTAATTAAATTGCAGCATGTTGGCCAAGTATCTAAAAAGTCAAAAGGTAATAAATTTATATATTTTTACTATTTTTGTGTTTATTTTAGAGAGTTGAGGTGTTTGATCAAGTTTTTAGGGGTACAAACTCACTCTCGAAAAAAAAAAAGAACTTTATCGAACTTGTCATTGTAAGTTGGCGGAATTATTTCTTTACATAATAATATTAACGACGAGACCTCAACCTACTAGCTAGCTAATTTAATTGGAATCAAATGAATAAACTAGTCAATAAGTTAAATCAATCACACATAATAATGTACTATGCCACATTGGTCCACTATGTACTCCAGATTTTCCGTCAGACACAATAAGATCGACGAGAAATACTGGTCAATGATCAGAGGCAAATACAAAGCGGGTTCTGTGAGTTTAACTGAACCATTACGTTCAACTCAAACAATGTACAAACATGACCAAAAAAAGCTCGAAATATATATACATATAACGAGATCACATTTATATTGTACCTACAAACACGATAAATATGTCGATGTAAATGATGTTAGTAAACAAGATTAAGTGCACAAACTTGGCAGTAGTACTGGCTTTGTCAATCAGAAATCGAAGACTCTCATTCCCAACTAAAGCAACACGTTACTCTAAAGAAACTGCAGATTATATTGAAGTTTTCATCTGACTGGTGTTTGCTGTAAAAGGCAAAAAGTCAGAAGAGTACTTACTGAGTGTTTGGCTAAATTTGTGTAAACTCTTGCATCAGAATTCATCCCAACGTGTGACTTAAATTCACCACCAGTGTCACTAGCAACTTTAACTACATCTCCAAAAATAAAAAAATATTTCTTTTAAAAAAGAGAATCTTGTACTACACTATATTTGGGTAAATATGTGGACCTGGTATCGCGATTCCAGAATTGGCGTCATGCTCAAAGTTTGATCACCACTTGGCACATGTATATGTATCTGTCCATTGCACTAGTGCATGCACATCCAAGAGTGATGTGATGACTTCCCTATCAATGAAAACAAAGAGAGAGATTACATAATGGTGCCAAGAATATTACATCAACTTGTAAACTCGCAATCGTGTCAGGATGTGCTATTCTTTTTTTACTTGACCAGGTAGTGCTAGTACCATAAGGTAAATCCCGTATGTAGTTCTTTACATTTTATAGCTGAGTCAAAATAGCTCACAAGGAAAGAATAATATCAAAGTTTAAAAGCGACAGGAAGAAGTGCAATCTCTCAAAATGTATTGACCAATCAAAGTTATTATAAGGTTTTTACTTAAGTATTAATGAGTAAATAATCAAATAGATACAGCTTAACTCCTAACTCAAAACACAACGAAATAACTTTGTTCACTGCAGCACATTTGAGAGAGTTGCAAAAGAGTTCAAGCGTTTATTAGGTGAGAAAAACATTGTACTTTCTCAAATTGCATTGAAATTGACATAGCCATGACCTAAACCAGCATGAAAGCAGAACCTATGTTTTGGAAGTAAAATGAAATACTATAAGACACTTCTTTTGATCTGAGGATCTACTAGAAACAACTTCTCTACCCCACAAAGGTCTAGATCCTACTCTCCTCAAACCCCACTTGTGGAATTTACACTACGTGTGTCGTTGTTGTTGAATCAAATACTATAGTAATGCATTTAATTGCACTATAAGGACCACAGTTGTAGTTCAATTGTACTGATTCACATGCAGTCACATGGCATGGAAAATGTTATGTTTATAATGTACAGCCTTCTGGGCTCATAAAATGTAAATATGCAGCCAACCAAAAGAAATTTTAAAACACAGATCACCATGTATGAACAGAAAATTTGTAATTCTGGGCAACTCTAAATGAGTTAGAACCACAATAAAACCCCGACTTAGCAACCAAAACATATCTGTCAGTGCTCCAAGCATTCTGTTTCTCCTGCCCCTAGCATTGATATTTAATGTAAAGCAATTGGAAAACTATTCATGAAAAAGTAAGGGCACACTTAATAAGCAAACATATTGTAAAAATGCATAAACAGGACAAATGTGTGAAGAACAATTTAAACAAGGAAAGTTGACAGGCATAGACAAAACATTGTCCGCTCTAATTGTGACCAAACATTCTGCTAAGTCGTGCTCTCCACAGCAGAGGAAAAATAAATTCCCGCAGCATAGAGATGTAACTCCCTTTAATCTCTGCACATAACTATGGTCTGTTGTTTCTGAAAAGGATATCTCAGATCTGCTATGCCTTAGAGAACACGACCCTAAATTAAGAACGTCTGAAGAATATTTCAAAGAACACCATTGAATAATACTTTGGATGGGAATAAAGAGGTGCAAAGAGAAGAGGTGAATATTAAAGAATGCAGTTGTCTGAGGATCCATGAGACAAGCGTAGGACAGGCCAGATTACCATGATAGTACTGTCCCTCTCTAAATTAATAGAAAGAACTGATGTATACCTCAAAGGAGAAAAATAGTTAAGAGGACGGCTTGATGATTTAGTCATATAAGATTATACAGGCATCTGCAATTGAAAAGTTGGAGTGATAGGCAAGACACTTACCCTTTAGAGGAGACAAAGGCATATAAACTTGATCTTTTTGAAAAATAACACAAAAAAGGTAATAGATGCACAGCAAGAACAAAGTTCAACTCTAACTGGGAAGCTAAACAAAAATCATATTACGGTTTCTATCTCTCAGCCTCGCTGATATATCACAAACCCAAAGCAGAAACATAGTAAGATATAGTATTTGACATTTGACATGATTCATTCTTCTGAGGAAAACGAGTTAGTTAACAGAAAGAGACATATAGGAACAGAGGCTGCTCCTTGGCTAGCTTGTTGAACGATAACAGCCGTTACTTTCAGGATTTCTTGTAAGCAGAAATTATCTGGCCCATCTGCTCACGGTTACAGGTCGAGACTAAAAGTAAAATCGCTATCTATGTTGGTTGCAAAAAATGAAGAGATCAGAGAATTGTATAGCTCAGTGACACCAATGTGAAATGCCGTCCCAAGCAGAACTTGTATTCTCAAGAGCAAACAAAACAGAAGTGATAGGTTCGCATTAAGACCAACTTAATCCTTAAGAAGGCTTAGTGTAATATCAGAAAAAATTCTCATCAGAAGCACATGACAGAAAAGAGCACTTTCAGAGATGTAGAAAACCATTAGTACCACTAGAAATACTGCTAAGATGGAATAACTGCATGTTTCTTGCATAATATGACTTGAATTACATTAAAACTTGGGACAACGGAAAAAATTATTTGAAAAGCGTTACCAAAAGTTTAACACTCTCTTTCCCTGTTACAGATTATGATCTACTGTAGAGATCACATATGAGTAAAAAAAGTATAGATCAGAGAAGAACAAAACACTTGAGGAGATTTTCATTCTAGAATATGTCAAATAGCATATAACATAGGTGATATGACTGAGCTTATAGATTTCAACAAGAAGAGTGAATAGAGAGCACTTCCAGTACATATAAATCCACTGCTTTATCACCTGGAAGTGTTGAAGTAATGCTTAGTCAAAAGTCAATCAGTACTCGCAAGAAAAAGAAAATTTGGATAGTACCTAATTTTACAAAAGGTGAATGCAGAACATCAGCCTATTCAAAGAGAAGAAAAATGCAAAATAGGAAACAAAGTTGAACAAAAAGACAATTATGAGAATTGAGACACTTATTAAGGATACAGAAACAGAATAATGCTCACCAGCAGATTGGCAGCAAACCTCATCGACATGTTTGATGTCACCAAAACCCATGGAAAATACCACCATTATGTAGTTTTCCGATAGCATCACCAATCAGTTCATCTGTGACCGTTTCTTCAATAATCTCAAGTAAACCAAACCAAGGAATATATTTTCACGAGGGACCTTCAACATACTAAAAGATGAGATGCGTAGCAGCATCAATAGCATAAAGCACTAGAGTATTGCTTTGTCATGCACCTGGCCTCCAACTCTGTTATTCAAAATTGTTAGCAGCACAACTTTGAGGTATGAAGAGACTAAAGAATACAACTGATATCATTTACACCAACCCATTTAAGTCTTCACGAGTAAGTTCTGATTCCACGGTTAGATGCCTGTATTTCTTTGTAAACATTGGACCTCCTACCACAAACTTGACATGAAAACTCTCAGCTATCTACGGAGTAAAAATCCAAAATATTAGATAAATCACAATGTGAAATAACATCAGCAAAGAGACTAGCATATTATGGTTTGTAATCTTTACAGTGTAAAGACATGAAGGAAAATAAACATTCTGCACAGAGATAGGAGAGAGATATTATAAAAACATTTGCAGGAAAGTGCTTTATCAAAAGAAAAAAACATTTGCAGGGAAGTTAAATGGCACATGAACTTTGGATAACTTACAGCCTCAGCTCTGTGCTTGACTAAAACCAAGGATCCATCATTTCTGTCTGCCTTGATTTCCATCATATGAGATCTCCAGATAACTACTGCAACAAATATATACCTGGCAAGGTGTCACTCATGGGTAACCAAATTAGTTTTAATAAAGTAATGTTTCTTCCGTAAAATAAGCAGTACACCAAAAAATAAAAAACTTACATAAAAATATGATTCTTTGTAAGAGAAACCCCATCTTCTATACAACCAAGGACCTTAAGGGTGCACGAAAGAGTAACTACAGACAAGAGGCTACTCCTCAAATATACAAAATCATTGTCAACTCTTTCAAATTGTTCTCTTCTTTCTCTATTTTATATACTCACAGGAAGGCTAGAAGGGGAAACATCCCATGCCTGTGCCGTTTCCTTCTTCTAAAGTTCCAACTGTATATAATCTCTTCCTCCTCCCATAGCGGCTAGCATTGACCACAGTAATTCAAACCAACAGTACAGAAGGAAGTGACTTGTATATTCTCTCAAAAATTTGCACATGAAGCACCAACCTACACAAGTGAATAAGTGATCCTCCTCTCCCTCAGTTCTCAACTCTCACTATCGCTTCCTTACTGCCAACCAAACAAATAAGCACACATTCCAAGGAACACCTGGGACCCAATCTATAAGCTCAAAATATCCGACTCTTCGCTTTCTACTAGTCTCTAGCAGTATGATTTAATTGAGAACAAACTAACTCATCTCGTACTCCATCTTCACGAGTTCGGTAGTATGCGATGAGTAAAGTAGTTCCATCAAGTTTGGAAATCAAACATCTCCTGTACATGTAGACTCCTCTTAAACCTAAAGTCACATTGACCTCACCATCTTGTATAATCAGGATCTATCGTACTGTCATCTCTACTAGCTCAAAACACTATAATATGTTATAGCATGCAAGTCTCTGTGCATCCTCCTAGCACCACTTGTGAACCTAAAAACTAATCAAGCATTCGATTTACTCTGAATAAATGTAGTCATTGAAATCTTCTCATGCCTTCATGATCATCCTCCATATTTCGTACTCCGATGGAAGTGTGATATTTCCAATTATCCATCTTTTATTCACACTTTTCCACTATCAGTCTAATGTCTTCCACCAAAATCCTTCAGTAAAACCTCATTCTTCTCTGCTTCCTAGAGTTTAAATCCGAGTTGTAATAAAAAACGCCAATTTAGTTACCTCCTTTATATCTATCTTTCTCTCACATAATAATAGGATGTCTTGCATTCCAAATGTAGGAATCGGATCATACTTAATGCAAATTTTCCCTCACACACTTCTTACAATTGTGTTAGTTATAGAACTCATTTCAGTTTTCTAAAAACACTATATCCACCTTGTATTCTCTATCTCCCACTTGATGATGACCTTTAATTTGGTCAATTCACTATCTCACATCCTACGACAAGATCTTAACATCTATAAAAGATATATGATATATCTATCCCTTATCTCTCACCTTCTTCAACACTTCTCTTTCCCTCATGCCAAGCCTTCTACCATACACCACAATATTACCTCTTGCTCCAATATCTTTTTTTTTTTTTGAAACGGGTAACTTGTATTCCTCAGCATTAAGGTCTATGCTTGGACACCTCTAAAAAGTATTAACTGAGAATAGAGAAAAAAAGATGAAAAAAGAAACAGAAATACTTAGAACCTACAATAATTGGATTTCCTCTTCTATATTTTGTTCTTTACACCAAAAACCTAAGGATGTAATTATATTCCATTTAATCTTTTGTATTGAGCATTCTTTTCCTTCAAAAATCCTCTGATTCTTTTCCTTCCAAATATTCCACCAGATACAAGCAGGTACTGTCCTCCAACATTTCTTTTGACTCTTGTTGCCCCCCCCCCCCCCCCCCCCTTCTAATCCAACAACACAATAAATCTGTCGTGTGATCTAGCATACACCAGTTTAGGCTACCTAAATTGAAGAATAAAGCCCATACTTGTATTGTTACTTTGCAATGCAAAAATAAGTGTTTGTTGGTTTCCGATGCCTCTATGCATAGTAAGCATCTAGATGCTATGTTGATGCCCAAGCTCCAATCTCTTTTCTAAACCCACCCATCTCGCTCTTTCATCAAAACTAACCGTTTTAAACTTGTTCTATGACAGCTAACAATTCGATGACTCTATTTTCCTTTCAATCTCTCCCAAACTTAAAGTATTTTTCTTTATTTATTCTTTCAATGCCCCCCCCCCCCCCTTCTTCTAATCCAACAACTCAATAAATCTATCGTGTTTTCTAGCATATACCAGTTTAGGCTAGCTAAATTGAAGAATAAATCCCATACTTGTATTGTTCCTTTGCAATGCAAAAAATAAGTGTTTGTTGGTTTCCAATGCCTCTTTGCATAGAAAGCATCTAGATGCTACGTTGATGCCCCAGCTTCAATCTCTTTTTTTACGTAGTTTGTTTGTTTCTTATTCATATATATATATAGTTTCTTGCTTTTGTTATCTATCCATCTATCTATATGTTACTTAGGTGATTGCACTATTTGGTTGATGTTACTGTTCCTTGTATGTATGTTCTACACTACATTTCCATTAGTTGTCGTGTTTTCTTCACAACCGTTTTTCCTTTTCATTACTTCTTTGTTTTGCTGCACTTGAGGAGCCAAGGGTCTTTTGGAAAGATCCTCTCTACCTCTACGAGATAGGATAAGGTCCACGTACAGCCTATCCTTCCAAGATCCCACTTTGTGGGGTTTCACCGGATATCTTGTTGTTTAGTTTGGTGCACCACCTTGGTCCCCTTCGTGAACATCGCATCTAAAACTAAGCCTTTTGGGATGATATCAGAAGTACCGGATGGATGTAAATCCTTTATTGATACTGGAAAGATGATTAGTGTAATTGGCTCTTCCTTTCTAAGACTTATTTGAGAATTTTGACCACCCACTCACCCTATCTCCTTTAGATGGGAAATTGCCAAAGTTGTTTTTCCTGCCATATGCTTCATTGGATATATGATGGCAGAAAGAAAGAGCCCTTTACCCTCCCACTCCAATTATGAGTCTAGACTTAAGTTCAAGCCAATTGGTTTTAGATTCATCGTCTTCTAACCCATTTTTGGCTTTGAAAATGGAGTTTCCAACATCTTGATCACCTACTCAATGACATTGGTTTGATCCGTTGAGATTAGATCATAGGTCTAACTCACACCCCAAAAGCTAGCTCAAAGGGAGGAGGATTTCTCAAGCCTTACAAGGAGTTCACCCATCTCATTAACCACCGATGTGGGACTTCTGTCATTCTTTAACACCCCACCTCACGGTCATTTTTTTAACACCCCACCTCACGCCCAGTGTTTAGCATCTAGTGCGTGGGCAATTCTGATTTTGGGGGTCCCAACATCGGGTGAGACGGGCCCTGCTCTGATACCATGTTGAAATTAGATCTTAGGCCTAACTCACACCCCAAAAGCTAGCTCAATGGGAGGAGGATTGTCCAAGCCTTATAAGAAGTCCACCCATCTCATTAACCACTGATGTGAGACTTTTTTCATTCTTTAACAGATCCGATATTTATTATTGGAACATATAATTCAGTAAACTGATTCCAATTTGTTCTCCTACCAAGTTCACTTAAGAGCATCCACCACCTTATTTGTTTGCTTCTTTCCATCATATTGCATTGCCGGTTGAGCAACCCCTCCTCCTTGGTTATTTCTGACTGAATCATTATTTTTCTGCTCGATCTTTTTTGTTAAGTGTCACACATATGTTGAAGGACAAGTGGTGCACTTATGAGGTCTTAGATAATTCTTGCCTCATGACCAAGCTTCTGGGATTGAATTAGGCCCAAACATAGGACCCCTTATGTTATATTGTCAACTCCTGATGTTCTTCATATCAGTGTGTATAGGTGTGTTAAGTATCTCACATGAGTAATGTTTTCTGATTATAAGGTACTCAAGAATCTTCACCTTCTAAGCTATTTTTGGAGCTGAATTAGATGCAAGAAACATTTTCTGGAACATTTTCCACTTCATAATAGGCTTTTCCTGTCCCTCTTTTGCCCTTTCTCTTACCTCCTCCTCATTTCCCCAATCATGTCCTCCTTTCCCAAGCAGGGATAATTTTTGGTGTTAATCTCACATTGAAACTCATGTCACCCCTCTCTGGTGCAATAGACACTGGCACTCTTTTTCTCTTCTTTCATAGACAACCTAACTCTAGCTAAACCTTGTAAGTTAAAATCCAATTTTAACAAAGTTTCAAGGATAAATTTCAGAGTGTTCCCCGAAACTCATGTCGCCCCTCTCCACTGTTATAGACACTGGCACCCTTCTCCTCTTCTTTTAAGGGCAGCCTAACTCTAGAAAAACTCGGTTAGTTACAATCCACATTAATGAAAATTCATACACTTCCCCCTCCTTTTTGAGCAATTCATTACATCATCGATAAGTCAGTAAGCTGGAGATGTTACCACCATTGCCCCCTCGCTACTTCATTTTTTTCTACAGCATGTTCTCTCAGACCACCTTCCAATCCTCACCATACATGCCATGCTTTCAAATCCTTTCACATTGAAGGCGCTACTTACTGGATGATCCCACACTAATACAAACCTCCCAGTCAAACATGTCTTAACTCTGGAACTCCTTCCTCCTCAATGTGGTCCCCAGATAACCTGAATTTGGGAACAGCACAGTCTCCACTTTCCATTAAACCAAAGTGGTTATTAAGAAAACTATTGAGAAAAGGAAACCAACCAGTTTTGTCAAAGACGAAAATCATTCCAGGTGTATAGGGGCTTTAAGCGCAATTGAAGTGTCAGTTTTAGTTAAAGGCGCAACGAAGAAAAATAGAGAAGTATATGCAATCCAAGAAAAAAGTAACAACTTTATTCATAATTATTTCCTACATCATTAATATCTTTTTCCTATCAACGTCATTATAGTGTAGTACCACTCTTACAAGATAGAACTTGTGGTCAATGAGTCACAAACCTTCGCGCTTGCATACACTGAAACGCAGCCAAAGTGAAGCCAAGTACTTAGCCTGAGCTTCAAGACTAAGTGTGTCCCAAATGAGCCTTTGACAACACTGAAATGAACACTACTAGAAATTTTTCATCCATCAACCACCTCCGGCAACATCAATACATAAGAGATGAGTGAGAGTTCTATAAAATATTAGGCATTTTACCCACATTTCAACAAAGAAAATCCACTAATCACTGAAAATACGGAACTTTGTTTAAACAAGTCTTGTTTATTGTATAAAAGCCAACTTTTTGAAGTTGGGCTGAGTCAATCAAAATCACCAATTTTCACTCTATTGATAGATGCATGATTTTGGGTCAGAAATCATGGAAGAGGGTAACTCCAATCAACTAAAATGTAAAGCAAGATTGATTACAAATGTCAAATCCCTATAAACATCAAGAATGAAAAGAACCAAAAAATAATTAAAAAAAAACCAGAAACGTTAATGCAATTTGTGAGTTGTAATGGAATCAAAAATACCTTACGGGCACCACAGCAAACCGTTACAGTAGCAATTAGTGAAGAAAAAGAGCCACAAACTCAACTTTTACTTGTTTCAGAACAAGAAGAAAAAAATTATATGGAGCCAAGAAACTCGCATCAACGACATCTGAATTCTGAACAATTAAATTAATCTGCATTTATCATAAAAGTTAACGCTAACAAATGTATAACATACTCTTAAACTTGTTGGATCATTCTTACCAATTGTTTCATAACGTATTATATTGAATTGTATTATAATGTATTGTCTTGTATTATATAATATATACGATGTTTTCTGTAGTCCGTATTATTTGTTGTTGTTTAGTAATATTTTAATAGTTTGATTTGATTGTATCATGCTATAAATTTTCTTAATTATTCTAAGGGTAAGAGGTTGGATTAAATTAAAATAATTAAAATAAAGAGTGTGTTTGGTATGAAGGAAAATTTTCTCATTTTGGTTGAGATAAAAATTTAGGAAAATGTTTTTCAAATCAACTCATTTTCTTCAAAATTAAGGAAAATAACTTCCCTTCAAGAATTAAGGAAAACATTTTCCAAAACTCTCCTACAATTTCAATTACTTTTTTTTTTTTGAAAAAGATCAATTTTAAGAAAATATTTTCAATTTTAAAATATTTTTTTAAAAATAACTCTAGTAAAAATAAAAGATGTGTCTCAAAAACATTTTTCATTCATAAATCAAACACTGAAAATCATTTCCGAAAAATATTTTCTACTCACCAACCAACATCAGAAAATAAGTCAAAAATCTACTTGTTTTCCAAGAAAACATTTTCCTTCATACCAAACACACCCAAAGGGTAAAATAGTATTTTGAAATATTAGGTAAAGATATAATTGAAAAAAAATTAAGTAACAATGGAAACACACCAAATTGACTGTTCCATAAAAGAGGGATTTTTATTATTATGTAACAACGAAATTTAACAATACAATACAATACATTTTAAATGACAATCAAAACAAACATTATATGTATAGTAAAGATACAATACAACATAATACAATGAGTAACAATAATTCAAACATAGTGTTAATTACTTTCTCTATCAACTTTTATTTGTTGTTTCTAAAAATTAATTTGACTAATATTTAAAATTAAATTAAAATATATTAATTTAATATTTTAACAAAAAAATTAGATATTTAAAAATTATACAAAAAATATTATAAATTTCAATTTTGTGCATCTCAATATGATGCAAAATATATCATAAAATATTGATCAAAATTTATATGATTTGACTCTAAAAAAATTATGACAATTAAAAGTGGACGAAGGTAGTAAAAAAGTTCCCTTTTATAATATAAGTTATATCATAACTACTTAAAAAAAATGGATGACTCATTCAACTCTTAAAAAAAATTATGGTAGAGAAATACTTAAAAAATTATGAGTAAATTTTATTTATTTATTTATTTGGTTTATAAGAAAATGAGAAAATCTTAGGAATAGCAAAACTAATAATCATATTAGTATTTTACTGTTATAATTTTGTTAATTGTGTTCTACTGCTCTATAGCTATAGTTTTGTTTGCTATTGAGCATTTGCTTTGTATAATTTGTGAAATACGTTAAATTTGTACACAATTTTTTTTTTAAAATGAGCTAATTTCTCATAACTCACACATACTAAGGATTTTTGTTTCCTCAACATGAACTGCATTGCAATTTGATTTATCAAATAAGCTTGAGTAATACAAATGTTAGATATCAATTTGATTTTCGAGTAAATGACAACTGCAACATGTATTTAATATAGAAAATTGCTCTGATTTGACTTTTTTTCTGAACGAATTTGATGTTTTTGTATGATGTTTTCAAACTCATATTTGGTTTTAAACATTCAGAAGGTGATTTGATTGTATATTACGATAATATTATGTAATTACAGGTTAAATTATATATTTTTCATAATAGATTCAAACTCATATGAGCAAAAAAAGTTGTAAGAATTCAAGTCAGTTCGTCATTTTGAATTTTATAAATAGCTGTGATTAGAAATTTTCGAGTGGAAATAGTTGTTTATTTGGAGTTTTTTACTATAAATTTAGTTTTTGACATTCATAAATTGTTTGGATTGTAAATTATGATAGTAATCTATGATTTCGTTTTGATTTTTATATTGTTTTCTTTTCATTTTGTATATATGAACGAACAATGAAATTGTATTATGATTTTTAATTCATTTATACATCCAATGATATGAATTAATCAATTCTGTATAAATTTATTTGAATACTTGAACGATTCCTATTTGATAACAGCAACATGATTTGGATATACGAGAATTTTTTTTTTATTGTTGTGTGTTTCTTTGCCTAGGATTGACTTCTATTTATAGAAAAAAATTAGATTTTAATTTTTTTTTGAATAAGTTGAAATAGAAAATTCGTAATTGTCATACCTAAATTATTTTGGGATGAAATTAAATCATGATAGATTTGATACCAAATTAAATCTAAAGAGACATGAAAACAAGGGAGATATTTTACGCAACACAGGTGAAGTGCAAATCTTGAAGTATGGATCGATTCACATGTTCCATAAATATTTATGGGACTTAAGTTTCATGTATCTTTAAATTTATAATTTTGTTTTTTAGAAATAAGCAAGAGTCAGTAACAACAGAAAACGATAATAGCCAAGATAATTGTTAAAATGATTTCATTATTGGTTTTAGCATTAGCTAGTCCTTCTCATGTAAAGACAAAAAATTAAAGAAATTTTTTTCAAAATGTCAATATTTTAATAATTAATAGGGTATTGTGTCAACAAATTCAATATTTAGTGATAATGTCAAAATTTTACCTTATTATGTATTTAATTAAAAAAAATACAGAATTATATAACAAACGGAAGCTATTTAGGGGAGAGAAAAAATAATAAAAAGTAACAGATGCTTAAACTCTCAACATCAATTACAACATATTAAAAAACTGACGAATAAATCTGTCCATTATTCATGATGTTCATCAATTACAAAAAATTTCTGACGAGGTTTATGTTTTGAAAAAGAAACTGGATAAAAGCTTTTTGGAAAAGAAACACGATAGAAAAGTCGAAAATAGATACAGTCAGGTATTTGTTAGTTACTTAATCCTTATATGTTTGTAATTAAATGTAATTTGATGCGATTTTGTTTGTATAATTATTAATCATATGTATTTGCGTTTTAAATTTTATGTATTTCGAACAATGCAATCATCATAATTTTTTCTGGGTTTGTTGACTATGTTTGGTTTGCGTATCCAAATATACTGATTTATTGTAAAAATAAAGATTATTCTTATTTGAATTTGTTTTGTAACTTTTGTATAAAATATTATATATCCAACAGAATACATATGTGATGCATCACAATTTTAGACAACGAATCATGTTCGAATCATATATTCGAATTACTAGTGTAACTATATTGTTTTGTATTATGGATACAAATTAATGGTAACGTCTGAATTTTTTTTATCTAGTATTGTCTTTGTGTATTGTTTTTTTTTTTACTACAAAGCATATATGAGGAGCATTAGTTTTATAATTATGCACTTGGTTGGACTAAAGATAATTGCTATGTTGATCACAACTAAGGCAATTATAATTAAAGAATAAGCATCGTTTAAAGATTTAGTTGATGAAGTTGCTAAGCAGATTGGGGTAGACTTGAGGTATAATAGATTGAAGCTTAAGTATAAAATAGAAGGTAGCATTGCACCTTTGGAGATACACAACGATATGGGTATGAGAGTATATGTGTCATTGAAGAAAGAAGTTCGGGAAATTGCAAAGTACCCATTTGTGTAACTGTATTTGTGAACGATCTTGATATAAATAGTAGAAATCTATATGAAGAAGATATTGACATGTGTAGTATAAATGGAGGAGGTACTACTGATAACCAAGCATTGGTTATTAGTGCACCATTAGTCAGTACTGAGTTAAGTAACTCTATTATCTGCAATACGAATCATAAAGAAGTCATTGAGGATCAACTTTACAAGAATAAACGTACTTTGAAAGCTATGATGATGAAATATGCCATTGATAATAGATTTTAGTGGTAGACAGAAAGATCAAGTGAAGTAAGGTATTTGTATTTATATAGATTTTATCTTTTGTTATTATAGTAATTATTCCATATAATTCATGTTTTAATGTGTTTTGTTTATTTTCTTTTATAATTCGAGCAGTTATACACTTGTTTGTGTATCTGAAAATTATGGATGAATAATGAAGGCTTTCAACATCAATAAATCGGAAATGTTTAGAATTAGAAAGTTCATAGATGAGCATACATGTACATTGAAAGATAAGGTGTATAGTTAGAGACAAGCAACAAGAAGCCTTGTTGGAGGTATAATAAAGTCCAAGCTAGTTGATCATAAAAGAAAGTTGACACCGAAAGACATACAAGTTGATGTTAGACTCGAACTTGGCGTAGATTTATCCTACTCTGTGGCATGGAAGGCTAAGGAAAAGGCAATAAATACATTAAGGGGGACACCGTGTGATTCATATAGTAAATTGTCCAGTTATTTATATATATTGGACACCACCTATCCTGGATCGCATATAAGAATGAAGAAGACGGATGAAAATCAATTTCTATATATCTTTATATCTCTGTTTCCGTTCATAAAAAGTTTTAAAAGTTGTAGGCCAATAATTGTAGTAGACGGCAACCATCTTAGGGGGACTTATAATGGCACATTTGTGTCATCAAGCACACTGGATGGATCAGGTAACTATTACATATTTATATTGGCATAAGGAAATATGGTATTCTATTATTAAAATATGTATTTGTTGTATTTTCCCATGTGTATCATAATGTTTGCATTGTATATATTCAGGAAATATATTGCTGTTAGCATACAGTATTATTGATTCGAAAAAGGATGCATCCTGGACTTGATTTTTTGAACAGTTTAAAGAAGTTCATGGCATAAAACTACCTGGTAGGCCTCCAAAAAAGCTTCGTGATAAGTCGTATAGTGAGTTATATGGACAGAAGAACAAGAATTCTTGTAGTACTTGTGGTCAAAAAGGGACATAATAGGCGATCATGTAGGAATGGACCACGAACTGAATAGTTAGATATGTTTGATTTTGTTTTGAAAATTTTTTTTGCGGTGTTTTTAAATACCGTTTATCCTTTGTCATTTGTATTTGATGTTTTGATAATGTTTAATGAATAATATTTTTTTCAAAATATATTCGTTTGCGCTTATATATTTGTATCCTAATCTGCATTTTGTATTTGTAATATATAACTAAAATATTCTTAATCAATACATGTAAACAAAAATTAAACACAAAAAATAAAATAAAGTCGTTGATATACAAAAAATAGAATAAAAAAAATATTATTTCTAAACAAATATAAAATTATTTGATAGCTCACTAAATATTACTGCCTATCACATTGTATATGAATAAGCTGGCAATTCAATGTGTATATGTAAACACTAAAGAATATGACCTGAGATAATGTAATTTAAATGTTCATAAACAAATATATTTGAAACTGTATGTACATAAAAGATATATAAAATACTAAATACAAACAAAGTAATACAACTAATGCACTATATAAGTATGTCGAGTAAACAAATATACTTGTTTATCAGCACCCTTAATAAGATCTGGTATGTCTCCCAGGTTTGAATTCTCACAAATGGAATGATCGTTGAGAAAATGAGATTGTATAAAAAAATATATATATGTAAACCATATAAAAATACAAAATTTATAATGAACTTACTTTGAAAACTTCCTTGCTGCCATCATTTAACCTTTCATCATACTACGTCTTCTTATCATCAAAAAGACCCTTCAATCTATGTAGATATTGGATACAAAAACAGTCAACATATATTTAATCAATAGTGATAATAAAATACAGTATTTACAAAATACACAATACAAATTAATATTAAACATAAACATATTAAAAAATACAGAACAAAAATAATAATTTGTTTTCAAAATTATTTGTCTCTACCTGATTGTGATTTTCTGATACAACTTGACTTGTAAAAGGTTGTGATCCTTGACCAGCATTGTCATTGTTTATGTTGTCCTGAAAATATATTGGATACAAAAACAATCAACATATATTTAATCACTAGTGACAATGAAATACAGTATTTAAAATACAGAATAATAATTAATATTAAAAATAAACATAGTATAGAATACAAAATACAAAAACAATAATCTAATATTTCCAAAATGAGTTGTGTCTTCCTGATTTTGATTTTCTGATAAAACTGAACTTGTAAAATGTTGTGGTCCTTCACCAGCATTGTCATTGTTTTTGTTGTCCTGAAAATATTAAATTATAAAAGAGTATTCACAAAAATAAAAAGAATAAATATGAGTTTAAAAATAATAATTGAGCATACTGTTTCACCTTCAAAGTAGAAATAATGATGTTAAAATTATCATTTATCTACTTTCGTATGTCTTTGAACTCTTCTCTAACCTGAAACACTTAAAATATGTGTAAAATTTACAGATTACAATTATATTAATAAACAAATTGAAAAAACATAAGTATAAACAGTATATACCTCCTTTCGTAACTCGGAGAGTTCTTTCCTCATAAGTTGTTCATGAGACACACTTGCAGATGGTATTTCAGAATCCATTGTTGGCACATAAGTGCGAGTGGATGTATTCTTAGTAAATAATTTATGTTTCTTTCGCACAGCTTTTGGAAACGTCGCTTTTTTCACAGCCTGTTTCGCTACTGGATAAAGCTATTCATTTCGTTTCATTTGATCTGCGACATTTGAGTTCTTCTTTCTTAACCTTTTGGCATGTGATACTAATTGCCCCCCTTTTTTTTTTTTACCTGTTAGCTTCAACGATGGTGGAGGTTCGTTGACAAAATCATCATCTGAATTTTGTCCAGGAAGTGCTTGTTCATCAACATCATCATTTGGCTCTAATTGAACACCTTCATTTAATCTCCAACACCTTTGGGTGGCAATTGTAGAACAACAATTTCCATCAAAGAAGGGACAATATTCATCCATTTAACCTGAACACGAGAGTAAACACAATAATTAACATAATAAAAAAATACATGAAATGAACACAATTAGGAGGGTACGGTTTCGTTAATTATCCACAAAACCTCTCTATTACCATCAATGAATGTGTCTTTCATCAACATTTTGAATCGGGGTTTTTCTCCTACTGTTTTTCAGTTAGAATTCGGGGGTTACGATCATTGATTTTTCGTGCAATATTCGTCTGAACCTTACCCATGCACTCGTATATCCATATTTGAAGGACAAACATGCATACCACATATTTTATAATATTGATCATCGGAAGACAAAACCTTGTTGATACTTCTGTAGCAACCACTCGAATGTTTTTCTGCCCCAAGGATAATGCATATACCGATCACTTTCAATCAAATTTAAGTGAATTATAGGAATTCACAATGATCTCTCCTCGCCAGAATACACATACATATGGATGAAATATAATATTGCAAACTTAATTGCATCATCTTCATTGTCAACCCAAACTTTATCATTAAATCTATCAATCAAATCAGATCTACGTATGAATTCATTACCACCAAAGTACTGAACAATAAGCCTATTAGGTTCTTATGTGTTAAACTTGAAATCATCTACAACACCAATACAGTTTAATCCAGTAATGAGCACAAACGTTCTAATTGTAAACTTTAATATAGTTTCATTGACTTTGATGACAAGAGTCTGCTTACTACTAGCTTCTACTTCTAGTGACATATAACACCTGTGAATTTGACCTTGAGCAACACATTTTCTTATTTTCATAGACTGATCAAAACATGTACCCTCACAAAATTGTTTATACTGCTTCGGTGTAAGCTTGACAGTCAACTGGGTTTTAATGTCATGGTTTACTATGCAGTGAATGTGGCGTGCAATTTTTTATAGTTATTTGCATGCATAAGTAGTCCCCTAGCATATTGAATTCAAAAAAAATAAATAATACTAAAATAAAAAAAATGAAAACACTAAAGGAACAACTCTACTTGTTATAAATCAAATGAAATGCAAAAATTTTAATTGTATCTTCAATTTATTGGAATACAACCACAATTAAAATAACACAACAAAAACACATGAATAATGAATACAACCTCAACTCAGTTACAACAACATACCACACAACGAACAAAAACCACCAAATAAAAATTATAAATGTGCACTTGATTTATTGAATACTTATCAATGTGGAAAACAAAAAACACATATGGTTCCTAATATGTGGTACATTGACATAACTAACACAAAAAAAAAAAAAAAACAGAATACAAAATACATTAAATCTGTGTAATACAAAAATACATACTAACTATAACATAATCAAAATTTCATATACACTTCCAAATCTATGAATACAAAATACATTACATATATGAAATATAAAAATACATACTAACTATAAGAGAATAAAAATTTCATATAAACTTCCAAATCTATGAATAGAAAATACATTAGATCTATGAAATACAAAAATACATATTAACTATAACAGAATCAAAATTTCATATACACTTCCAAATCTATTCCATAATAGTAAATAACACAATAATAACATCAGAATACAAGATACAATAAATATATGAAATACATAATACATACTAACTATAACAGAATCAAAATTTCATATACACTTCCAAATCTATTTTATAATAGTACAAACGCATAGTAACATGTATTTATTTGAATATTAAAAGTTATTAAACAAATTCAACTAAACATGCAAGACACAGAACATGCAAGAAAATAAAATACCTCTTCTCCAAGAATTTGGTCTTCTTCAACTTCGCCGTTATGAATTTGTGTGGGATTTTGCACACCGACGGAGTCCTGCAATGTTCCCCGTCGTCTAGAAGCAGAACCTACATTGTTATTTATTTCTTGAGTGAAAAAAGATTACATGATGAAAAATCAGAAGAAGTTTGATTATTTTGTCTGATACCTCTAGTAACTCTCTTGAAATCATCCATTGATGAGAGAATTTTGGATTATCAATCCCTAAAAGAGTTTTTAAGAATAACGACAAATCAAAAGATTTTTAAAAACAGTAAAATCAGTAAGCAAATAATAAAAAATATGATAAACATGAATACTCAAATCAATGTTAATCTTCAAATCCAATCTTGAAACGAAAATAAAGGAAAATAATCGAAAATAAAAATATATTGAATCTGAAAATCTGGGGATATTTGATTTGGATTAATCTTAAAGAGAGAAATTGAAAAAAGCATAATTAAAGGACTTTAATATCTAGCCAATACCGAAATATAGGAGCACATGTAATCAATGAGAGAGAAAACATGAATTGTATCATAATATTTTAATAATGACATTTTCGACATGTTTACTAATATTATTAAAGTATGGAGGTTATCACTAAATAAGTTGATTTATTTTACTAGCTAAATTTTTCAAAAGGGGGGAGCAATAAAACTAAAGAAGTTTCATAAATAGTGACTAATTTAGAATTTTAAATAAAGAGGATCGATATTTTTAAAAAGTCAATTGAAAAAAAAATTATTCCTAAAAAATATTGTAATTTGAAATGAGCGTATAATACAATTCACTTCTTTAAAGTAATATAAACTATAAAATTTAAATTAATGATATATTATATAAAAGAGAATACATTTACGGTATTTTCACAAAAAAGCTCAAAATTTAAAAATTAATATGCAAGTGCAAATGACTTTTAAAGGATGAATAGGTATAAAAAGAATGAAAAAAATTCAGAATTTGCAAACAAAATAAATCTAATAAGGTTCTAAAATTATAGTTTCGATAATTGTGCTCTATAAATATAATTTTGTTTGTTATGGGGGCTACTATTTGTATATATTTCACTTGCACGTTTGTATATTTCACTTGCAAATATACAAACAGAATATAATATACAAATGGAGACCATTGTTTGTATAATTCGCTTACATATTTGTATATTTCGCTTGTGAATATATATAAAATGGTAAGTATATATAAATTTTGTATGAAAAATTACAAGAATAAATACTTTTTAATAAATGATTACTGATTTTAGTTATATTTTTTATTTATTACCATTTATAACAATATATATGGATACTATGATAAATCTGCAATTTGTGTTGAAAATGAATTATATATGCAATATATATGCATTATAATTGTTCTAAAATATATTATACTTGTTTGGTAAAAATAAATTGAATATCAGTTTATAAGTGTATTAAATAGTTTGATAAATGAAATGTATTATTCATCAATAAAACTTATTTTATATGTGTTCTATAAATTGTTCTCTGTAATATGTATTAACATTGTATTATGAATGTATCAAAAGTGATCAAATGAAAAAATATATGAATTTAAGAATTTTTCATAACTTCGTTTGCATATTGCGATTGCCAATATAAAAACATAGTATTTATTATGATTTTTCTATAAATCGTATACAAATAAATAGTGTAAGCATATACAAATTTTAAATGTATACAATTAGAAATCGAATTATATAAATTTTAGATTGATATAATAAGACGAACTATATAAATTTTAGATTTATATAATTAGAAAATCGATAACAAAAATTAAAAAAATTATAGCCGCGAATTATAATTTTCTTAAATTCTAGCTATATTACATAATAACGGTTAAAAATTTGATATTCTACGTAATTCTCCCTAAAAAGACCCCACATATTATAGGTACTTAAACTTTGAACATAAAACAACACAAACAAAAAAAAGTTATGTTTTGATGCAATTTTCAGAATTTGTTATACTTCTTCACTTCTCCTACAGGAAAGGTGGTATGCCCTTCACTCTAGCGAAAGACTAAATAGGAATAAGTGACACAATCTTATCCATCCATCTAATGTCGGGTATGTGGATAAAATTATAACACTTGTATGTTTGGTAGTATAAAAAGTATATATGCTCTAGTTTTTGAATTGCAGAACTACCAAAGTTCCTAAAATATAACGTAGGATATCTGCATATCATTTTATAATAGATTGGAGATATATTTATCTTTTTTCCTTTTTTTTTAATAGCCACCCCCACCCCCCTCTCAAACCCCCCACCTTTTGAATAATCAACGTTGCATATTTACCTGTATATATTGTGAAAGGCAGAAAAGCCCTAACCAATTCAATTCGATTCGATTCTCTTGTGTTTCACTCTCTCGAGTTCGTCCTGTTAGCTGTGAGTGCTTCAAGGTAATTCTTTTCCTTAATACCCATTAGCTTCGATTAACGTTAAGGCTATTTTGTTAATCAAAATTCTTTTTTGTGGGTTTTGCAGTTTGTTGAGAGCATGAAGAGGGCAATGCCATGGAGTGATGATGAAGAAGACGATTCATCCTCCGATGACGAATCTTCAGCAATTGATAGTGATAATGAAGACTATTCGGGGTCTACCAACATCAAACCTAATGCTTCTTCCTCCAAACATAAAGGTAACTCTTTTCCTTCATTTTATCTCTCCAAAAATCCATTTTCTTGAAAATTTGTGTCCAGGCAACTTGTGAGACCCTCTACTAGATGAATATGTTTTTGCTATCAAAGAAAAAGTTTAATTTTGTTCACTGCTTACATGGTTAGAAATGTAAAAGAGAGCAAGTAATTTGCTATAACTGATTACCCGAAATGGATAGTTGTGTTTACTGTTAGTTGTAGAATTTAAATTGGAAAAGAAGTATGATCATTTGTGTTCATTGATTTCTATAGAAATAGAATACTGAAACTACCACTTGCTTGTTAGAATTCTTGGTTCCAGTTAGAATTGTTCCCTGTTCCTTCATTGGGAAGTCTAAGGAATTATGTTTTTTTTTTGAGAAGTCTAGCATAGTCTATAATGGTGATGGAGATCAACATAGATGCATGGAATTAATCTCCGAGGCGTAGGCTTCCCGATGCTGAACCCTATCCCTTAGGTCCAGAGGTTCATAGGTTCGTAGGAGGAGCCTTATGTCGTAGGCCACAGTTTACCATTTTGATGCTAAAGCTACTACTGAATTGAATATGATAGTATGGTTAAACAAAGGGGGCTTCAAGACTTCCTTCTTCTTACTACTCGCTCCAACTATTCCGCTCGTTGGATCGGGAACATCAAGAGTTCTTATGCATTTCCACGCCCCTTTGAGATCCCAAGAAATGGACAAATTCCTTTACTTAGGAACACATACAAGATTCATCACTACAAAAAGGATAATTCACCACAATCCATGAATTTAAATTTATAGTCTCAAATTCGATTGGGGGATCTTAATCCAAGCTCATTTTTGTATTCTAGCATCAGTATAGTTCTGGTTCTATAGCTTATTAAGTCGGTGTGTATGGGATACTACTGCACTTACTGGTTATTTGTGACAATGGGTGCTAAGTTAGTAAAGTATAAAGTATGATCATTTGGGGATCCTTTGCTTTTGATAGAATACTGTAGCTCTAATATGATACGACAGCTTGTTCATGTTCTTAAGTTCTTAAGTACAGTTAAAATTGCCCCCATATCCATATTTAGGAATTGTAAGCAATTATCCTGTCGTAGTTCTAATTTATTCTAGCATCTATCAGGAACAGTCTTTCTCCTATAAGGTAGTAGGGGTAAGGCCTAGGTACACACTCTATACTCCCCAAAACCCACTTTCTGGGACTACACTGGGTATGTTGTTGTAATTTATTCTAGTGGTGGAAAACCACAGATGCATGGAATAAATCACAAAAACTCGATAATATCCTTGAATTTGCATAGGCTCAAATACGAGGATTCAAACAATTAATTTCAAGTGTAGCCTCAGTCTGGTTTTATAGCTTACTAGGCAGTTTAAGTTTGTGTGTATGAGATGCCGCTGTACCTACTAATCATTTGTGACAAATGACGAAGGGTGCAGAGTAGGTATGAAAATGATATATTTTAAAAAGTAATATCAATGTCTATATAATGTTCAAGCAGAAGGCAGATGATAAGCTGTCTATGCTCCCACATACTGCTATATATACCGCTGTATAAATAAGAGTACCTTTGCTGCTGAACTGCTTCCCGCTGTGCTCTGATTAGTTTGTCGTCCTGTATACCAGCGAAAAATATCAATTTCTTGATGCATAACTGTTAATTTGTCTATGCTCAGCTGAATCTGCAAAGCGGAAGAGCAAAGGTGTGGACTTTGACGCTCTAAGCCGACACGGGTACAGAGGTGGATTATCTGTCTTGAAAGTTCCACCACCCAAGGAACCGGATCAGGAACAGAATTGGTCTTGGTCAAGTGGGAAGGAAACCCGGGAAAAAGAGAAGGAAGAAACTTATGAGGAGCGTCAGAAGACGAGGGCTGCACTAGCGGAAGCAGAGGAACTTGTTCATGCACGAACTCAAAAAGAGAGGAAGAACTTTTCTTTCTCACAGAAGGAGAAGAGGAAGAGAGATCTTGGTCAGGCTAGCAGAGGGAAGAGTTACGTTGAAGAGGAAAAGAGGCTGCTAAGAGATAATGGCGTTTACTCTGGATTTGATTCCTGATTCACAAGCTGTTCTTTTTAGAAGTTTTATCATGTAAAAGGTTGTAAAAGTTAGTAATGACTACTGCGCAGATGCTATATCTATAAATATTAGCATCAAAACGAATGTATGATACCTCCATTGTCGTTGCATGAGTATCAACGGATAAATCTAATCAAACTTGATGGTCCAATATCCATTTGATGTTCAAGATTGTTGTACTTTTCCAGTGCCTTTGCCTTTGCTTGTAAAGTTCTCTAGTCCAAAGTTATGAAAAATATGTTCATGCCAAAGTATTCTTCAAAAATTAGCTACTATCTTGGCTCAATTTGTGTAATAGTACTCTTTTCATTTTGAAACTGTTTCCCCTAGCAGTCTTTTCTGACTAGCATTTTTGGGACATCTTATACTAGTAGACAATTAACATCATTCTAATTTTCTCAAATGAAGTCAAATTCTTTAAATCTGATACAGTATCCTTCTGCTAAACTGGCTTTCGAACAATTATTTTAGTATTTTTCATCTCTACTGATACAAAACAATCAAGGTAAAAGGTTTTAACTTCCTGCCAAGTCGATCACATTACATAAACAGTTGGATTCGCCTTTTCACTGAGATTATATTGTGATTTTCTTGGCTATAAATTGACTCCCCTTAACAAGAGCAAAAATTCTAACGAGGTGTCTAAAGACGTCCAAATATTGAAGTTAGATCACAGATTTCAAGTCATGAGAGTGATATTTTCGACTTCCCTTGTATACAATCCTGGCACCGCCACTGCATACAATGAAGCAATTTGTTTCACACGTACAAAGGTAACAGTAGCCATGGTGGCCATAACTCATAGTTGGTAAGATTAAGGTTCAAATTTCAGAACTTCCAATTTGGAAAATTGAAGTTCTAAACACAACAGTAAATACTTAAATAGCTATGGTTCCGCGGTTGGTGTTAAAACAGAGTGAATTGTACATCCATAGCAACCACAAACTACAATGTGGCGTAATACTAAAAAGTTCTCAAAAACCAAAAATTTCATAGATTTTTCGAACATCTCCACGTACCAAAAATATGATACACCACCAACAAACAGCCTAGGTTGATCAGTGGATCTTCTCTTGCCCTGAACTCCAGTCAAGCAGACACCTCTCTGAAATGTAGGCCATCCAGGTTTACAAGAGACTGAAACAATCCTTTCGACCCAGGCACAAAATCTTGTCTCAATTTTCAAGTTAGATGCCCCTATTTTGTTCTCCAGATTAGACAGTGCGTTTTCCAGAGAGTGATTTGTATATTGCTCTAATGGTATTTGGAGTAGTTCTGCAGCAACCTCCTACCAGGGATGCTCCTGCCTCGCACCATTTATTAACATAAGGAACAAAATCTTCATCTGTCACCCCGGTATTACTCTGCAACATAGAGAAAAAGAATATTAGGAGGATAAATTTGAACTAATGAGTTCCTTAATCTTCATCTGTTATCCCAGTATTACTCTGCAACATAGAGAAAACCAATATCAGGAGGATAAACTTGAAGTAATTGCAGCATGGATATTAGTAATAACATCTTAAAACACAGGACTACACAGCTGATGATTAATATTTCTAGATTAAATTAACTATACACAGGGCACAAAGTACTTTAAAATTCCTGGTTGTATTAAGCCCAAGGGCTAAGCTGTTTTATTTTTCTTTCCTCCTTTTTAAGGGAAAAAAACACAGAAACTGAAATGGCTCTTCTCCAGTTATTTCATGAGCAGAACATTAACTTATGATTTCGGTTTACTTCATATTTCAGTATTTAGATATCTTTTGCTGTCAAGAAATGACTTTCTTTTGTGCTTCAGGCAACATCTTTAGCTACAACATAAAGTAGAAATGGAAAATTTTTCACATAAATGCTTGATGTTGAGAATTACAAAGGTTGTCGACCATCATATTGATTAGTAAATGTGGAGCCTAAAGGAGAAGATGAAAGTTACCTTTTTCGAAGATATTAACCTCTAATAACTCTAATATTCACAATGACAAAAAAGAAACTATAGCAGGGGTTAGCACAATTGTCAAAGGTTGTGGAATTTGTGTCTTAGGTCACAAATTTGATCTCTGTGCCAAGCAAACTAAGTACAGTATTTATGTGGTGAAGGGTAGAGGGGCGGACCCCATCATCCCCCATTGCTGAATGTTGCGGCTGGCTCCACATGAATTTCTAGTTCATTAAAAAGGAAAAAAACTCATCAAAGTTTCTATTCATTATTTCATGTTGTCTGCAAGAAGGTAAATGACATAGTTTCTTTCCTACAAACCACTGACTAGGAACAAGCACACAAGTTCTGTTGAAAGTCAATGAGCCTTTTCAGTGACACTCAATAGGTTCAGTCAAAAAACTGAAAGTCAATGAGGAGAAATACTCACCACCCACTCCTTGCGAATGCCATCGTAACTCTCTCCACTGTTGGGATATATAAGGATTGGTTTTGTTGTTACCTGAGAAATGCAAGTCAAAAAGTAACAAGACTATATTAGAAAAATAGATTTATACAGAGAGTAAAAGTAAATAAGAAAAATAACCTAGGATAACAAGCAAGCTAAGCTTCACTTGAGAATTTTCCATTTGCTTGTCTAGACCCATTAATGTTTCTCCGTTGTGTGTGTGTGTGTGTGTGTGGGGGGGGGGGGGGGGGGGGGGAGTCTCCCTTCTCATCTCTAGCTGGTTTCTTTAGTGCCCAGAGGCGACTGAGGCAGGGAGACCCTTTGTCTCCTTACCTTTTCCTACTTGCTATGGAAAGGCTGAACGATATATGAACAAATCAGCTAAAGAAAGAGGATATGTCAGAGATATTGAGGTCAGTAGACAGTCTGGAACTTACTCATCTACAATATGTTGATGATACCTTGATACTCTGTCATGCTGATGAAGGCCAACTAAAGATATTGAGGGTGATCCTAGTGTTATTTAAAGGGTTTTCTGGTCTATATATTAATTGGAGGAAAGCTACCTCTATCCAATTAATGAAGTACACAACATGGAAGCCTTAAATGCTATTCTGGGAGTGGAAATTGGAGCACTGCCTACATCATATCTTGGAATGCCTTTGGGGGCTCAATCTGAGTCATATGAAATCTGGAACAATGTGGTTGAGAAATATGAAATGAAGTTGACCTTGATTAATTCCGTTCTTGATTCACTACCAACCTATATGATGTCAGTATTCCCAATTCCCAAGAGGGTAATCAATAAGAAAAATAAAATTAGAAGAAAATTCCTCTGGCAAGGAAACAATGAGAGAAGAGGCTACAACTTGGTTAAATGGGATGATGCGATAGTGGGAAAGAAGCTTCAAACAATAATAACTAAACTAATCCAAGGCTTTTAAACCAACCAGTTTCAGAAGAAAGAGCATGGAGATGTGGGAATAGAGAATTTTATGAATAAAGCCCTTAGGGTGAAATGGTTGGGGAAGTTCAATAATGACGAACATAGCTACTGGAAATTAAGGCAAAATATGTAGAGGAATAACACTGGATGACCAAAGAGGTGACTACACCATATGGGGTCAGTGTATGGAGATCCATTAGATCTTTGCGGCTTGAGTTTAAGGCTAACACAAAGATCAAAGTGGGGAATGGAAAGAAGAGAGAATTTTTGGAAGGATGTTAGACATGAGACAGGTAGACTAGAGGTCTTGTATCCTGATATATATTCTCTAGTATCCCACTAACAGAAGACCATAGTAGATCACTGGACTCACTTCAATTTAGAAAATAATTAAATGACTAGGAGATTCAGAGGGTAGCAGAATTTTTCAACACCTCGGGATGAAATGGTTATGGAAGTATTCCACAGAACAAAACCAGTTGTGGAGAGTTTCAGATCTAAATATCAGCAGGTGGACAACTGGGTGACCAAGGAGGTCACTACTCCTTATGGGGTAAGGCAATGGAAATCTATCAGAGTATTGTGGAGTGAAATGCAACAACACCCAAAGATAAAAGTGTCTAATGGAAATAAGACTAGCTTCTCGAATGATAAATGGCATGAAGTTGGCATTTTGAAAGTGGTCTTTCCATATATCTACAACCTAACTAATCATCATGTCAAAATAGTGACAGATATGTGGTCAGCCCAAGGATGGAATGTCAGCTATAGAAGACAGATGAATGACTGGGAAATCAACAGAGTTGCTGATTTTTTCAACACTTTGAACCAGTTCTCAGGTCTCCAAACAGGAGAGGATACTCTATGGTGGCAAGGTAATAATAAAGGGGTATACAACTAACAGAATCTCAACTGGCCATGGAAACTGATATGGAAAGTCAAAATTCCATATAAAGTCTCCTGTTTGCATTGCTATTAGCAAGAGGTGTTGTGCTTACACTTGATAATCTACTGAAGAGGGGAATCCCAAGCGCTCTAGACGTTTATTGTGTAAGGAGACTGCTGAGACAGTCAACCACTTATTTATACATTGCAAGTTCACAAGCAGGTTATAGAGTATTATTTTGGGTCATGCCAGGCTAGGTTTCTAAAGTTATGAGAAGCTGGGATGTAGGAGTAATAGCTAAAAATAGGCGTAGGTGGAAACTCATCCCTGCATGCATCTGATGGGCAGTGTGGAAGGAGAGAAACTTCAGATGCTATGAAGGTGTAGAAAATGAAGTGCAGAAGATCAAACTTAACTTTATGTTACTGCTCTGTTTTTGGTGTAACCAGTTATACTATAATGAGTCTACGTCTATTTTTGATGTACTTGATTCAATAGAGATATAAGCATTCTAGAGTCCCTTTTGTAAACATGGTTCACTACTACCTATGTACTGTTCTGGATATAATACAATGTTACTGTTTTTAAAAAAAGATTCTTTCAACACCATTCGGGCAATTTAATGGACTGGAAGGGGCTCAAGACATTTTCTGGTGGATAGGCAATCAGAAAGGCAGTTTTAGGTGGGTTGTGCATACAACTGGCTGAGCCACCCCAATCAGCCTCAAAGTCACTAGCCATGAAGAGGAATCTGGAAGTCAAAATCTCACTCAAAGTGGCTTGTGCTGTCTAGTTGTCAGCCAAGAAGTTGTACGGACTCTCGACAACTTCAAGAGGAGGGGGGTACCTTTATGTTCTAGATGTTTCGTTTTTGGGAAAACTGCTAAGACAGTTAACCATCTCTTTATAATTGCAAGATCACTGGCCAAATATGGAGGTTATTCCTTAATCTTAAGGGTATGTAATGACAATGCCTGTCAAGATCACGGAAGCAATCCAAAGTTGGGAGGAAGCAGGAAAGTAGTCCAAGAACAGAGACAAATGAAGAATTATCCCCACTAGTATATGGAGGGCAATATGGAAGAAAAGGAACTTTAGAGCTTTTGATAGTAAAGAGAATAGTATGCAAAAAATCAAACTAAATTGTCTTATCTTACTATGCTTTCGGTGTAACTAGTTATACTCAAACGATACTATCTCCAGAATTGATGTACTAGACTTAGACTCAATTTAGGGGGGGAAAAAGTAGGATTTGAACTACATGTTGTAAATATTGACCAGTACATTTTTAGTACATCTTTTGCGGAATATATAAAGTTACCAATTTCAAAAAAAATCACTTCCACTCGTTCTAATTTTCCTCCATTTCCTTTTTTGTCCCTTCTTCCAGATTAAAGTTAGAATGATTTGTTTTTTCTTATCAAGAAAATTTCCTTAACATTTGTTCAATGTAGCTAGTTTTCACCTTTGATTTGCTAGCAATGCAAGAACTAACATGGGGCATCTGCAATTACCCCAAGCATCAAGAGGAGTTCTCTAACCACATGAATTCATAGATAAAAAATGAGAATCATCAAAAAGGACACTCCTGAAAATGAAGGCATAATAGCCCAAGACAAGTAGTTTTATAGGCCCAAAATTTGAATGTGTTATCACCACAAGTGCAATATGACAGAAACTTGTGTTTCCAAGTATAAGTAAACCAGTTCTCCTTCCCAGTCCCTTCTTCCTTTCTGCTTATAGCTCTTGGTGGTCTGTGAACTAAGGGGCCGTTTGGTAGAATGCAATACAAAAAATAACGCATGCATTAGTATTGTGTATTACTAGTACCTTGTTTGGTACACTTTTTCAACTAATGCAAGCGTTAGTTTTTTTTTTAACTACCACTGCAAGCATTAGTCATACATACTATTTGTTACTAAGGTATGTACAACTAATATATGGAAACCCATGGTATAAGTAATGCAAAGGGTTCTAATGCAGGCACTATCATGGTTAAGGACACAATTACCCCTCAAAACCTTTTCGACATCCTTCCCACCATATTTGTGATATTTTATTAGAAACTATGCATGCATGTTATTCTTGATAGACCACACCAAACATTGCATAAGAAACAATCTCCCCATACCAAATGCAAGTGTTACTATTACCAACATCACTAACACACCACATTCAACATTGTCCTTATATGCCCTACCAAATGATCCCCAAGTGTAAGTCAAACAATGAACATGCAAACAGATGGGATACAATAAGGAATGGACTAAAGACATGATTTTTTTTTAATTCTGACAAATACAAGGTTTCCTAAGATTGGTTTTAACTTGTCTTGATCATTTTACTTGTCTGGAAGATTCATCTTTTAACAAAGATAAACAGAATGAAGATCAGGAAAAATGTTATGAAAAAGTACCTGCTTGATGGATAAAATAAGATCCAGAATAAATCTAGGAGGAGTACAGTTGATTCCAACAGCCAAAACTTTTTCACATGATTCGCCAATTGCAGCACATTCTGACAAGGAATCACCACTGACCACATTTACACCGTCTTTGGAGTTGAAGGATAACCAGGCAGGAGTCTTTATGTCTTCTTCCTTAAGAAGCTCGACAAAAGCCTGGACAGGTGTTAATAGCTGTCAATCTCAAGATCTTAACAAAAGAATACAAACTACTAATCCAGAATAGACTGCTTCACAGCATTATACTGTGGCATTAACTTTTCTATTGACACAAACAGCTGTGTTTAAGATAATTATTGTCCATAGCATTTTATAAAGAATGATAACACAAGCATACCACTAATTTCTGCCAGTAGTAAAGGCAATAAGTAGTATTAAAAGATCTCCGCAAAACTTATAATCAATAACGACCTTACCTGAGCTTCCAGTTTATTTGGCACGGTCTCAAAAGCTATTAGATCAGCACCAGAGTTTGCAAGAAGATGAACCCTTCTACGATGAAAATCCTTTAAAAACTTGAGATCAACCGCATCCCCATATTCCCCACTGCAAATTGATAACCAAGTCAGTTTCACATGCATGGAAGTCTAATAGCGGTTTGTGCTTAAGAGGCAAAGAAAATGTTCATGAGACCAGGTGAGAATTGTCAGAAGAATGTCACGGGTGTTGGTGAGACAACTTTTATGCTCTAACCTTGAGTTGACTACAAACTAAAGAGTAGTTCTGCAAATATTTGGGAAATATTCCGAGAATACACTTTATTGTAAAATATCAAAAGTTACAGGAATGACAGGGAGGCTTAACAAGACACAAGGTAAACAAAAATGCCTCTAAGGAATAAGCAGATAAGCATCCTCATAGCCCATAAAAAATCCAATATTCCTTTTTTTAATCAAGTAATTATACTTTCATTAATTGGAACTGCAGCATACAAGTAGCACACCAAAAAACCTTTTGTTTACTATGGAAATCACATCAGACCAGAGAAAGGAAGAGGAATAAAGTCCTAATTTTCTTAAAATTACCTGTATTCTGAACCGTCAGCTAAATAGGCCCCATAACTCCCAACAGATGCTGCAACTAAGATAGGGCGTTGTTTGAGAACCTTCCCATCAGTGCTTTGATCAGAGGAAGATTCACGGCATCTTTTATAGTAGACATCACGTGCTTCACATGCAATCTCAACACTTCTTTTGAGTAAGGATTCACTTTCTTCTATAGAATATCCTTTGGCCTTAAACCCCTGGATGGTTGCCTGTCCAAAAGATGAGAAACCATGAAACTAGTCGCAAGGACATAGGAAGAACTTGAGATGCATTCATGTGCAATAGATCATGCATACAAGATACAGAGAGGAAGATTGCAACTCACAAAAGTGGTACCTGATAAGATGAACTGAGTATTATATCTGCACCAGCTTCAAGGTAATCCAAGTGTACCTGCTCAATTTAGTACACCAATGAGCCATGTAATAGTACGAAGAGAAAAACTTCATGCGCCTCAAATATTTAAGAGTGGTGATATGACACTAGTTTCTCAAGATTTTCCAGCAAAGATTTTGATATGTGAATAAAGCATAGTCTAAACCGTACAACAAAAGCCACAACGGATACCGAGAAGGGAAAGAATCAAAGAGAAGATTGTCAGTTGCCAAATGTTGAGATCTACTGATTCATTTGAGTTGATTATGTCAAGCGCCAAGAAATTTTGACTATTCAAGAAGAGGATCATCACATTCAAAATTATATAGACGTGGTAAAACTTAATAGTTCACAATTTGAACCACAGTGTTTCTGTTGAAATTTTGCTCCTGTACCACATTAATATTTTCATCAAACAAATACAAGGGCATACCAACAATGCCCATCGTATTATCGATATTGGTAATATTATGTAGGATGCTTGCGATGTTGCATTCCATTATTCCAGAAACTGTTCTTATTTTCCCATTCCTATAATACATATACATAACAGTTCAAGCAATTAATAATACTTCCTTTATTATTTTTTTGTATAACTTTTGTGAAGAATGCACATATTCAAAATCATAAAAGTAATTTCTCTGATCCAGTGCCTCAATACCTATTTCACCACAAGGAATACAAAATGGCAAGAAGTGAAATCCATAAATGAAAATAGGAACTTCTCTAGCAACATGAATTTGTTGAAAGGTTTCAACCTCTATAAAGAAGAGATAAGTCACTCTTCTACAGTAATTTTGTAACAAACGGAGCAAAGAGATGCAAAAGAGTATAAAAATGAGAAAACAGGAAGAGGAGGAAGTTTTATGCTTTTACATTACGTCTACTGAATGATTGAAGGGGATTGCCAAACTTAAAAAGATGGATAAAAGGTCTACGGAAGCTGAATAAATGGAAAAATTAAGGGAAAGTTTGTTTTGAGTATCCTTTCTTTTCTTTTTCTTATAAGGAAGTATAATGTAGAATTACTGATTTAGCAGAGTATTTACAGCCTTATTTTCTATTTTATCATCATCTTTTTAGTTATTATCCCTTCATTCTTTTTGGATTTGCCTTAGTGATACAGCAGATAAAGGAGAATTACTAGTATTTCCACCACCTCCTCCTTGGTTTCCCCGAGACATCATTTGAGGCGTAATTGTTGTTAACAGAACTACATAGCTAGTTGTTACATTAGCAAAATATAGTTCGACTCAAATGTCTCATTTTAAGATATTACATCTCCACTTATTTTTTTGAAAATTGGGTATTCCTGGATCTTTCTTCTTTCCAAAAGACAGAGAGCGATAGAGAGAAGCTAAACCTTTGCTATTTGAACAAGTATGAAATAGATCAATCTCTCCCATCGAGTCAAGTGAAGATGCAGAATCAAAAAAGAAAGAGTCTCAAAAGGATTAGTTTTTCATAACGTAAGCTACTTCTCCTGCATTTGTTTAACAATATGTTCTATCAACTTGTATGAGATGGTTCCCAGAAAAGACAAAATCTCTGAAACATTATGCAAAACAAAGATGCTGCCAACAACCCCCTCACGCTTCTACAGTAAAGGGAAACCTAATAAAAAATCCATATGGTGGTCCAACTTATCCACATAACCGTGCTGTAAAGCTAACATCCTAAAGAACTAATCTTGAAAAAGTAATGCTATCGCTAAATCCATTTTATTGAATAAGCTAATCAGTAACACGAAACATGACAAGTGAAAATCAATTAGAATATAAAAAAGGTTACTGAACTAATATTTTTTTAACAAAATAAAATCTATTGAGCTTAGTATAATATAATAGAGTATTAAACAAATGGTTGAAGAAGCATACAGCGCGGACAAGGTGAGGGTCAGTGAGGAGACATTTAGCGCTCCAAAGAGGGTCATTAAGGTCGGCTCCATGACGCTCCAGCTCCGTCGCAAATCCGCCGTCAATCACGGCAACGCCACCGCATTTGTGGAGGAAATCTTTGACGAGGGAAGAGGAGGAGGAGTTGGCATTAGCGTCGGAAGTACCCATGGATTCTCGTAAAAACAGTGCCGGAGACGAAGAGAAGTCAATGCAAATTCGGCGTGGTAGTTCACCGGCGAGAAATCTCAATTGGTTGGGGATGGAGTAGTTGGTATAATGGGAAATGGACTTGAAGAGATGGAGTAATAAAATGGGAAGATCCGAAATGTCTCAATACTTAGAATTAGGACTTAGGAATAATTTTTTTCATTTAAAAAAGACATTTATATATGTGCTTCACGATATTGTTTGCATCGTTGTTTTGATTCGATTTTTAATAAATTAATAAGATATTTTTTATTTTTAGTAATCGTTTTATTGTTCAATAAGAAAATGTTCATAAAATAAGTATATGATTTTCCTAACAATTTGGGTTGATACAATAAGACAAGCATATCATTTTGTAATTGCTTTGATATAGTGAAACAAAAAAAATATAACGAGAAGTTGCATCGGTAAATATGAAATTTCTGAAGTGAAATAGAGATATTGTGACGCATGAAGTGTGTAGAGTATATAGATTGTGGTGTAGGGTACTGATATAGTGTCTAGGTATGTTAAATTGTTATTAAGATTTTTAATATTTATGGACGGCATGTTGATAAATTACTATCATCTTAGGGTTATTTATTGACTCAAAATGCCATTACTAAAATCTGATATCAAATTATAATTCGATAATTATTTTATAAAATCATAATAAACATGTTAATTTTATAACACTTTTTTCGATTTAACTTATTGATCGATTTAATTTTTGAGCCCCTAATTTGACATTTATATTATCATTTTGAACAGAAATAAGTCTAAATAAAGGGGAAATAGATGACTAGGATTTATGTTTGGTCAATTTTAATTAACATTTTTAATGAAGGTTGGTGTTTAATGTCAAATGAGGTTCAGTTTAATTTTCGCACGTTAGTACACTTATACAAAATATAATAGCTGAGTTTTTATTGAAACTAAAAAGTATATCATTTTCGAAAAAGTCAATTATTAATCCAAGGAAAACGAAAGCATTTCAATGAACCTCGTGTTTTGTTCCAATGACTTAAATTTAGAAGAAATTATTTGATGGACTTTTTTTTTTTTAGAAATATGATCTTTTTTTTATTTTTATTTTATATTTGAAACGGGATGATATTTTAATAAAAATGAAATTTAAAAATAATATTTTAAAATATTATATAGTGTGTATGTTATTATATCATTTTGAAATTGTGACCTTAACTACATCATATTTAATTATATTTAATTTAATGTTAAAAAAATCATTAGTGATATAATGAAGTTTATTAGTATTTAAAATTAGAATGAGAAGTGTAAAACAAATTGATTTATTTGGTAACATATCATATTCTTAGAAAGAAAACTATAGGAAGTAACAACTTTTTTTCTTTAAAAACAATTTATTTTGCGTAGCAAATCAACTTTATTCCATTTTTTTAAAAGTTAAAGTATATTTAAAGTAACAAGAAAGGGTGAAACCGACAAAATTCTCATCTTATTTTTTTTATCCTATGGTATCTTTGGTTCTAACAAGTACTCTATATAGTAATTATGATATACGAGGTTAATATTAAAATAACCAATTGTACCATATGGATATTATATTTTATTTAATTGCTTCAAAACTAAACTGACACTTTCATTAAAGTTATGTTATTCTTCTTCGTAAGTTATCAGTATTTATTTTAAAGCTTAATTAATTTTAGTTTGAAAAATCCTACATTCAATGAATTCAAAGATAGACTCGAATCTAAAATATAATTAAAAATAAAATAAATATTTACTATTTCATCGTATTTTTATAAGTTAGGTAAGACGAATTTTGTATTTTTAAGTCAAAGACAAATGGAAAGGGTAGGTAAGAAGTGGTAATGGGTTGGCTTATCTCACGCGTAAAGTGCACTTTTCCTACCATGTGGGGGAAATAAATACTTTGTGAACAAAGAACAGAGAGGTTGTTGAAATCTTGCAAAATTTAAAATTTTATTTATTTTTATTAAGATGTCTGATTTAGATGTATATTTGAATAATTCAAATATTATATTTAGATTTAGTACTAAATAATTAAAATTGTTTATTTTTGAATATTTAAATATGCATAATTTATATCTTTTTAAATATAATAGGCCCTTAACTTATGTCCGAAATTTCAGAGACACACTCATACTATACTAAGGTCCTATTACACCCCTGAACTTATTTTATTAATAATTTTCTATCCCTTTTCGACCTACGTGACACTATTTTGTGGGTCCAACACTAGTTGATTTTTTTTTTCAAGATAGTGCCACGTAGACCGAAAAGGGATAGAAAATTACTTATAAAATAAGTTTAGAGGGTAATAAGATCTTAGTATAGTATAAGTGTGTTTCTGAAATTTCCAAAATAATTTGAGGGGGTACTTGTGTATTTTCCCAATATAATAAGTATACAATTTAAACAAAAGCAATCGAACATTAGATAAAATGTAAATTTAATAAAATAAAATTATTATATGATAATTTAAAAAATGGCAATATTTGTTGTTGATGATAAAGATGGTTGATGATAGATGGTAGTTTCTAGTAATGGTGGTGGTAAAATTGTGATGGGGAAGAAAGTTGTATTGTAGTGATTTACGCGATGTAATAGTTGATAGTTATGGTAATGATTGTTGATGTTAGTAGTTGGCAATGTTAACGAGGAAAATGTAGTAGTTGATGATGGTATGAAAGGTGCGGTAATTCGGAATAGGCATTGGCCGCAATGATGTTAAAAGTGATCGATGTGGCGACAACGATGATTATTGATGTCGTGGATATTATTATAATGATGAAAATGATAAATGTGGTTGCAAATAACAAAAATGAAATAGAAAATTTCACAATAATTCGAGAGTATAGTAAGAAAGAAGTTTCTTGTTTGTAGAATTTTAATCCAAATACAAGATGAGAAGGAAATAACGAATCAAACAATTGATAAAAAATAAATAAATCATGTATTATTAATCTTTGCATTAAATAAGTGCATTAGTATCATTGTGTTACTAATCTCTCTCTTATTAATCTTTGTACCAAACAAACTCTTAATGAAGTTATCCGCGGTATGCATGATTGTTATACCTCCTCTCGAACAATAGTTTTCATGATAGACTTGTCACACTATATAGGAGTAAGGGTGTGTAAAATGTGAATCGACCAATAAATTGAATCGAAAAAAATGTTATTGATTTTTTGGGGTTTTAATGGTTTCATAAAAAAATTATTGGGTTATTGGATCGGTATCAATTTTTTACTATTGGATTATTGAGTAAATCAATAACCTAATAAGACGGTAATAATTTATAATTTTATCCTTCCTAATTATTAAATATTAATAATTTAAATTAAATTAGACACTATAACTATATCAAATTATTAGTACTTTATCAACGCCACACTAGATTGCTTTACTAGTTTTACTGTTTACTCAAAATCTAAAGATTAAAGTAAGGGTTCACAATTGTAGCTATTTGATTTTAGTTTTAGTTTTAGTGTTAGTCTTGATGGACTATATTATTTTAGTTTTAGTTTGTAATTGTAGGTTGTAGCATTCGCAAGTTTGTAAAGGTCTGTAATTTGTTTAACATAAAAAAAAGTTCATACTATGTTTTGGTGGTATCATGTAATTATAGCATTCATACTATATTTTCGCTTATTGATGCAATTTCTCATTATCTTTCTTGTTTTATTATATCAAAGCAATTAGAGCAGTGAGAAAACATATAATATTTTATGGACATTTTCTTATTGGGTAAACCAATAACCGAATCGATAATGATAAAAAATCGATAAACCAAAAATTGATAAAGAATATTTTTATTGGTTTGTTATTGGGTTAGCATATTTAAAAACCAAAACCGATAAACTGAACCAATAATACATAAAATTGAACCGAACCGACCGATTCATACCCCTAGTTATTAGTACACAAGTAAAATTGTCATAGTTGTGCAGTGTTACATAATTATTTGCGAGAATATATACTAAGTACTGATGAAATATTTGTGGTCTATGAGCATGAAAATGTAATTGTGGATAATATTGACCAACAAATGGCTCAAAATATCAATGTTGGTTCCTCTTCTTGGTCACATGATCGAGAAATGCAAGTTAAACGTGATGAAATTGTCCGTACTAGGTGGAAAGATTATATTAAAGACAAGTACACTACAATTTATGTTCAATTTTTAAAAATCAAATTAGAGTTATATGAAACAATTACTTAAGTGGAGAACAAATAGTTTTTTAATAATTTATTATGCGATTTTATAGATTCTTGTTTATTTGATAAGGTTGAATAAACAATTGGAGCTATTTTAATAGTTTTACAATTTATGAGAATTTTATGTTTATGAAAAAATATACAACACAAAATATTTCATATCACATGTCTAGACAAAACTTCAATTTCATTTGATGATACCATCTCACGATATCATATCGTGATATGATATCTCATGGACGAACGGGCCTTAAGAACTAGGGGTATGCATTGGTCGGTTCAGTTCAGTTTTATGTATTATCAGTTTGATCTATCGATTTTCGATTTTTGAATATGTTAACCCAACAACAAAACCAATAAGATATTCTTTATTGGTTTATCGGTTCGATTTACCCAATAAAAAAATACCGTAAAATATTATATGTCTTCTCACTTCTCTAAATGTTTTGATATAATAAAACAAAAAAAATAATGAGAAATTACATCAATAAGAGAAATATTGTACGAAGGTTATAATTACATGTTACCACCAAAACATAGTATAAATTTTTTTATGTTAATTAAATTACGGACCTTTACAAACTTGAAAATGCTACAACCTACAATTACAGACTAAAACTAAAATAAAATAGTCCAACAAAACTGAAACTAAAACTAAAATCAAATAGCTACAATTGTGAACCCTTTACTTTAATCTTTAGGTTTTGAGTAAACAGTAAAAACTAGTATCTTTTTTACCTTAAACCAAGATCAAAATCGAGTATTATATCGAATTTTGAAATTTACATCTGTCATAATTTTTGGTTGTATAAATGTTGGTGTCATCTCGCTAGTTGCGTCAGCAACTATTTTAACATGCCGGTTAATTGTTTCAAGTGAATGTTGAAAAGTTTCACTTGACGAGCGTTGACTATCATTTCATGCAATGATGGTCAGAAAAATATCCAAAGCCTTCTCACTTTGAGCCCGCGTAATCCGATGCTCAATTGACAAAAAGTTATTTTGTTCGATCAAACTAACAAGATGACAAAATATTTCAAGATAAAATCACATAGATTCATCTATACGTAGGTGATGTCCACAAATAAGTTCATTGATCCATACCATACTAGGCCTAGATGTATTTTGTTGTGTTCAACATAACAACCTATGTTCTCATTTGACTTGTTCGAATTGTTCAACTGCTGCAACGTAGAAAATAACATCGTCAACATCGGTATCAAACTCACTAGCACTTGATATACTCGTATCTTTCAATTACTCTTACAAGTAACCTATAAAGTAAAAGACAAACATACATTAGTGAGTAAGTATTAACTTAGAAGCTAAGAGGTCGTTTGGTACAAAGATGCATAATGCACTAATACATGGATTAGTAATGCAAGGATTAGTAATGCAGGGTTTAGTAATGCAGAGATTATTTTTTAGCAAGTGTTTGGTTCATTATTTCCTACCTAATCTTATGTTTGGTTTAAAACTTTAGAAAAAGTTTATTTCCTATTATACCCTTTAGTTATTGTGAGATTATGTTTCATTTAACTAGTCAAGTTAAATATTAAAAAAAATATAAAAATATTATTAATTTTGAGGTGTGATATGTCACATGGTATATTTCTAATTTTTTGTTGGTCAAATATACCTTGAACTTAACATGAATTTAAGGCTACTTAAATTGTTCAAATACGCTTAGCTTATTTTAAAAATTAAAAAAATAAGTTCACGTGGTCAATTGACGAACTACATTTAAAAACAAAAAATCAACCCAATATAACAACTCAAACATGGAGAAAAAAATATTAGTTTGTGAAATCATCAAATTACATGGAATAAATTTGGAGAACTAAACGAACATTTATAAATATTCTAATATAAATAAAAAAAAGAACATGAATTACAAAAAAAAAAAGGAAAAAAGATTTGGGGATAATTTAGTCATTAGGGGTCTTATCCAAGGATTGCTAAACCTTGGATTAGCTATCCCTCCCTTTCCTAGGGATAAAATAAGCCCTTGTATGAGGTATTAGTAATCCATGGATTAGGTTAAATAAAGTAACCAAACAATGTTTTTGTTGGACTATATTTTAATCCATGAATTATTTTGATTAATACTTGCTACCAAACGGGTCCCAAGTGTACTAAGATAAAAATTAATAAGCATCACTAACTTTTAACTATTTACAAAACTTATCGAATAACGAAATTTTAAAAAGTTACCACTTTTTAAATACTGAACCGAACCGTTGGCTCCCATTATTTTGAGTCAAAACACTTCTAATAAAATTTAATCAAAAAAAATTATAACTAATCCACTTGACCAACTAAATATTTAAATAGCTAATTGGTCAAAAAGAATTTCAAAGTCCTCAATTCTTTGGAATACTAAGATTAAGAAAGTGTGGCACCGCTATTGAAAATTATCTTTTATCAATATTATGCTTAGACATGAAATTTTACAGTTGAATAATCACAACTTGCTCAGAGTAGATATTAATCTCATTATGTATTGACGATAGTGCTTTTATCGAACCCGTTTCTCTTTTTCTTTTGCTTCCTCTTCATCTCTCGTCCACTTCAAGTATTCCTTCAAATCATTAAATATATCTTTTGTTGTTGTAGGTCTATTTTTTACGGCGAGAAAATGTGATATCATCAATTAGAATAAACACATCATACGTAGTCCGCTTTTCATGATCATTCACACTTATAGGCTGATATTTGTTTTCAGTGTTAACAGAATCGTTGTCACATGAAAATATGTTGTCCTTCACTTTGGCAGGTTCGTTTATTGTTGGTTGTGAATTCTGCATTGTACTGTAGACAACATGGCTATCTGCGACAATTGAATTTTCAAAAATCTCATCCAATATTTCATCGGAATCAAGTCTTTTAAATTTGAACTTGAAAATCTTAACAATGTTTTTTCCTTTTCCTGTAAAAGATATAAAGTAAAATTTCACATTTTATGAAAGGTCACATCATGAAAAGAAATACATAATACTAATCAAACAAACTTATTCCAAATATACAAGGACCAGTGATTGTATTTGTTTCTGAATCCCAACCATTCTCGGAACAAGACTGAAATAGGTCTTTGAAATCCTTTAGATCTTTCTTTAATGCTACATTTCGTCTTAATGTGACTTTCATCATAATAGTCTTGCTTGCCAGTTTTAGTCCAAAACTTATCGATGATTACCCTCCAACATGAACCGTTGATTATAGAACCATCAAACACATATTTCTTCTATCGTCGTGTAAAACCTCAAGGGGGCTTATATGTCCTTTTCTGATCAGTTTTCAACATTTAAACCCCGGGGTCTACTCATTTTTATACATTTCTACAATATAATAATAATATGATAAAAAAAATTATATTTTTTATATTCACTTTCATTTACATAAAATTGAAAATACTTGTTTCAATGAAAAATATTACCCCGTTAATCGGTGAAGGCGCAATTACTTAATTTTCGTCTGAAATTTTAAAATTATCTTGACAAGTTATATGCATTATATTTTAATTTAAAAAATAATATAACAAAATAACTAGCAGTAAATGAGAGCATAGGAAATTTGTCCCTATTCCTAAATCTAGTTGACCAATTAGAAAAAAAAACTATAAATCTAGTCATACAAATAAAAAATTCAAAGAGTAGCAAATATTTAACTCACTTTTAAAATAATAGAAGACTTTTAGGTCAATTTCATCTGCTTTGTTGTTCAAATAAATATAACTATGGATTATTTTATACGTAGAACTATCTTTATCACATAATTTTGTTAAAAATTAGGGAGAATCTTAAAATCTTTCACATTTTATCTGAAATCAGAGACACTTATACTATACTAAAGTCCTATTACCCCCCTGAACTTATTTTATATGTAATTTTCTACCCCTTTTTAGCCTACGTGGCACTAGTTCGAAAAAAAAAGTCTATCATCGTTGGCCCCACAAGATAGTGCCACGTAAGCTAAAAAGGGGTAAAAAATTATTAATAAAATAAGTTCAGGGGGTAATAGGACCTTAAGATAAGATAAGTGTCTCTAGATTTCTAAGATGCTGAAAGATTTCAAGATTATCCCAAAAAATTATTTGGCTCCTCAAACTTTTTTGGTTGAGCATAAATAATTATGCATTTAAGTCTACCAACTAAGAATACTAACCTAGCTTTCACTGCATCAATTTATTAGAGTAAATAAGATAACATATTTCACTACATGTTCAAAATTTATTGCCGAGCATAAATAATTATGCATTTAAGCCTATCTAACCTAGCCTTTCACTTTATCAATATATTAGAGTAAATGAAAAGAACAACTTTCGCAGGCTCTTTAAGATTTTATAATTGAGTATAAATAATTATGCATTTGAGCCTATTTAACCTAACTTTCATATCAATTTATTAGATTAAATGAAGAGAAAGCCTTTCATTCCATGTTCAAATAGATATAACTATAATTGTAATAAATACTAAACAGTAGAAATAATAAATTAATTATTACTTAACAATCGATTGGTATGAGTTAAAGTGATTATATGTTGGTGAAAATAATAAATTTTATGCATAATACATAAATATGCAATTTAACTTTACCTCATTTTACATTTATGCACTCCAACTTTGAGTATGCACAAGTAGAAACTCAAACTTGTATAAAATCAAACAAATAGACACACAAATTCTATGTGACATTCTACATGAAAATTTGTGTCCTATTTGGTGTCCTATGTGTATTATGCCACATAAGACACATGTGTGTACCTATTCAACTTTATACAAGTGTAAGTGCCTACTTGTGCACACTCAAAGTTGAAGGGTATAAATGTGAAATGAGTTCAAGTTAAATGACATATTTATGTATTATGTCTAAATTTTATGTCGGTGAGAATAATGAATTTTTAAAAGTAACGATGTGATTATAAATTTTATTTACATTGAAATAAATGATTAGTAGATACAAATGTGGGGTTGTTATAACAACATATAAACTTGTTTATCAATTTTTGTATTAAAATATCTCAAATCATGATATGGAATTCACATATAATTCTATATCATAATTTTTGGAAATTATGAATTCACATCTCATAGTATGGAATCATTAGATGAAATCAATGTAAAATTGCATATCCAAACGCTAATTTCATTTCACAATATCATATCGTTATATGGTATCTCGCATGGCCAAATCCTAATTAATATAACCGTAATCTAATGTGAAAGAGGATGTATACAATTTTCTTTATGTTTGTTTGTATAGAAACGATTGCACATAGAAAATTAAGCATGATAGTCATAGTATAAATATAACCTTAAAGTTGAATGATAACATAACGATGGATAAATATAATATTTTTTTAAGAGTACAAAAACAAATATAACCTGAGTATTTTGTCAATGCAGTTATACGTTTGATTTGATATATCTTAAATAAATACTCAATAAATTTAAAAATAATTTTATAAATATCACTTTAAATTACTAGTTATAGTTATGCAAGTATTAGTTATACAGAGTTTAGTTATGCAAGTATTAACTATGCAGGGTTTAATTATGCAAGTATTAGTAATGCACAGTTTAGTTATGCAAGATTTAGTTATGTTGAGTTTAATTATGCGAGTGTTAGCTGTGCAAATATTACTTATGTAGGTATTAATTAATTATGTAAAGATTACAATACATAAATTATTAATAATTGAATATTAAACTTATTGTAAATTATTAATATATATTATGTACAAAAGAGATAATGCACAAGTACCCCTCAACTTATGCCTGAAATCTCAGAGACACATTATATTATACTAAGGTCCTATTACCCCTGAACTTATTTTATTAATAATTTTCTATTCCTTTTCGGCCTACGTGACACTATCTTGTGGGCCCAATGCTGGTTGACTTTTTTCTCAAACTAGTGCCAAATAGGCCGAACAGGGATAGAAATTTACTTATAAAATAAGTTTAGAGGGTAATAGGACCTTAGTATAGTATAAGTGTTTCTCTAGATTTCGGGCATAGGTTGAGGGGGTACTTGTGCATTTTTCCTTTAAAAAACAATAATACATGCTAATTATATATATATATATATATATATATATATATATATATATATATATATATATATATATATATATATATATATATATATATTATTATTATTATTATTAATATAATGCTAATATTTGATTAGCATATGTACCATAAAAAAATATACAATCAAATTTCAAATATTAAAAAAATATTTATATTTACATAAATAAATAAAAACACAATAAATATATGAACCTTCATTTTTCACACTAAAAATGCGGTGTAGTTTTCTCCTAATAATTATGATTGTGATAATACCATCCTTCGCCTCGATGCATCATGCACTGTAAGTATATAAAAAAAATAAATGAAAATGGTCTATATATCTCTCTCTATATATATAAATTAAAACAACAAACTTGGATGGAAAATAGGAAAGTTTTAAATTAAAAATAAATAAGTAAATAGTAGGGTAAATATGTAATTTATTATTTTAATACATGTATAATTAATACCCACATAACTTAATTTATTTTTACCATGTATAACTTTATACGTAGATTTCCTCATAAATTATGTTGGTATTAATTATGTAGGATTACAAAAAATGCAACCAAACACCGTATAGATTAATACATGAATAACTTCATAGAATATTTAAATTCTTACCAACCAAACATGGTATAAGTTATGTTGCCTTTTATACCTAATACAAAACTTCTACCAAACATAGTAAACCTAATGCAACTTTTATACATGAATAAGATGCATCTTATACAGTAACCAAACGATCCTTTAAAGTATAATAAATGGTACAAACCTACCTTCATCCACCTATTGACTCCAAAATACCCTTCGTACCCACCTATTGACTCCTCAATACCTTTGTCATCCACCTTTTGAGTTCAAAATTGACCAATTATTTAACAATTTTAAATTTAAACTATTTAAATATATTTTTAAATACGTGACACTCAACTATTATTATAATTTAACTTATTAATATAATTTATAAATCCAATCACTATCCATCTGTTACTAATTAAACTCTACTCAATTAATAAACTCGCCCCCATTACTAATGCAACAATAAGAAAGCTACTGTCAATGAGTGTTTCTAAAAGTTTGAGGCGAAAATTTTATAGAAGTACATTATTATACATTCAAGTCCTCAATCAAATCATATTATAATTCAAGTGTCTAAATAAAAATTATTTGATAAACTTAAAAATGCGACTTCATCTTAATTATTCATTTGTATGTGATGTTACGTGACACATAACTTTTTTTTAAAATAATATATTAAAATTTTAATATTTAAAACAAATCATAAATATTTATAATATTATGTTTAAGAAAATACATGAATTAATTTGGAATGTACTACTTCTTTACCTTTAATCATATATTTCAAACTCAAATTTGAAAGAGAATCGTATTGAAAATGTCCTCCTAAATAAGTGACTCAACCTAAGTTTAATTGCTTGTTTGATGTGGACTCGAATAATTTTGGATGTTATTTTCAGAAATCCGTACTTTTGTCGTGTTTTAATAGTGTTGGCAATTTTGATATTAGAATTGGTTTGTTAATTGGGTGGGGGTTTAATTAGTAATTAGTGTGTAGTGGGTTGGTTTATAAATGATATTAATAAATTAAATTACAACCAATAGTTGAACGCCAAATATTTTTTAAAAATATTTAAACAATTCGAATTTAAAATCGTTAAATAAGTGATCAATCCTAAAGTTGAATGAGAAGACATTTTTGAGCCAATAGATGTTTAAAAGATAATTTTGTATCATTTCCAATACTTCAAATGTATTTTAGATCCTTTTCTATTGAAATTATGGATAAATGGCAAAAATTCCACATTTAAGTCTTTTATTACTATTATCTTCATTTTCACACATCAGATTAACATATCTTGCGCATCAGATTAGTGTATGATGTATAAAATGTACATCAGATTAGTAAATCATGTATAAAATGTACATCAGATTAGTGTATCATGTATAAAATATAATGTATCTTACTTCACGATTAATGTATCTCACGCATCAAATTAATATATCAGCGCTTATATTATTATATCATTTTAATTTTTTTTTATTATTATAAACTTATAAAAATAAATAACATTTTTACCTTAAAGTACATTTGCCCTTAAATTATTACTATATTAAAGAATTTAATTAAATAATACATATGATATGAAACAATAAATTATCTATTCATTTATGTATCCTTTCGTAGAAGCAGAACAAATATCGTTTTCAAATGATCTTATCGTCATTCGCCAGTACTCTGAATTTAAAACGAGCACGGCAGTCGCCACAACATCTCCACGTCATATTGGATCAACTCTCCTTCTTAAATTAGTTAAAAAATAAAATTCATCTTTAAATTCTCTTTCACTCTTAGTCAAGTTAACCATTATTACTCTTCATAACAATGTCGATGATGGCGCTCATACTTCGGCGAAAAATTCTCTCAAAACCCTACATTTCTCATCAATCATCGCTATACTCCACGACGCCGGAGATAAAGAGTTTGAATAGTCAACGAATTGAGAAAATACTCATAGCTAATAGAGGCGAGATTGCTTGTAGAATTATTTCAACTGCTAAGAGATTAGGGATTCGTACTGTTGCAGTTTACAGTGATGCTGATAGAGATAGTTTACATGTGAAGTCTGCTGATGAGGCTTTTCGTATCGGTCCTCCTCCTGCTCGTTTGAGCTATTTGAATTCTTCTGCTATTATTGACGTTGCTAATAAATCTGGCGCCCAGGTATAATTTTGAGTCTCTTACTTGATTATGTAATGAGTTGATTGAGTATTTTTGGACACTTTTATTGGCTTCTAATTGAAATTTGAAGTGTGTGATCAGTTTGTGTGGTACAGTTGGAATTCAAAGTTCTAAACTTTGATCATGAATTTGGACGCGGAAGCTTTAAATCTTTTGAAATGAAATTTATATATTTGAAAACTAAGTAAACTAGATCATCACGATTAAATACTTTAAAAGATATATAAAAAAGTTATGGTCAAAGAGAAAATTGGTTTACTCGCGAAATTTATATGATGCCACATAAATTGATAGAGATTGAGTAATTATACCGTGTTCTCGCTAATATTAATGGGTTCTGTGGACTGTGTTCTGTATATATTTTAAGACACTAGAGTCATCATTTGTGCAAATATTTACTTTTAATTTTGCAATGATTTTATATGTATATATAGGTCTGTTATATGACAACAATATGTAATATTTCAATTTTTTCTGCACTACCATTATCTATTATCTCATTCATTTGTAAAAAATTCTAGTCCAATAAGTCTTACTTGAGCAGGAGTGCATTATGGAGGTGACCAATGGACTCACCCTCTCCTCCCACCGAAAAAGGAAAAAAAGGAAAATTCCAAAATGAAAAAGGGAAAGAAGAGAAAATGAATATTATAATCATGTTTGACCAGTTTATACCAGTGAAATTTATGGTTAAAACTTAGAAATGCAATTCTAGGCATAATATGTCAATATAAGTAATGATAATCTTTTGGGTGATTGAAAAACAATATTATAGCTTGGACAGAAGCATTTTTCAGAATAGCTTTTGATCAAACATGATTTTAGAGTGTCTCTGGGCCTTACTCTTTCCATCTGTTCTTTTCAGTTGTCTCAGAACTGTATTCTTCAAGCAAGAACTTTGTTACAGTAGTTATATTATTTAGTCAGGACTATATTTTTCAAGCAAGAACTTTGATACATTAGTTATATCAAACATGATTTTAGTGTGTGTAATATAGATGCTTTTTTTTTAACTTTTGGGCACCGCAGTGGTTTAAAAGTTGGATATGAAAGCAATGCTTATCATTTTACCTTTAATGGTAGAGATATGTGTTTCAAGTCATAGTTGTATTTAGCAGTGTACATTGTAGCAACAAAGTTATCTAGTATCCGTTGCTTGTGGGAGGTGGTAGGTATATGTGGAATTAGTGGAGGTGTGCACAAGTTGACATGGATATACCACTTATAAAAAAACCCGGTATACATCTCTAGAAATAACTGACTTTACTTTTTCTACAAAGGACATATAAGATACAACTCCACGATTCTCTTATACCTAGCTATCCAACATATGAAATTATTTGACAGGTGCACTACATTGCACACTACTCAGTAAGTGCATCAGATCCAGCTATGTCTTAATGTATAGTTTAATGGGACTAGATGCTAGACTTAGTGATGCTATGGTGCATCCTTAAATATCTTATTTCTTAAAGAAAACATGGCCTTTCTTGCCACTTGACATGAACTCCAAAAAAAAACTAGTTAATACAATGATCATACTTGTTCCTATGTAATGTGTAAATTTTTACTTTTCCTTGTTCGACTCGTGATAATTTCATGATTCACGTTTAGATTTGTCACATTTTAAAATTAGAGTTTTGCTGATTAAATGATTGCCAACATGTAAACATTCAGAGAGGATCTCTTGTTTATATTTTGTTTATTTTATAATTAGGCTATCCACCCAGGTTATGGATTCTTATCTGAAAGTGCTGATTTTGCTCAACTTTGTGAAAATGAGAATCTCTTATTTATTGGACCTCCTGCATCTGCGATTCGTGACATGGGTGATAAAAGGTAGAGATCATTTCCATTCCACTTGCTATCATGCTATGCCTATATATTCTGCTTGTTTTTTTTATCAAGTTGATTTTTGAATCATTCAAATGGCTAGTTCTTGTTTCCGAGGGAGATAAAAAAAAAGGCATAACTTTGAACTAGAATTATGAATCATCTAAGGAAGTTGCTCATACCCTTTTTCGATTTCAGCAGGAGAAAGAATTAGGTTAAAAGTCTATTGTAATGGGAAGAAGGGAAGCTCCATGTTTGTTCTTCTCATTTCTTTTGTTTATGAATTTTCAGTTTTTCCCTCCTTTGAGCATGGACAATCATGTTTCATCTCATTACTTCCCACTTTTGTATTAATGTGGTTGATTTAAATTTAGGATCTCACCGATGTAAACCGGCTGCATTAATACTTGAATAAATGGGTATTAACTGTTTGCACCAGACAGTAATTTGCATCTACTGTATGTATTTTGACTATTTAAAAACTGCTGACTGTGACATTGGGATTAATATGATTGGTGTTAGTGTTTGTGCGAGATGGGGATGTTGATTTATGTGTAGAAGCAAGCCTTAGTGGTTGTCTATTCATAGCAATTGATATTTAAAGTTGATTTTAGCCTCAAGCGTGTTTCATGTGGCTAAGCTCCACATTTGCAAAGGTCCTGTGTGCAACTAACAGGGAGCATGGCAATAATTCATGCATGACTTGAATGTTAGTCCTATATCACCTGTGTGAATTATATTTTCAGCTTCTCCCATATTGATTAAGCAATGTCTTAGAGAGTGTCTATATGCAAGCATTAAATCACATTGCATCGACCTACTAGCGTTTCTGGCGTGCAGTTCTATGAAATGATCTGTCACATTGAGTGCTAGCCTTTCAGTGAAGTTCTAATTTAGCAGTATGTTGCTGCAATTGGATGCTGACAATTTTTTTGGATGCTGACAATTCATGCTTATTTCTTTTCTTCCTCTGGATATTTCCATCAGTGCTTCAAAGAGAATAATGGGTGCAGCTGGGGTTCCACTTGTGCCTGGATATCATGGTGATGAGCAAGATATTGACTTTATGAAGTTGGAAGCAGACAAGATTGGGTATCCTATTTTAATTAAGCCAACCCATGGAGGTGGAGGGAAGGTCTGCCTTCTGTTAACGTTCTACTTATTTTTCTGAAGGAAAACAAACTTAACTTCTAGCGTACAAATTTTGCAATTCAATCCTATTGTGTATGGCCATTTCTGTTAAAGATTTCACTATAGGAAGAAATCTTATAATGGCAACAGGATAGCTCAAGTATATCTGAAGACATGCTCTTGTTTATAATGTTCTATAGTCAAAGAAAATAATGTCTGCTAACTTGTTTTGTTCAGGGTATGAGGATTGTTCAGATTCCAAATGAATTTGCGGACTCATTCTTGGGGGCCCAACGTGAGGCAGCTGCATCATTTGGTATAAGTACAATCCTACTGGAGAAATATATTACTAAACCAAGACATATAGAAGTCCAGGTAGCTCTTGTTATGTTTTGATTGAATGCTTGGTCCTTTCCGATTTTGTTTTCTTGCTAGTTAGACTAATAGCTAACCTCAAGTAGTTGGGGAAAGAATGAATTGAAAAAATCCCCCTAACTAGCTTGAAATTGAGACATATTAGTTGTAGTTGTTGTATTTTCCTGCCTTGCCCCTTTTCATACTTAATAAAATAATTCTAGTTTGCTTTCAATTATTTTGTTAGATATTTGGGGATAAACAAGGTAATATAATACATCTCTATGAGAGAGATTGTAGTGTGCAGAGAAGACACCAGAAGATAATAGAAGAAGCTCCAGCTGTAAGACTTTTTCTTTAAATTTTTTATATTGCTCTTGAAGTGTCTTAAAGGGTTGACAAAACTTTGTTATCCACAGCCTAACGTGAGCTCTGACTTCCGTTCCCATCTGGGTCAAGCAGCTGTATCTGCAGCTAAGGTCAGATGAATTTGTCTGTTTTTAGAGTAGATAGTCTACTCGAAATTGTCAAGTTTATTGGTGGTTAGTATTTAAATACTTTTACTTTTTCTTGTCAGAGACAGATTATCTGAAATCCCGAAAAATGTGTGCTCATCTTTAACTATCATAAAGCATTTATCATGTAATGCATGTATACGAGTCTCATCAGTTACTTTATACATGACAGTGAGGAAATGAACCTTGGGTCTAATTCAACCCAAAAGTGAGCTCATGAGGTGACGATTGCCCAAGGCCAAACAAGGAGGCAAACAACTATAATTGTAGAGAAGTAGAATGAAAAAATGTGTATATATAATGAGCTCTAAGAGTATATATAAAGGAAATGAAACAAGTTGTGCTAAGCTAACTCCTAGAAGCTAGGAGCAGATAAGCAATATGGAAACAAACTAACTGAATGATAAAATATTGTGAATAGGAAATTAAAGCCTAAAATAACTAAAGAGGACTCATCCCAATGCACAACAAGTACTGAGTAGTAGGGCTCATCCTAATGTACAAGTGATGAGTTATACATACACTGCTATACCCCCTCAAGTTAGGTGTGAACTTGTGAAAAGACATCACCTAACTTAGGAAATATGCGCTAGAAGGTGGTCTTGGACAATGGTTTGGTGAGTGGATCTATAAGTTTTTCAGTGGAGTGGACAAGCAATACTCGGATTAGGCCATTGTGTACTTGGTTTCTAACAAAGTGAAGATCAACCTCAAAGTGCTTCATTTTGGTATGATGTACTAGATTTGGAATGTACGTGACCCAAAGGGTTATTACTAAGTACTATAGGAGCAGAGAGCAGCACACGAAGATCCTTGACCAAGTGGGTGGTCCAGTTCATTTAAGACAATGCAGAAGTTACCAGACGATACTCAGCCTCAGTGGAGGAGGAGCAGGAGTAGTAGTTTCTTACTAGAACACTAGGAAATAGGCGTTGTGCCTCGATAAAAAATGTAATCAGAGATCAAGCAATGTTATCAAAAGCAAAAAGTGCAATAGAGCTCCAACTTCTGATGGGTCTTTAAGCACAAAGCGCAAATGAAGTGTGGACTTTAATGAAAATAGGCTCAAATGGAGAAAAAAAAATATATGTATATTAGTCAAAGACTAACTAATAATTATAAGCATGAATAAAATATATATGGACAAAGAAATTGTTTTTTAATGATAAAGTGAAATAACAATTGTTTATTGTCACCTCTTCCGGAATCGCTCATGGGCAAGGAAAGTATGTCTTAGAGCCTTGATGCGATACTGAATTGCACATTAAGCGAGGCAAAACACTCAACATATTTTGAGCTCGCTTCAGGGCTTACATGCGTATTTGACAACATTGAGATGAAGTGTCTATTATTGATATCGCCTGCCCAATCAACATCTACATAGGCGTAGAGCGCAAGCAATTGTTGTGAATACTATACTTGATGTTTCTTTTAGATACCATAGAAAGTGAGGTGTTGAACTGAGTAAGCATGTATACTGGATATATGATGTTAGGTCTGGTAAACAAAAGCTACTAAAGCTTATCAAGCACACTCCTACACTCGTTGCCATCAGTTTCGGTGGTTCCTATCAGACTCAGCCATCTGGAACCCTATTTGAATCAAAGAATCAGTGAGTGCTTCATACCAAGCCTTAGGAGATGAAGCACCTTAATGTTACAATCCGTAGATAGCCTTTTTGCGTACGTCTTAACCATATTATGCCTTCTCAGAAAAACTCAAGTGAAGATGTCTTTGGAATAAATATCTGTAATTGTGTTCGTATGTGTGATTAATGCAAGAAATAGTATCGCGTCACAAAGGAGAAATGGAAAAGTGTAAACTTCTGGAGGGGCAGCATTTGGACAATTTTAAAGCTAGGAGGTAATATTACCAAACTGGGTGCATACCGTTGGTAGCAGAAGGTAGAGGGTATGTTTAGGCAGTATGAACGAAAGACATTTTTGTGTGTATTTTCCTTTCTGAAGAGCAGGAGGGATAAATTTGTAGGGTGGAGATCCATGTGCAGATAATTCCTTGTTTTACAAATAAAGCAATGTATTCTACGACTAGCAGGGAAAAAATGGTCGTTGGCTTTATTGACTTGAAGTTCAGACTGTTAAAGCTTATATCTGCACTAGGGGATGGGATTAATTCTAGCTCAGCATAGTGTTATATGATAGTTCCAGTTCTTGTATTAAACAAGGATGAAGCTTGATATAGATAGTAGTGAATTAAGAGCCCTATTTTACTACTGAGGTTTAACCTGCATCTTTGATTAGTAATTAGTTTATCTCCTTTTATGCTAAGTAATTTCGTCATCTTTTTTTTTTTGGGTAAGGAGATTTGAGTTTGAAAAGCATTCTACCACATTGCCACCAGTGACCAATAAAACGAATATCTCCATTTTCTCTCTCTTATCGTATATTGATATATTCCCCCCTCCCCTCTCACTCGCTCTTGTGTGAAGTGTGATTGTAATATTCGGTTCCTATACAGATATTGTTATGATAAAGTCAGTTCTTGATCAATTAGTATCACTATCCTTCTGTTTGGAAGAAATGTTCTGTGGAAAACCCTCACATATCATGATCTGTTCCCTAGTGCTGTCTGCTGTCTGTTGAAATCTTTTTTCAGTATTGTTCTCAATTGCTACTCCTGACCTGACAGCTCCTCCATTATGTTTGAAGGCAGTCAATTACCACAGTGCAGGAACTGTTGAGTTTATTGTTGATACACAATCTGGACAATTTCATTTTATGGAGATGAATACCCGTCTTCAGGTACTTTTGATTAGTCTATACCTTTCCCTTATTGTATCAGTAGACTGTAGAGTATAGGATATAATCACTCTCTGTCAGGTTGAGCATCCAGTTACAGAGATGATTGTTGGTCAAGATCTTGTAGAGTGGCAAATACGTGTTGCAAATGGGGAGCCTCTTCCCTTGACTCAGTCAGAGGTGCCATTTTCAGGTTTGAGTATACACTGGTTATCTTGCTTTGCTGTTCTCTAATAGATATATGCAAAGTGCTTGCTTAGTAGGAACTGCTGGATGAAGCTAGAGTTATTTACCTAGATATACCAAGATTGCATACGATTCGATAGAACGATTCTTAATATATAATATTCCTTTTACTTCCCTGGAATGTAAAAATTTGCTTAGGATTTTGTGGTCCCTGGATGGTAAAGTTGAAAATTGCTTAGACTCGAAGAAATTTAGTTCCATTACATGCTGTAGCTTAAAAGTTTTGTTGACATTGCTCTTAAGTTAAAATTGGAGGTTGTCTCATATAATAGTGAGAATGGAGTAGAAAATATTCATAGATCTGTTCTATTTCACTTGTATTTTTGGTGTAAAGAGATAATAACATGTTGTAGGATAGCTGGTCAAACTTGGTGGAAAGTGATGGATGACTTGAGCAGAGTCATATGCACCGATTGTACTGTGCTACTTTTTGCACCAACATGGGTCTTTTGTGATATTTCTCATCTTAAAAAAGGGATAAATACTTGAATCAGTAGAATAATCACTTGCACATAAGTTTAACTGATACGACTGTTCTTTTTCAAATAAGATAAAACAGAAACTTACTTTAATGTCATAATATTGACAGTGACTCAAAGGCTTATCTGAAATTGAGAACCATTTATTGGAAGTGATGCCTTGAGCCTTGATTAACATAATATCATCTTTGTAGCATAACTAGATCCAGTAATGCTCAATGAAAAGCATAACTTTTGGGTGGTAATGACATTTCTATAGTCTTCAACAACACAATCCAAATCGAGTACTTCGCTTAGTTGTTCGTTAGGAAGTGAATTATTCATGTATTAAAACCAACATAACTAGTACCATGTTTGGTAGCATTTCAGTTGCTGTGTATAAAATTCAGCACACCAAGTACGGTGTTTGGTTACCAATTTACAAACTCACATAACTAATACATGTATAAGTTATGAGGAAACTATGCATTATTTATGCAGGGTGGAAGATAGGATAACTATAATATGAATAACTAAACCCCTGCATAAAAGGGCAGCTCCTAGGAAGGGGTAAAAATAAAACCTGCATAAAATAATACATAAATTCACTTATAACTTATCTCTAACCCTGTGTTACTAATACATGTACAATTCTAACCAGCAAGCAAATGAGATTTCTTTTTACCCCTCCTTAGGAGCTCCCCCTTTTATGCAGGGTTTAGTTATCTACATATTAGTTATTCTATCTACTATTCTACATAAATAATACATATATTCCCTCATAGCTAATCTCTATCCCCTGCATTACTAATACATGTACAACTCTAACCAACAACCAAACGACCCCTTAACCCATGGAAAGAAACTGTGTTTCATTATAACATAAAGTTCTTCTTCTTGTTAATGTAGTCAAAGCATGGACATGGTTCAGGAAAATTTCCCATTTCAAACTTGGACTAGCACACTATGAGTTTAATATAATTAATCAGTGGAATTCATTCGTGAAAAATGTTCTCTGAAGTAAACTGCTGCAGGAAACTCTTATTACTGGAAACAAATATAGGAGTTTTAAGTTAATGCTAAACCCTAAAGCATATGGGAGAATTTGTAGATGCTAATGTTTGTTGATTTGATGCCAGGTCATGCTTTTGAAGCCCGAATTTATGCTGAAAATGTTCCAAAAGGATTTCTTCCAGCAACTGGTGTTCTTCATCATTATTGTCCTGTTACAGCTACATCAGCAGGTGTGGATCCATACTATGATCATCTTATTCCTGAAATGTTACATTAGGCCTCCTTTAAGTGGGTTTCTACAGAGGAAACATGATAGAACCCTCAATTTCTCCAGAGGGATGCAAGATATTTTAGCAGTTCTTTTAATTTTTTTTACTCTATCAACTACACTTTGTTCCTTGACTTGTGTAGATTGTTTTTCTAACTCTAATAGCGTCAAATCTTAAATGTGAAACAAGTTTCCATGTAAAAAGCATAACCATAGCTGTAAAATGTACCACCAGATGCATAACTGCTTATTTGGTGTTGAATAGGAATACCAGCACTTGCTACCCATTCTCACATTTCTGAAGAGTTGCTGTTGCATATAAAAAATGAATTTCTATCTTAAAACTCCATCCACTTAGAATAAATATATGAGTGGATTTCTGGGAGATCTATCAGCGTTTTTATGTCAAAATTGTTCTATGGAATCATTTGACTCGGAACTAAAATTAGGGCCTCTCTCCAGCTGGATTTCCTTTCACACTGCCTAGCCAAAAGCTCTTCAAATCCAGCTAGTAGTCAATTACTTCATGGTCTTTGAAGTATCAAGCTAGGTTGCTAAACTTGCTGATTGATAAATAAAAGGATTGCCTGGTGACCGAAGCATCCCAGGTTCATGCAGGGTCTGGGGAAGGGACGCTCTGCCGCCTACCTGTTACACAAGCATCAGGGCCGATTTAACAGTTTTCCGACTAATACAATAACATATTTACTAAAGCTAGTTGCTATAGTTTAATGAAGTTCTGAGCCTAGCCCATAGAGGATTCTCTGCTGATCATCTATCGGTTTATCTGCCTTTCTGATTATGCAAATTGCTAACTATTGTTAAGCTGTAAATTTTGCACTCGCATGACTTTAATACATAATTGCAGTTAGAGTTGAGACTGGAGTGGAGGAAGGGGACACAGTAAGCATGCATTATGATCCCATGATTGCAAAGCTAGTAGTATGGGGACAGGACCGCCTTTCAGCACTGATAAAAATGAAGGATTGCTTGTCAAAGTTTCAGGTAGTTTCTTTTTTCTTTTGTTTTGACCTGTTTTGCAGGTATTGATTCAGAATAAATAGTTTATAATGAAGAATACTCTAGTAACTGAGATCGAATCACTGCTCATTTAATGAAGGTTGCAGGTTTACCCACCAATATAGACTTTATCATTAAGCTTGCCAGTCATAGGGCTTTTCAAAATGGTGAAGTAGAAACTCATTTTATTGAGCGGTACAAGGATGATCTGTTCATAGATGGTTCCAATCCAATATCAGCAGAAAAAGCTCAGAGTGCTGCCAAACATGCTGCATCCATTGTAGCTGCATGCATTTGCCAAAATGAACTTGCAAGATTGAAGGATAAGGCTCCTGGTGAATACTAATATCCTGTTGTGTTTAGCAAAGGCGTGCTTTAGTACTGACAGCTGATGCATAGTTTATTGATATGTTCTCTTAAGCAGGAGGCCTTCATTTGTGGTATGGTAATCCTCCATTCAGAATCAATCATTTTGCTAAGCGAACAGTGGATCTTGAATGGGAGAATCAATACAGTATTAGTGGTTCAAATCTTTTAACAGTCTCCATCACCTATTTGCCAGATGGGAAATACCTAGTTGAGGTAATGATAGTTTCTCTGTTTGATGTAACAGAGAGACTACAGTCGAGTTTGTTTTTGCCTTTTAAGTTTTTCCATTTGCAGCAAAATAATCTATATCTTTAGACAGGAGAAAGCAATTCCCCTGGTTTGGAGATCCAGGTGACACAACTAAGCAACAATGACTATAGAGTTGAAGTGGATGGTCTAAGCCTGAATGTCTGTTTGGCAGCTTACTCCAAGGTAACACCTTATATTTCAGGTCCTTATCTTCAAGCTGTCCTGGGCCCCTGGCATACATATTGACTGACAAGTACACAACTATGTTTAGGCTGAGGCTGGAGTTATTAAAATGTCTAACATTGCACAACAGTGTGATCAATTATAGCTCTAAATTTTGTATATTAGGTGTTCTTTAAGGTTGTGAATTGTGCACTTCGCTTCAAAGAAGATGCACTTGTCTGCTTACTTTTTGCTTCAGGCCCTATGGACCTTTTTTCTGTGCGCATTTTGCTATAAAGAACACTATCTTTTAAACACCATTTTCAATCTAGTCCGACCTATGAAAAAGAAATAAAAAGAGAGAAAGATTAACCTTCTAGTGATCCTCGGTGTAAATTTTTTCCAGGGAGTGGTAGAATGGTGCAACTTAGTCCACTGAATACAATTTGGACTAAAGATCAAGGGTTTGCATATCTTTAGCACATTTAGTCTTTGTTCATGAGAATCTGATGCCCCTTGATCAAGAATGCAGTGATTGCCAAGGAAAAACCCGATCCAAATTTAGTTTGCCAAACTTCCATTTTTGCAGGATCAAATTGAGCATATTCACATCTGGCATGGCGACTCTCAACATCAGTTTAAACAAAGGATGGGCCTAGAAATCTATGATGATGAAGAAACAATAGACAAGCCTGCTAGGGTGGCGACATCTTATCCTTCTGGTACTGTGATTGCACCCATGGCTGGGCTAGTGGTTAAAGTATTGGTGAAGGATGGGGAGAAAGTTCAGGAGGGACAACCTGTGTTAGTATTAGAAGCAATGAAGATGGAGGTGTGTATATTACAACCACAACTTAAGATTTAAATCTCCTGAGTGTCTTAATTGTTTTGGTTGGTTCTAATTTATTGCTTTTGCTGCCCTTTACATTGTCTATGAGTAGCATGTAGTGAAAGCACCAGCTAATGGCTATGTAAGCGGGCTTGAAATCAAAGTGGGCCAATCGGTCCAAGATGGTATAAAACTCTTTGCTCTCAAGGTTAGTCTTCTCTTCTTTAGATTCATGGACTTCATTCACATTTATATTTAATAATAAATAAATATTGCATAGAACATTTTGAACGTTGGGAACAAGCAGCAGGCTGCTAAGGCTTTTTAAACATTCTTTGTATTAGAGGCGGAGCCAGAATTTTTAATAAGGTGGTTCAAAATGTGTAGAAAATAGACACAAGAAGTAGCCGAAAGGGGTTCGACATTTACTATACATACATATAAAATTAGTTTGACCATGTATAAATAATACAATTTTTCGCCGAAGGAACCCCCTTCGTACAAGGTGGCTCCGCCCCTGCTGGGCATCAAGCAAAAGTAGGATAAACATGATGCCAGATACTTCTCATTGATGAATAAATTTCTCAAAGAGAATTGATAACATAACAAAGTCATAGCAAGAAGTGGTTTTGGGGAAGCAAAAGGGCACTAAGATTATTCCTATATATATCCTCAATTTGCTTAGTCAAAATTTCAATGCACATGATTCTGCATGTTTAGGTTGATTGTCTGCTTTGCATAATGAAGTGGGAACTTTGTTCTTAATCTTGTTGGGTATCTTTCCTTGCCAAAGCACACAAATACTATGATTCATAATGTTACTCCAGAGAAGATCAAGATATCACTTTGGAAATCTCGCTCTTTGTATCTAATTGTCTTTTCTGTTGTATTCTAACCTCCTCGGTCTTTTTCATTATTGCTTGCCATGCTCGTTATTCCTTGACACTGCTGTCTTCCACCTTTGTTTGGTGGCCGGTACTAATCCTTTTCGTCGCTTGTTGAATTTACTAAAAAATGTATTAAAGACTTCTAAAAGCCTGCAAAACATATTCATTATCTATGTTGCTCGGAAGGTAACGGGTGCATCTAGAGGTCATGTTCTTCACTACATAAATTTTAAGTTTCCGGGATATGGATCCGAGTGCGGATACTGATGCTCAGATACGACCAATAAATGTCTATTACGACATGTGTATACTCATATAAGAATATATGTTTTGATTAATTAAAGTTTTTGAACTAAAACTAATAAAATTTAATTTGATATAAACACCTAATATTTTATTTATAAGATATCTAGTGTAATGACTGTGTTCTGTATTTTCTATCTATATGTATAAATTGTACATGCATAAACCCAAAAATCAACCCAATAACAATTCAATCAATATTTCTTGGTCATAGATGTAGTTGATTCATCCAAAGTAAGTTGGCCAAATCCCTGTGCGTTCCTCACCCATGCACAAATCGTGTTGTATCAACTCGAGTTTGGCAGGGATTTTGAAGGGTTTTGACAACGTAGATGATTTTATCTAGGGAGTCTTTACTCTCTTGTGAAGAAGTATGTTTATTTGAACGAACATTATTTCATGTTGCATCAATATCATTACTATATCAGTATATAATGGTGAGAGCATATGCTGAATTAGTTTTTCTACTCTTTGACAGGACTGAAATATATCCTGAGGCTATGACAACATCATTCTAGACAACTGTATGTATGACCTTCCTATGAGGACTGTACATCCACTAGGCATAAGAATAACAACATTGAGATGTAAAATCTCTTGGAGTTTCATCTTCTATATTTCAAATACATTTACTTGTAAATGACTTTCCAGCTCAAAATTTGTCCAGATTAGTGGTATATGATTAATGGTTGCTCATTCATTTCTAAGATATACAAGCAAAGTTCTTTCTGCTTACTTCTGAAAGTTACTTGTTTAGGTATTGCAAGAAAAAAAACGTGCTTTGCCTTGTCCTATTTCTCTTGTTCTATCATTTTACCGTCAATTCGTCATTAGTGATGCTTAGTTCTCCATTTTCTCCTCCATTTTGATGCGTGATGAGTTCGGACTAATCACACAACATAAGGCCTAGTTAGGAAGAAACACTGTCTAATGAGATCGTTTTGTACATTCAGGTGCTTAAACTAAAAAAATTTAATTCAAAGATTGAGAGATTTTATCCATTTCATTGTAAAGTTGATCGATGAAACTTCAAATGTTTCGATTTTGCTTCAATATTATTGCGACGTATTACATTAGATATGAGTGATTGCAATTTGGCTTTTAGTTTTTAAGCTTTTGGAGTTGGCATATTGCAATACTCGAAATGATGTGTGTCAAAACGGCTATAATAAACCTGCCAAAAGGGTAAGTTTCTACTTTCGTTTTCTCTTACTTTTTAGACTTTGGATCTTTATTTTGAATTTTTCTCTGTGTTTCTTTATATTATTATTAAGAGTGGGTCTACTTAACATCTTATAGGTTCATCCTAACCTCATAAATATTGGCTCTGACTTTCTGTCTGAACGAGAAATCTATAAATAATAGATTTCAAACCCATTAAATAAATGAATTGTGGTAGAACCCCAATTTGAATTTATGATGTCATAAACAGTAGAAAAAATTACTTAAATACATTCTTTTACTTATTTTAATATCCATTTATCCCTACTTATTATAAAAATTTCAAAAATTCTTTATTTCCCCCAATTAATAAAATATGTAAGATACATATAGATTTTCCACTTTTTTTCCAGCCAATTACCACGTTTTACTTTACAAAAATAAAATCCTATTTTCAGGCTACACACTTCCCCATTAACAATTATTCTCTTTAATTTTCTTCCTAAAATATTTCTCCACGTTTAGGAGCAAATTTTTCCATCAATTTGAATATCAGTAGGAGTAATGCAACAAATTTTGTGCTATCAATTTGATTTTCTGTAGGAATCTCCCTCAAGTATTTAAATTTCTAGGTCTTTAAAAGGTAAGAATTTGTCTCCATTTTTCTCTTCTTTATGTGTTTTTACCTATAATATGGAACATGGTTCACCGCGAGTTGGTGATTCTAATACTAATGTTAATCGTGTGTATGATTCTGATGATGAAATGTGGGCTGAGAATAGATCCAAGAGATTGCATGACCCATTAGCGATGATGAACAAGAATGTAGTCGAGCCATAGAAAAAGCTTGAAGAAATCCCTAAAAAAAAGGCGAAGAAAAGTTACACATGTTGTTTTCCGACCCACACTTCCTAAGGTATGTGTTTAAAATTGATAATTTTGTGTTTTGTTGATAAAACCCTAATTTTAAATTGTTGCATGTGTTTGTGCAATCGAATTAAAAGTCATTTAACAATGAAGAGAGATTCACTAATTTCAAATTGAGTATAACCATCATGTATTGTACAGTATTAAGGTGCATCAGATGTAATAGGTGTATCACTAATTTTGAATTTTGTATTAGTAAAATCATCATGTGTTGTACAGTTTTAAGTGTATCAATAATTTTGTGTTTTGTATTAGTAAAGGCATCATGTGTTGTACAGTTTTAAGGTATATCAATAATTTTGTGTTTTGTATTAGTAAAAACATCATGTGTTGTACAATTTTAAGGTGTATCACTAATTTTGTGTTTTGTATTAGTAAAAGCATCATGTGTTGTGTTTTGTATCAGTACAACACATGATGATTTTACTAATACAAAACTCAAAATTAGTGATAAACCTATTGCATCTGATACACCTTAATACTGTACAATACACGATGGTTATACTGAATTTGAAATTAGTGAATCTCTCTTCATTGTTAAATGACCTTTAATTCGATTTCACAAACACATGCAACAATTTAAATTAGGGTTTTATCAACAAAACACAAAATTACCAATTTTAAACACATACTTTAGGAAGTGTGGGTCGGAAAACAACATGTGTAACTTTTCTTTGCCTTTTTTTAGGGATTTCTTCAAGCTTTTTCTTTGGCTTGACTACATTCTTGTTCTTCATCGCTAATGGGTCATGCAATCTCTTGGATCTGTTCTCAGCCCACATTTCATCATCAGAATCATACACACGATTAACATTAGTATTAGAATCACCAACTCGCGATGGAACCTGTTCCATATTATCGGTAAAAGCACACAAAGAAGAGAAAAATGGAGACTAAAATTCTTACCTTTAAAAAATTTAGAAATTTAAATACTTGAGGCAGACTCCTACATAAAATCAAATTGATAAAATAAATTTGTTGCATTACTCCTACTGAAATTCAAATTGATAGAAAAATTTGCTCCTAAACGTGGGGAAATATTTTAGGAAGAAAATTAAAGAGGGTAATTGTTAATGGGGAAGTGTGTAGCCTGAAAATAGGATTTTATTTTTGTAAAGTAAAACGTGGTAATTGGCTGAAAAAAAAGTTGGAAAATCTATATGTATCTTACATATTTTATTAATTGGGGGAAATAAGGAATTTTTGAAATTTTTATAATAAGTAGGGATAAATGGATATTAAGGTAAGTAAAAGAGTATATTTAAGTAATTTTTCCAAAATAATATAATATAATTTTCATACTATCTATTTATTATTCTTTAAAGACGTAATAAATTAATATTGAACAGACAAAGTGTGTGATACTATCCTACCTTGATTCCTTATTTTGGCCGAGTAGAAAACTACAAAATAATCAGCTAGCTTCTTTTTCTTAGTTCAGTGGCTGTCAATTTCAATACTAAAAGGAATTTTCAGAGCTATAATAAGTTAAACAATGTTGGTGGCTTCTAGGTCGTGATCACAGTATTTGAAACTTCTTCTTCGTGTAGGCCAAATCAAAAATTAATAATAGCCATCTATTTTACACTATGATGTAATATTTAATAAGACTATTAACAAAGCACATGGCTAATCATTTCATTTTGTTACATTACACTTACACACCAACAAAGATTTATCTGATAATCAACCTGAGTTGTGGTACAGTAGTGAGATTATTTTATTTTTAATCAGTAATTCTAGATATGAAGAAAATTCTATAAGATCGTTACTCTCAAATAAGCCCTGTAGAAAATGATTCAGATTCAATTGGAGCTCTGATATAAACACCACCAGATACTGAACACCAGATAAAAAAATGTGTTAGTTATCAAAATTAATATTATATATGCTTACGAATCACCATCTTGAATATAAAATTGAAACACAAGGATAATTGTAAGCATAAAGCAACTTAATTAACATTTATTAGGCTCCCATTGAGTTTGATGAAAATATTGATTATCTAATTATTGGATGGTCTTCAATTATTAACTTAACTTCCCCCCCTACACTCCCAAACAAAGAAACAACACACATAGAATAATAACTGTATTCTTTTTTCCTTTTGCCAGCTGATTCTATATAATGGTCACTGAATTTGCTTTATTTTAGCCACATACATTCAACTTTAATTTTGTTAATTAATGGAACCACACTTTTTACTTTTTAATAAAGTAATACAACTAAAACATAAATTTATTAGAATTTTGAAGATGAAAATATGAAATGATAAAAAAAATGGAATTTGGGAGTTCTCTCCTGTTCAATACAGCAAAAAAGACACATTTTAGAAGTAATAGATTATCTTTTTAACAATAATATGTTTGTCGCAAAAATATTTAGTGGAAATTAAGCTAATATTATTGCATTTATAGTATCTCAAGTCTTTAGTGACAATTTATATAGAGTATTGATTATAAATATTTATATTATATTATTGCCGTTAAATATAATATAACGATAATTATATAATTGGTGTTAAATAATTACCGCAAAACTTTAGATTTTAAAGTTCAAATTTGAAACTTTGGAAGTATGAGTTTTTAATGTTGTGTTTGGACTCATTATTTTGGGAAAATAAAATAAAATAGGCTCAAAATTTTATTTGTATATGTAGATTTGATTTTCAAATTTTGACTAAATGTCAATATGGTTAAATGAATATTTAAAGATAATGTTCAAAATTTAATCTAAAATTTATGGCAAAACACAAATAAAGTATGAAGGAAGGTTTCAATAAGTTAAACTAAAAAATAATCAATTGGACCTTTCTATATAAGAATTACTAGCCCTTCTTAATGTAACGGTGCCAAAGGACTACCGCTCAACGGAAAAAAATAATTTTAGAGATATCATATTATCTTTGTCACTAATCATTTGATATAGTATTCAATACGTACACATATTGATTTATCCTTTACTTCATTCTTTTTTCTAAATGAAGTTTTGATATAAAGATTTTTCTACCAACGCATTTAACTCTACTTATTAGAATAAATTTCATTGTGTATCTGCACCTATTTGTTTTTCTTCCGAATAAGCCTTTGTTTGTTTTAGAAAATAAGATTTGGCTCAAGGTTGACTATCTCAGATTTACATGGGTGATATATGTTTCTTCTATTTCTCCGACTTTTTTTTACCTAAAACCAACAACACTTATTAATATAAAGGAAAGGGGCCTAAAATACCCTCAAAGTATTGAAAATAATACAAAATTACCCTTCATCCACCTATTGACTCCAAAATATTCTTTCCACCCACCTATTGGGTCCAAAATACCCTTGCCATCCACCTTTTGGTTCAAAATTGATCACTTATTTAACGATTTTATATTTAAAATATTTAAATATTTTTTAAAATACGTGGTGCTCAACTATTTGTTATAATTTAACTTATTAGTATAATTTATATATCAATCCATTACCCACCCATTACTAATTAAATTCCTCTTAATAAACCCGTCACATTATTTATGCAAGCTACTATCAATTGAGTGTTTTTTAAAATTATAGAAGTAAATTATCATATATTCAAGTGGCTAAATAAAAATCACCAATAAACTTAAAAGTCTGACTATGTTGATCTTAATTATTCTTACGTCTCAATCATGTGATGTTACTTCATAGGTAACTTTTTTTCAAAATAATATATTAAAGGTTTTAAAATAAATCATAAATATTTATAAAATTATATTTAAAAAAAGTGCATGAATTAATTTGGGATGTATTACTTGTTTACCTTTAATCATAATTTTCTAATTCAATTTTGAAAGAAAGTGTCCTCCTAAATAAGCTGCTCAACCTAAATTTAATTGGGGTTTCGATTCGGACTCGAATAATTTTGGATGTCATTTTCAAGAATCTAAAATTTCATCGTGTTTTAGTAGTGTTTATGACGATTTTGATATTATAATTGGATCATTAATTGAGTGAGGTTTAGTTAGTAATGAGTGGGTAGTGGGTTGGTTTATAAATTATATTAATAAATTAAAATTATAATCAATAGTTGAACGCCAAGTATTTTAAAAAATATTTAAAGAGTTTAATTTTAGAACAATTAAAAAAGTGATCAATTTTAAACCCAAAGGTGGATGACAAGAGTATTTTGGAGTCAATAGGTCGATGAAAAGGGCATTTTGGAGCCAATAGGTGGATGGAGGGTAATTTTGTACCGTTTTCAATATTTCAAGGGTATTTTAGGTCCTTTTCCGTTAATATAATTAGATATAAAAACTCGGACAAGTTCAGGCCCAATATATATTATTTTATTTAATTTAATGTTATAATTTTGTTGTCAATAATTTTGTAATATTTAAAACATACCTTTAGTAATAAATAATATATGTGACACATGACTACGACGACATTACTCAAAGATTGATGATTTCACTTCCGTTGCTATAATCAGTTATTTGATAATTAAAACTTGTACTGTTTTGCCTTAATAAAGTCAATACACAAAAATGGAATCTCTAAGACACCTAAAAAAAATTTGCTAAAAAAGATATATATTTCATCAAGCATATACTTTAGTTGTTAGATATATATTTTTACATTAAAAGATTCACATATATTTGTATTCCATTTTAACAAAAGTTTTCAATCTTCTTTATGTAAAACAAATATTAATTAATTAATCAATTCTATTCATGCCATATAAAATCTAAACGTGAAACTAAACATTTTGAGATTTCAAAGTTAAATAATTTTTATATTTATACTATAAAAATCAGCTAAAAAAATAAATTTCACCCGAATTTTTTTATTTATACTATAAAAATTAAATATGACGTGACTTTATTAAACAAGTTATAAACACTATAAATTAGCAAATTAACTTAATAAATCATATTAATATAATGAATCAATTTCAGATACCTTTCCCAATTTTTAAGAGACCTCCCATGGTAATGATGTTTGGCATGTGAGTGAAATGAATTATAGTTTTTTTGGGGCAGGTGCTATGATTGAACCATATAGGCAATCACCAAATTTCCCCTACCTTGCTAAGTATTAAAGTCATCATCAAGATATCATTTCTAATTGTTTATTTTTAAAAATCAAAATTTTATCGGTTTAGAAGTTGATTATTTAAATTTATGCTAGTTTGCAATACTATGAGTCATATAAGATTTTTGGACTTTAGATACATGTATCAGGCGTATTCAGATACGTCCAAGTACATGTATCTTGGATACATCAATATATTATGTCTACGTAGATTCATATGTAATTAAATCTCTCGCTTGCATCTCTCCTCGCCCGTCTCTCCCTATTTTAGTGTATGTGATGAGAAAAATGTTTGTATTTAGGTGTATTTCACTTGAATTCTGAAATGAAATTATTAATTAGCGAGACAATATATAATTATTTAGTTTAAATTATAGAAGAATAATAAACATGTTCTTTTAACTTAGCTTCAATTGATATTTATGAGTTTCAATTTCGGTGTATATGAGTAAAAATTTAAATTTGTATAAAGTTAAATAAGTACACACACATATCCTACGTGATAATTTGTGTGAGATACACTCAAACTGATTTGTATTATGTCATGTAGAATAAATATATATATTTACTTGTTGGTGCATGTATTATAAATGGTGTTAGCTAATACTTAACAGATATTTCAAAGGTGATGAAAATGTCATTTTTAATTTTATACAAATTTAAATACAGGTTAGTGCTTCGATTGTGAATTATTTGATTGTTATTGAAAACGGATAACTCAATACAAATAATAATAAAAATAAAACATCATATCATTTTAAATGCGTAACAACACATTCTGTTGTGATCTAAAGTTTATTCATTAATTACTTGCCAAATCAAAATTACAAGACATAATCTGACTTTCCTAGAGAGCATAAAACTTCAAATACTAACAAAGGGAGAACTAGTAATCCAAATTATTAATTGGTTAAGAGCTTATTTGGATTGATTTATTATAATTAATAAAATGATCTTTTCTAATGAAGTACTAATTATATTATTAGTAAAATCAAGAATTTTATTAAGAAAATATACAAGGATAAAAGATGATTATAATAATATTTACACACCTGAATAAGTTAAATTGAACGAAAAGAACTTATGACAAGATGATTTAATTGAAGATATAGTAAATTTACGTAAAAAAATAACTCCGATAAAAAAAACAAAAACGCAATGATGTAGGCATGTGGTCGAATGACAATTTCCTTTAACGGGTTAAAAAAAAACAGGTCATATGATTGACCCATCCAGGCAATCACCTAACTAATCCCTACTTTTTATTAAACTCATTATTCAATATAAATATCAAATTATTAAAAATAATGTTAATTTTTTTTTAATGATAAATTTACTTGAATAATTTTAGATGATAAAAATCCTAATAAGTGCAAGGGATTATATTGTTTACAAAATAAAATTCAATAATGTTACTCGATAAACTCTCGTAATTAACTGAACTTTCAAGCTCTCATCTACGATAAATTTATTAGGTTAAGTTGAATTTAGTTGAATAATATACTTTATGATATGTGAAATTTGTTTTTTGAGACACAACACAACTGTATTGCTTATCTTTATTCCATCATCTACGATAAATTTATTAGGTTAAGTTGAATTTAGTTGAATAATATACTTTATGATATGTGAAATTTGTTTTTTGAGACACAACACAACTGTATTGCTTATCTTTATTCCATCTTGAATTATTTGATTCTTGCTGAAATGGACAACTCAAGACATATAGTTGTGTAATTCTTGTCCCATATCATTATTCACTTGACAATGTCCAAGAGGCACCAACAAATTTTGCAGAGCAGGAATGAATTACATTCGTATTTTAATCTGAGTCCATCTACATTAGCGTTTGATCATAAATTTTAGAAAAAATATTTAATTATTTAAAAATATATATGATTTATATCTATATGTTTTAGAATTTTTTTTATTTTTTCAAAAAGTTTTTATTGTCAGTTTATAATAAACACGTGCCGTTAAAAAATAACCTTAATTATAACATACTAACAATCATGAACAACAAAATAATAATATGGACAATAGCTATACATCAATCACAAACATAAACTTGTCACTGATTCAAAATTAACTATAATCCATTAATAATAAAATTATTCTTGTCTGGCGTATAGATAGCGATAGCAGAGGAGGAGCTATTAATTTTTTATTTTTTTGGATTTCCACCGATTTTCAAAGTCCATATTGAAGCCCTCTCAACAAGATTTTTCCCATAGCTATTAGTTATTAATGGAGTAATTTAGTGGATAAATATTAATTGGAATTAATAAATAATGTTTTTTTATTTTTTATGAAATATAAATAATTTTAGGCTAATTTTGTAAAATTTCCCAAATATTAGTACCTTGCCCAATTTGGATATTTGGCAATATATTTGTTAATTAGTGTTAAATTGTACGACTAAACATCATTTTTCAAGTTTTTTTTCAAATATATTCATGTCCAAATGGGTGGTAAACATCACCACTTATCTCCGATCTTAATATTATGGGTTCAAACAGTGACATATTCAAAATTTTCATTAAGATCTAAAGAGATTCAAAAAATAAAAATACAGTTTATAAAATTTATACTTACAATCTCAAAGTATTAAATTCCCATAACCCTTTTATAGGGTAAAGTTAGTTAGAATACGCATGTTGACAAGTTAATCTCTAATCTTATATTTAAAGAATTTCATACCTATACAATATAACTTCTTAACATAATAACTCTATAGATCCACCGCTAAATTCAAGTAAAAAAAATATTTAAAAGCGTTTAATTAGGAGCAAAGAAAAAGAGAATGTCTCCAACTCAAGTGTTAGGAGCAAAGAAAATGAATGACTTCCACCTTAAATGTACCTTACATGTTGCAAACTCTGATAGAGTCCAATGCTAATATTAATTATCGAAATATACTTTACATCCAATCCGATGCTAATATCAAATATCGAATAAAATTAAAATAAAAAAAAAAGAGAGAAAGAATTGGCATGATAAACGTGGGCCATATATAGAAATGAAGAAAGAATATTGCGTGTGTTATGACGATTGAAAAGAGCCGTAGCTACCGTTGCCACCGCCCAAAGCCGCCCCACTTTTTTAAAAGCTCACCAACCAAATTTTAATTTTAAAAAATTATACTATTCCACTTTATTTATTTATTTTATTTTACACATGAGCCACATTTTGGCTCCAAGCATACAGTGTGTAGATGCTGACTAATATTTATGATATTTAAAGTTTTTTTAATTTTATATATTCTTTTTTTTGAAAAAAAAATATTTTTTAAAATGATACTATAAGATAATTTTAAATATTTATATGTCTAAAAATCATTTTATTAAGGGTGTAATTTATTTTTTAAGTTAAATTATTTTACTAATTTATCCTAATCAAAGAAAAATTAATTAGTAATTCTTAATTAAATAAACAAAGATATAATTGAAATAATAAAATTGATTCCTTCTTGAAATTCTAAAATACCACTTTTATATATTGTAAAAATTAAGGAGAATAAATTGGAATGGTTTATTTCATTAATTTCAACGGGAGCATACTTTATTAGTCCATTGTCTACTTATGTCAACGTTAACATTTTACTAACGCAACCTTCTTTTTTTCAGTGACTTTCTTATTAACGTTTATAAGATGGAAAGTTGTGCAAGTTCAAAGTTTCATAAATATATTATGTTTTAATTCAAAAATAAAAAAAATATACAAAATATATTTTTATGCTGTGAATTAAAATTAGTGACTAATACAAAATTAAAAAAGAAATTGAATAGATGCGCAGTTATTAGAATCAAACTTTTGGTTCATTATAGACAACGCCATCTTCCAAAATTTCCAAATCCCAAGGTTGATCTCGTCATTTATTCGGTTTCTCTCTGTAAGTTTAATTTATAAATATGTCTTTTTAATTTAGTTTAAGATAATTTTACGTCTTTAATTTTGATCCTGCATAAATAAGCATTCAAGTTTGTATAAAATTGATTAAATTAATACATATATTATACATGACATAATATACTTAAAATATTTTGGATATGCTAATTGCCACAGAGGAGGTCTCGAGTATGATATGCATATCTACTTACTCAATTTAGTACGAATATGAACGTGTATATATTTACGTAAAAAAAATTAGAGAACATAAATATCAAATAAAGTCGAAACATAAAATTGGACGGACGTTACTCCTAACTGCGCCAACTTTTTGTCTCTTTCTTGTCCTTTTTACCCTTGCTTCCCTGTTCTTCTTCTCCTATACTATTTCACACTTTTAGCTCCTCATACAACAGTAGGTATAATCACAGCTAAGCGTATCAAGAGCCAATTTTTTTTTTACAGAGAGATCTAACTGCGAAAATGGGTTGATCTAGAAAAACCCAAATCAAGTAATTAAGGAGTTATTGTTCATTTTTGCGGCTGATAATCCCAGTTTTGATTTCATTTTCTTGGTAATTTGGATTTTCCTCCATGATCATCTCAGTTGTTTTTTGTTGCTAAAATCTGTTCAGTTCAAGTTTTTATCAACTTTTAGTCAACCCCTTTATGGATTTTTAGTTAATTCTTGTTCAATCTATGGTTTTTGACTTTTGCTTCTGGATTAAGTAACTAGTTAACCTAATGTTTTCCCACTTTGTTTGATTCAGTGATCTGCAAAGTTTGCTAAGTTTTCATGTTAAAAGAGACCCTTTTGATTAGACTACAGTTTTATATGTTAATTTTTTTTGAACTACACCAAATTTTCATTTCATTTTAAACTGTGTTGTTTTGTTCCTTATTCTTTTTTTTCTTCTTCTTGCTGTTATCTGCAGGGACTAACAGACCAAGATTTGGAAATTTCATCAGTGAGCATTGAATTGGGTGTCTCAAAGTTGTAGTATATTTGTTTTGGAAAGCCATATTTTTTTTCCATGGCTTACATTTGCTGAGTTTGGAGGGAATTTGAGGAGAATTTGTATAATTTGTTATATTAACTTGGGAAGATGGCTTCTTTGTCGCATCAAGATTCTCGACGTATGTACTCATGGTGGTGGGATAGTCATATCAGCCCCAAAAACTCAAGATGGCTTCAGGAGAATCTCACAGGTACTGCTGTTTCCTTTCTTTGGTTGTGTACAACTCTTTCATTGTTTGGTTATGCTAGAGTTATCTTAGGAGATATCTAAGTTTTCATCAACGGAAAAATTAACTATTCTAGCTCGACCTTCGTTTCCTTTTAACTGGAGCTTACGTAGCGTGAAGCATTGGTTTCCTTCCCATGTACCATATGAATTCATGATTGTCTAAATTGTTGTGGAAATGATTGAGGAGAGCTCTTGGTGAGTTAGATCAGATGTAGTACTCCTTTTATTTATGGAAGTTTGCGCATCAGATTACAGAAATGGTAACATCATGTCACCAGTAAAAAGACTTGCATAAATAGTGATATCTGTTATTCACAAAGTGGAGTTGTTGTTTGATTCGTAATATGCTCTAGATGGCCTTAAAACCTCAACGACTTTGTGCATTTTCAGTTTATAAATTTTGAATATAACATTTCTTGAAATGATTCAGCAACCATTAAAATGTGGATTCTCTTTTTCCTCTTAAGTAGTTCTTTCTTATACGGTGTTTTTGAATTACTGCTAATACAACTGTTGTTCACTTTGCTAGATATGGATGTCAAGGTTAAAGGAATGATCAAACTCATTAATGAAGATGCTGATTCTTTTGCAAGGAGAGCAGAGATGTACTATAAAAAACGTCCAGAGTTGATGAAATTTGTAGAAGAATTCTATAGAGCATACCGTGCATTGGCTGAAAGATATGATCACGCAACCGGTGTGATCCGGCACGCCCACCGGACCATGACAGATTTAGGACTTGGAGATGATTCACCTGCAGGTTCTGATCCTCAAACACCAGAGCTATCGCCAATGCTTAGTCTTTTTGACCTTGAAGAGCTGCAGAAAGATGCTCTTGGAGTCGCTGCATCTAATACTCATGATCTCAAGAGCAATGGAGGATTCACAGATGAGTCACACTCAGTGATGAAAAGAAAAGTATTCAAGCAGCGCAATAATTTGTTTGGAGACCAGGGAAGGTTTGCTGACGGAAGGGTTAGGAAGGGTCTGAATTTTAGTGAGGCAGACGAGAAAGTAGTGCAGACCAATGAGAGCAACAGTTTGCAAACTCGAGCACTTCAAGATTCAGAGCGCATGGTTGAATCTGAGGAGATTCTGAAGTTAAAGAAAGCACTTGCCCAAGTGGAAGCTGAGAAAGAAGCAGGCCTTATCCAGTACCAACAGACATTGGAGAAATTATCTCACCTGGAGTCAGAAGTGTCCCGTGCCAGAGAAGATTCCCGAGGATTTGGTGAACGAGCAAGCAAAGCTGAAGTTGAAGCCCAGACTTTAAGGGATGCACTTTCTGCATTGGGAGCTGAAAAAGATGCTAATCTTAAGTTGTATCAGAAGTCCTTAGAAATGATTTCTGAGTTGGAGAATACTGTATCCCATGCTCAAGAGAACTCTGTTACAGTTGATGAAAGTGCTAGCAAGGCTGAACTTGAAGCCCAAACTTTAAGAGAAGATCTTGCAAATGTAGCAGCTGAAAAAGATGAAGCTCTTAAGCAGTACATGCAATCGCTTGAGATGATAGCAAATCTGGAGAACAAATTGCAGTGTGCTGAAGAAGATGCCAAAAAATTAACTGAGAGAGCTGAAACAGCAGAAAATGAGATTGAATTTCTCAAACAAGAAATCCTAAAATTCACTGGGGAGAAAGAAGCTGCAGCTCTGCAGCTCCAGCAATGCTTGGAAACCATCTCCACTCTAGAGCATAAGCTTTCTTGTGCCAAAGAGGAGGCCCAAAGGTTGAATGCAGAGATCAATAACGGAGTTGCCAAGTTAGAAGATGCAGAAGAGCGCTGCCTTTTGTTAGAAAAATCCAATAAATCTCTTCATTCTGAGCTGGAATCTCTGACACTGAAGATGGGTGTGCAAAATCAAGAGCTTACAGAAAAGCAGAAGGAACTGGGAACATTGTGGACTTGTGTACAAGAAGAACGTTTGCGTTTTGTTGAGGCTGAGACTGCTTTCCAAACTCTGCAGCATCTTCATGCCAAAGCTCAGGAAGAAATGAGGGCTCTTGCTTCAGAGCTTCAGAATCGGTTACAGGTGTTGAAGGACTTAGAAACGCATAATCAAACATTGCTGGGTGAAGTCCAGAAGGTTAAAGAGGAGAACAAGAGCCTCGGTGAAATAAATGTATCTTCAGCTCTATCCATAAGGGATATGCAAAATGAGATATCCAGCTTAAGTGAAGCGAAGGGTAAACTCGAGCTAGAGGTTGAGCTTCGAATGGATCAAAGAAATGCTCTTCAGCAAGAAATCTACTGCCTTAAGGAAGAACTTAATGATCATAACAAGAAACTATTATCTATTGTGACACAGGTGCAGGCAGTTGGCCTTGATCCAGAATGCTTTGAATCATCTGTAAAGGAGCTGCAACATGAAAAGTCAAATCTTGGAGAAACCTGTGAGAGGGAAAGAAGTGAAAAAATAGCTCTTCTGGAGAAGCTACAATTGTTCGAAGAGCTTCTTGAGAAAAACTCCATTCTGGAAAACTCTCTGTCAGATTTGAGTGCTGAACTAGAAGCTGTGAGAGGCAGTTTAAAGGCATTAGAAGACTCTTGTCAATCTCTTCTACAGGAGAAATCTGCACTTCTCAATGACAAAGTTACTTTAACTAGTGAGCTACAGGTAACAATTGAGAATCTGGAAGAAGTCTCAGCTAAGAATACTGTTCTGGAAAATTCCCTTTCTGATGCTCATGCGGAACTTCAAAGCTTAAAGGTAAAATCAAAGAGCTTAGAGGAATCATGTGAAGTACTAGTCAAAGAGAAAGCAGATCTTGGTCGTGAAAAGGAAAATCTATTTTCTCAGTTGCAAGCTGCACAAATTGCACTGCATGATCTAGTGGGAAAGTATTCAGAACTGGAACTAAGACATTCAACCTTGGAGAAAGAGAATGAATTGACACTTCGTGCATTTGAAGAACTGAGGGTTTCTTTGGATGCAAAAAACTGTGAACATGAGAGTTTTGTCCACACGACTGGGGTACGGTTGGCTGGCATGAAATCAGAAATTCATGTTTTGCAGGAAGAATGTGAATTAAGAAAGCAAGATTTTGATAAGCTTCTAGAAAAAGCTGTTGAGTCTGACATTCTCAACTTCACCTTACAGACATCTTCCCAAGATCTTGAAGGAAAGGGTTCTTCTTTGCTGGGTGAGTATCAGAAGCTTTTTGAAGCATCTACATTTTCTAAAACTTTAATTTCTGATTTAAAGCAGAAGAATGTTGAACAAAAAATGGAAATGACATCCTTGTTTGATCAAGTTAGTATTCTGAGAAATGGGATATTCAAGTTGCTGAGGGCTCTTGATATTGTTCCAAACCTTGCATGTCAGGACAGGAAAGACCAAGTACATCTTGACCATATTTTTCATAGAGTTGAAGCTTCTAAAGAATCCTTCGACAAAACTGAGGAAGAAAATCATCGGAGGGCTATTCAGATGAATGTTCTTGTCACATTGCTGGAGCAGATAAAATTAGAGGTGCAGGCTCTTGATGCTGAAAAAACAATTATTAGCCAAGAGTTGAATTTCAAATCGGAGCAATTATTGGCATTGCAGAGTGAAGCCGCTGCACTCAAGGAGGTTAGTGAAGAACTGAAATTGAAAATAATGGAGACAGGTCATAAAGGGGAACTTCTAGAAATTGAAAATTGTAACCTGGCAAAAGCATTACAGTTGGCAGAAGATGAGTTGAAGACTGTTAAAGGTATGATGGATCAGCTCAATTTTCAAGTAGTTGCTAGCAAAAATCTGATGTCTGAAAAGGACACTGAGCTTCAAAGAATGGAACAGAAGCTTTATCTTAGTGAAACTGAGAAAGCTGTGTTGCATCAAATTTTGATGAACGAAGTCGCTGCACTCAAAGAGGGTAGTGAAGAACTGAAATTGAAAATAAGGGAGAAAGATCACAGAGGGGAACTGCTAGAAATTGAAAATTGTGACCTAGCAAAAGCATTGCAGTTGGCAGAGGATGAGTTGAAGACTCTTAAAAGTATGACTGATCAGCTCAATGTTCAAGTAAACGTTGGTAAGAATCTGTTGTCTGAGAAGGACACTGAGCTTCAGGGAATGGAACAGAAGCTTTATCTTACTGAAACTGAGAAAGCTGTGTTGCATCAAATTTTGATGAATGAAGTCGCTGCACTCAAAGAGGGTAGTGAAGAACTGAAATTGATAATAAGGGAGAAAGATCACAGAGGGGAACTGCTAGAAATTGAAAACTGTGACCTAGCAAAAGCATTGCAGTTGGCAGAGGATGAGTTGAAGACTCTTAAAAGTATGACTGATCAGCTCAATGTTCAAGTGAATGTTGGCAAGAATCTGTTGTCTGAGAAGGACACTGAGCTTCAGGGAATGGAACAGAAGCTTTATCTTACTGAAACTGAGAAAGCTGTGTTGCATCAAATTTTGATGAATGAAGTCGCTGCACTCAAAGAGGGTAGTGAAGAACTGAAATTGATAATAAGGGAGAAAGATCACAGAGGGGAACTGCTAGAAATTGAAAACTGTGACCTAGCAAAAGCATTGCACTTGGCAGAGGATGAGTTGAAGACTCTTAAAAGTATGACGGATCAGCTCAGTCTTCAAGTAAATGTTGGCAAAAATCTGTTGTCTGAGAAGGACACTGAGCTTCAGGGAACGGAACAGAAGCTTTATCTTACTGAGACTGAGAAAGCTGTGTTGCATCAAATTTTGATGAATGAAGTCGCTGCACTCAAAGAGGGTAGTGAAGAACTGAAATTGAAAATAAGGGAGAAAGATCACAGAGGGGAACTGCTAGAAATTGAAAATTGTAACCTGGCAAAAGCATTGCAGTTGGCAGAAGATGAGTTGAAGACTGTTAAAAGTATGACGGATCAGCTCAATCTTCAAGTAAATGTTGGCAAGAATCTGTTGTCTGAGAAGGACACTGAGCTTCAGGGAATGGAACAAAAGCTTTATCTTACTGAAACTGAGAAAGCTGTATTGCATCAAATTTTGAAGAACTTGAGCAGAGAACTTATTGGGAGTAAAATAATTATGGAGGACCAAGAAAAGAAGATCCTAAAGTTGTGTGCTGACAGTAACCAACTGCGCACAGAAAATATGCACCTCTTTGAGGCCAGTCAGCTATTGCAGGAAGGGTTTCAGCAATCGCGTGGTGAGCTTGAAAAGCTAAAGATGCAAGAGGAAGCATTGCACTCTGAGCTCCAGAAGCAATTGAATGAGACTGAGACATGGAAGTTAGAGATGGATGTGCTTTTAGGTGAGTTGCAGGTCTCGATGTTCTACCATATCCTTTACGAGCAGAAGATTCATGAGCTTGCAGAAGCATGTCAAAGCTTTGATGTCCAAATCAATTCAAAGGATAAGAACATTAAGCTTCTGAAAGAAAAAGTGCTCACTTTGGGTACTGAAAATGAAGACCTTAACACTCAGTTAGCTGCATATAGACCTGCAATCTTTTCTTTGAGCCAATGCATATCATCCCTAGAGAAGCATTCCTATTTGCATGGGAAAACCAAAAGGCCTGATAATGATGACACGAAGGTAACTGCTTCTGCACTAATGTCCCCTGCTTGGCTTCTTTTAGATGGACACTAAAATAAGTAAACTATCATATTAGAAAGCTTTTGAAATTAATTTTGTCCGTTAAAATGCTAATTGGCACTGACATGTGATATGTATAATGTATGTGTGTGTCTGTATTATATGCCACAAGTTGTTCCTCAATTGTAGAAAGATACATCCTCAATTATATTGCATGAATTTATTTTAATTGTTGTATCATCTTTTAGTCTCTCCAATCGTGTGGTGAGTTGCAATGGTACTCTCGTCACCAGGGCCCAGGTGTTTTTCTCCATCTTGCATTGTCCTCCCAAATCATGTTGCATCCTGTCTAGGTTGCCCTAGATTACTTTCTTTAAGAAGTCTTAGGTTTGTTGGTTTCAGACATCGTACTTCTAACAATGACGTGAACAAATCTTAAGAGCCTGCTAATTTTCATAGACACATTAACTAATATGTGATTGACCTCAAGATTTGGCATGGACAGTATGATGATCAGAATTAGTTCTTTGTTTCTAGGATTTAGTGACAAGAAGCTTGATTTCCCCAAGTGATGCTAAATATTATAGTGTAGGGTAAAATGCCAGACACATTGTAAACATTTGTGTACAAAAGTGGACCCATAAATGATGCGCCTGCAATATGAATTTTAGAGAAATTAGATCAATGCTAACTTAGCACTGCATTCTAAAGGTTATTTTGAAGAATTTAAACCTTATCAATATGAAGAAATTAAGGTTTTCCTTTTTCCTTGTATATGTGAGATAAAGATTATCATCTTGGCTTATTGTCAGGACATTGTAGTAGCTCATACAGATGACAGCACTCGTTTGAAAGACAATGAAAATGCAGTGGCAACCGATGCATTTTTTGATCTGCATGGATTGGAAATAAGGGTTCGAGCTGTTGAGAAGACATTGATTGAAATGGAGCAGCTTGAGGTGAAGGAAAATGTGAACATGCATAGCAAACTACAGGCGGCGATGCTACAGATTGAGGAGTTAAAGTCAGAGAGCAGCCGGCATAGAAGAAATTCAGCTCCTAAATCTGAAATCTTTGAGGCAGAAAATGGAATCCTCACCAAGGACATCATGCTTGACCGTGTATCCGAGTCTTCATCCTACAGAAATGGCAGGAGAGAGCAGGCTGAGTCGAATAATCTAGTTTTTGACCTATGGGATACTACCAGTCCTACTGTTGGTAAAGCAAAGTTGGATGATACTCCAAATGCTGAAAATGATATTGATTTCCATAAACGTGTTATATCAGTGAAGAAAAAGTGTCAACGTTCTACCTCAGATGTGCTAGATGAGAAGTACCCAGGTGAGGGCAAACTGAACATCTCAAAGAGATCAACAGAGTCCATTCAAGAGGGAAACAAGAGGAGGGTCTTACAGAGGCTTGATTCTGATGTGCAGAAATTAACTAACCTTCAGATCACAGTAGTAGACTTGAAGAGGGAACTTGAGATAACTGAGAAGGGAAAAAGGGGTAAAGCTGTAGCTGAGTCAGACACTCTCAAAGGACAGCTAAATGAAGCTGAGGCTGCTATTCACAAGTTATTTGATCTTACTGGTAAGTTGATGAAGAACATGGAAGACAGCTTTGGTTCTGCTGATATGAAATCTGCACTGGAGTCTGAAGAGGTTGGAAATGTTAGTAGGAGGAGATATTCAGAACAGGCACGGGGAATATCCGAGAAAATTGGGCGACTGCAATTAGAAGTTCAGAAGTTGCAGTTTGTTTTACTGAAACTCAACGATGAAAGCAAAGGAAATAGCAGTAGGGTCCCAGAGACAAAAAGAAGGGTTCTACTGCGAGATTATCTCTATGGCGGGGTTAGGAAAAGCAACAGCAAGCGAAAGAAAGCACCATTTTGTGCATGCATCCAGCCTCCAACTCAGGGAGATTGAAGTTTTAAATAAGGTGTGCAGTTTACATATATTAGTTTAACTAGTTTATAGTTCATTTGTGTCCATATTACTTTTATAGTTTCGGTATGAATACATTCAGAACCTTAGCTTCTTGGAGAGAATTTGTTGTATATCCGCGTCCAGCTAAAAGATGCAGCCTTCTTATTTACTAATGTTTTCGTGTTTGCTCCAAGCTTGTCTCAAATAATTGGGTTGTCCCTGTGCATATTTCTTCAACCTCTGTTACTTTTGGACATGGATTTTGATATTGGTCTCGTGTTAGTTATTTCGATGATTATTATCTTTTATCTATTGTTATATTTCTTAGGTAACCTGACTTGTCAAAAAAAAGTTAGTTCTTGAGAAACATGATACTGTTAAGTATATTCTTTCATAGTAAGTGTATAAAAGTTGCTCTTTTTATTTAAATTTCTGTTCATATGTTCTGTTTCGAACATATAATTTGGCCAACAACTCAAAGCTCAAATTAAGCAAATAGGTTACACAGCCTCATTATACTTAAAGTCGATAGATGCATCGCCATGTAATTAAAGTATATATACAGATGAAATAACATGAACGTTGAAATTAAAGAGTTGTCAAACGTTATTGCTGAATGGAGCATCCATGCCGGATTTTGGTTTACAAGAGTGAAGCATGTAGTTGCATGATTCCACAGCTTCCCCAACAGTTAGAAATATCCATTCTTGTCCTAATGTCTCTAGGAATTTGGATTTGTTCAATTTCTTCATTACTTCTGCACCTGGATTTGCCAATACAAGCTGCAATAATCCAACAAAAAAATCACACAATATATTATACTTGTGTTACATATATAGTTGAGTCCAGCCTCAAAACGGACATTTTAGGGAGGGTCCCTTTTGATACGGTGTGTCCAAAAAAAAGTATCTGTTTTGAGGTCGGACTGATATAGTTAGCATTTCATAAATTGAAAAAGATTTGTGAAAAGAGGGTAACCTTGAGATCTCTTCTATCAAGATTTCTCTTGACTTCTTCTAGCATACTAATTCCGCTAGTATCAATGTTGCCTACAGCTGCAAATGCATCATATAACGAATATTAAAACAAGTTTAAGTTCTGTAATAACATATAATAATAACTTCTTCGTATCAAGCATGATATAGTAACTCGTAAAATAGAATGAAAAAACCCTACTATAGCTACTAAGTTACAGTAAGATTCAAACATTTATTTTTCACTAAATGCATAATGTAATCCTTTTAGCATGTCCTAATTGTTTCATTTCTACTCGGATTAGAAATTTTCAAACTTCAACATCTGACTTTTTTTTTTGTTTCCCATCCTGATCAATTTAATTCGTTCTAGAACATTTTTTACTAGAGTCTTTTTAGTCTCAACATTCGACTTGAAACATTTGGTTAAGAGTGATGGGATTCTATATATCCTACCGCAACGTTTAATGGTCAAACTTCAAAATCATAAATAAAACTATGAGAAGTTAATTTACCTCCCATGTCAAGTATAACATATTGTAATGTCTCCCCTGAAGATTTTAACTTGTCTTCCTCATCGTCAATCCACCTTGAGATCCTATAAAAAGAAAAGTGTCATTCTTTTTTAAACAGACTAAAAAAGAAAGTAAGTCGTTCTTTTTTATACGGAGGAAGTAGTAGATAATTGAAAAGTTCAAAATTAATTACCTCTCTCTTAAGTAGCTAGCATTTGTAAAGTAAATAGGTGCACCAAGGTCAAGTATGAGAACCCCAACAATAATGTCTGTATTAGGATATTGTTCAACATTTCTATAAATATTGGAATCTGGAATGTTACCAAGTACTAGTGTTCTTGGCCTTGCTACATAGAGTAACACCCTTAACAAAGATAAAGCAACCTGCATTTGAATTAAGACACAACGTATTTAATTAACCATTAATTGGAAATGGTAAAAAATGATGATTAATTTGTTATAACATGTTAAACATTAACTACACCACTAATACATCTGTATGCTTTTACTTTGCTTCTGTCACGAATCGAAGTTTCAAAAGCCAAAAGAGAGATTTGGAGACGAGAAAAAAGTTGGTTGAGACACGGGATGAAAGGGCATTTATACTCTTTAACTGTACGTGTACGCAAATAGGCACTTAAACTCGTATAAAATTAAACAAGTAGACACATCAACCTACGTGACATGTAAGTACACAAAGTTATCTATTTGTTCAATTTTATTCAAGTTTAAGTGTCTAGCTATTTGTGCACACCCAAAATCAAAGGACATGTTTATATATATGTTGACACTGTAAAAACATTCACTCTCAGTAAATATAATTACTTATATGCACTGACATTGTACTTTAATGTAATTTTACCATGTAACAACATGTTCTCTGTTTTGTTGTCCAAATAACTAGTTTCATTCATTATTATAAATAAATAAATACTATAAATATCGTTTTGATTTATTAAAATAACGTAAAAAGGGATACGTACAGCAATGACTAAGCCAATTTCGACGCTGGCAAATACAACGCCAAAATAGGCACTCATGCAGACCAAGAAATCGAATTTATCGACATGCCATAGATGAATTGCAGCATTATAGTCGATGAGTCCAAGCATGGCTGAAACAATTATGGAAGATAAAACCACTAATGGAGTGTAGTGGAACAATGGAGTTAGCACCAATAGTGTAACCATCACTGCTACAGCCATAACTATGTTTGATACTGCTGTTTTACATCCTGCGTTGAAATTCACCGCCGATCGCGAAAATGGACCTATAATAATTTCATTTTCTAACTTATCAGATCTTCAAATCTACATAGCCATAAAATAATGACATGGCAATATAATGATTTTAAGCTTTGCAACTGTTAGAAGCTGACGATTAAAACATGTCAAAGAAACAGATCTAACGCAGCTGACTGACGAGTTCACAACACTGCTATAGAGTTAAAAGCCGTACTAAAATTAGGCTACTTACATTAATTAGGATTATGTTGTTATAAAATTGATTTTTGTAACTTAAGTATAACATGAATTAAGTTTAGATTTTGGTTAGTACTATTGGAGAGATTAGCCCTTCATCAGCACCTAACTTTTTTTTTATCACATTGTTATTATGTTATAAAGTAGATTTCTTTTTCTTGTCTCTTTCTGCATTTATTTGCTACTCTCATGTGTGTCTGACTGGTGTTTTGGACATCATGGTCCACACAATCACATGCTGATATATTAGCACATTTCGTTGTCGTTTGATAGCTGATTTAGATAAGCTATTAAATTATATCTAAATAATAGCATGTTTGATAGTTTGTTAGGTGAAAAATTATATTTGTATATAAGATTAATGAGTACGTGCTTTTCAAAAAAATATAGTGTTCGATTAGCAATTTAAAAACAAACATAACTAATAATGAGGAAATTTATGTATGATTTTATACAGAATATACAATGTGAAATATTTGCTGATACATACATAACTCTAACCAGTGATACGAAACGATGACCTTATATTGTTTTGGGTAAAAGGAGGTTTAATGCAATAAAAATAGGTTAGGAAATTACCAGTAGTGAGGTAGCAAGAAGTGCAAGAGCCAACAATGTTCATCATACCAAAAGCAATCATTTCTTTATTTCCATCTATATTATAGTTCTTGTACATTGCAAAACTTCTTCCCACTGCTATTCCTTCCTGTTTCATCGAAAAAAATTAATTTTATAAATATATATATTTATTGTCATGAGATCATGATGAGTCTTAGATAATACTTAATTCATTTTCAAACATAGTCAATACCAACATGTATACAAGATCTTTTTGGTAACTATCGTTGAAAAGTCATCGAATCTTATGTAAATATATCACCCTAAACAAATCATAATTTTTAGCTACAATAAATATGTATATAATAATAAAAAGTAATATTAAAGCATTTATTGACATAAGTATTATATATATTGTCATTAAACTTAATGACGCTAAAGAATTGAATTATTATTGTTAATTAATTATTATTAAAAATCATTTTTAGTATAGTAATACTATATACATGTAGTATGAATTGACTATGGAATTCTTTTCGTCCCGGTACTTAATAACTCTTTTACATGATATAAGCATTTAGTCAACGTGTTTATTATCTAATGTTGTTCGAATTTTTTTATAATTAATATCAATATAACATAAATTAACACGAATGTAACAGCAATTTTTTAAAAATATTCCAACAAATAATGGAAAATGAGGACAAAAATAAATAAAATGTAAAAAACTTACAGCAAGAGAAATGACACCCGTGACTATGCCAGTTTTTATAGCAATAGAGAGATAAGGAGCTCCAAATGACAAATCTGTTATCGATATTGGATTTAACCCTTTTTTCAGCTCCCCTATCTGTTTAATACGTAAACGTAAATGTCAGTTGAAATCAAATTAAACAATAATTTCTATATATCATGTTTTTATTTTATTGGCGTATTATATATATTTTTATAATAATAACAATATTTTTAATCAAGTCGTTAAAAAGAAAATAAGTCATACCAAATAATACTTTGATGGATTTTCTAATACATTGAGTTCTTAATTACCATAATATATTTCAACAAATATGAATCATCGTCTAATTTCGTCGAATCTCATTTTACTTTAATGTTAAAAAATTAGTAACTTCTATGAATTAAGAAGGATCATCCATTACGAAAAAACTTTCCTCTGAATGGATATGTGAAAATACGTTCTACGAAGGAAGAGATTGAGTTAGGAGCATTTTCGAAAACATGATTAGTCATCATTAATTAGAAATGTCTATTTCAAAATGCCTAAAGATAATGGCAGCAACGACTCAATCAACAAGAAATATATATATATATATATGTTGGGCCCAGGGGTAGAGCTACCTCGAACAAAGGGTATTTTTCATCGGATAATTATATATAGGTTAAAATTTAGTTCAATAAATAAATATATATATATATGAGTTGACACCACTTGATACAAGTTGAAAATATAACGTAAATAGTTAAGGAGTTACAAAAATTGTTTAAGGCTGTGTGTTGTATAAATCATATTATTTTATAGTTTATATTTTAATAAAACTTAATAAAAATTTTGGATCGATCACTAATCAGTTAGGCTAGTGTCCTTTTAAACATTTAATATGAGTCAATAATTATAATATTGGTAGGTCGTCTATTTCGAACCAACGTGTGCAATACTAAAACCATAAGAATAACAATGCAATTTCAACACTCAAACACAATAATCCAAATACTACCAGAAACAATATCACATCAAACCCCAAGTTCAATCATAGTGTGTTGGTGTGACATCATAGTGTTTATGTTGTAAAAAGAAAATAGTATAATAGCTAATCATCGTAGTTCATTAGTCAAATTGATCATCATTAAAAGCCAAATTTGTTTCTAACTTTATATTTTACACCTTCTAGAAATTAATTAAGTAGGTGTTTCACCATAAACTTTGATAGTTTACTTATTTGTCAAAGAAAAAGAAAACGTTAATGCTTGCATAATGAATTGAAAAACAAGTTATAAGTTATTCCATATCCGAAAATTTGTAATTTGCATCATCAAAAGTAATAATTTTCAAATGGGGAAAAAGACACGTATACCCTTGAACTATCGTAAATGGTATACAAATATCCTCCGTCATACTTTTGGGATATTGGTGTCTCTGCCGTCTAAAAAACTAGAGCATATATATCCTTTATACTAATCATATCCACCGATTCGACATTCATCGACGGATTAGATTGTGCTACGTGTTCCTATTTAGTCTTCTATTAGAGTAAAGTGCATGTATGTTCTACTTTATAGACAGCAGGGTCACCAATGTCTCATAAATATAATGATGGATATCTGAATATCACTTACGATAATTTGATGATATATTTATCTTTTTTTCCTTTTCAAATTTATGGTCAAATATGTTCATAAAATATTAAAGGTGCTTACCACTTGAACGCCGTGATTTTCAGCATGGGTGAAATAAACAAGAATAGTTGCCAGTATGACAGATAATAATGGAGCCATTGCTGATACCCAGAAAAACTTGGGTCTTTTCTGGCTCTGCATGCATCATTTACGCATTAATTTTGTGAAACATCAATAATTTCAATTTAAATCGTTAGTAAATATATTAATTATTTTGGACCGAAAAGATAATAATATTATATTATTACTTACGAAGAATCTAGCTGCGAGCAGGTAGAAAAGGAAACAGAAACCCAACACCGCACTTTGCCATCGCCACTACAATTCATATCAAATATGATGTCTGATTATTAGTTTATAATCTCTCATAACTAATATACGTATAAATAATAATAAGTTCATTTATGTACTATTTTGGATATGTTATGTAAAAAAAAATGAAATAATTAAATCATACATTACTGATACCCAAAAAGTCCCTACCACTTGATGACATTTAAAGTGTGACACTGACGTGCCCAATAATGATACTCGATCAAGTGTGACTGGCACCGAACTTATTTCTTTTTATAGTATCGATATATAGAACTTAAATCAAATTACGGATATACCTAATGCGTTTATATATAGAACTTAAATCGAATCACGGATATACCTGATGCGTTTGGGTAAAAACGGAACGCAAGACGGAAATAATATCAGTGGACTGAGTGAAATGGTCAAGACCAAGTATTCCCTTTAATTGTTGGAGTATTACAACTGTGGCTGCTCCTCCCATGAATCCTACTATAGTTGAATGAGATAGAAAATCCACAATGAATCCCAACCTGCAAATTATTTATTTAATTATTAAATTATGGGTCCGTTTGGATGGGCTTAATAAAAGCAACTTTAAAAAAGTATTTTTGAAAGTGTTGAAACTTATTTTTAAAATAAACAGTTATGCCTCTGGATAAAAGTGCTGAAGTTGTATGCCAAACGTGAAAAGGGAAAAATGGAAGAAAGAGACGTTAGGGTTATCTGGGTAATTTGGAGATTGTATAAAAATATTAAGGACAAAAAGATAAAAATGTCGTCAACTTAAAACAGCTTATAAGCTAAAAAAAAAAAAAAAAAAACACCCCTACCCCAGCTTTTAACTTTTGGCTTAAAATAAGTTTTTTTTAAACTTAAAATAAGTTATTTTGAGTATTGTCAAACAGCTAAATAAATCAAAAATCAGTTTTTAAATCAGTTTGACCAACTTTTAAACTAAGCCAAACAGGCTCTATGTTACCTTGTAATCATATTTTGCTTATTCTAGCAAAAAAAATTTAGTTCTAATTAAACATCAATAAGAGTTTAATTTCTGTAAATTGATAGATAGCGTAAAAATTATACTTGCACAATTAAGTACTTATAATTAGGTAATAATTGACCAGTTCCTTAATAAGCATTAATGATTAATCTCACCAAAATGATAATTAATTTGCTATATACAAGTCAAAATTTACTCATAATTTGAAAAAATCATTGCATATAACTTAATTTCGATGGTATAAAAGAAAATACAAGTAAAATAGAATATCAGACACTTACTTTCCTTTTTAGTCTATTAAAAAAAAGACTGACATATTTTTATATTTAGGGGTTGTTTGTTTAAATTCAAGTTATGATAAAATTAGTTACGATGTGATAAGTTATGACGAAATTATTTTTTATTGAGTGTTTGGTTTGTTGTATTCAAAATAATAAATTTTAAGAACGATTTATTTATTTACAAAAATACCCTTCATCAATGAAAAAAGTGATGTGTCAAAAGAATTGAAAGAGACATTTTTGTCATTTACTTATTTTATCCCAGGATAAGTTATCGCCAAATTACTATACCACCAAAGGGTAGAAATAACTTATTCCGATAATAATTATTAATCCGGAAATAAGTTATCCCGGACTTGCCAACCAAACAACAAATTAAGTAGATACTATCATTTAATCTTAGAAGTATCCGATATTATTCTTCACACCAAACGACCTCTTAGTTATAAAATAATTTAATTTTAAAATATTTATATTATCTTTAGTGAAATAATTCATCGTCACACAAACGTATGTGACTTGCACAAGTTTCAACAATCTTTCTTTTTAATTATCTTAAATTCTAACCAAACTAACTTGTGTAATTCAAATGGAGAAAATATTGATATTATTTTTATCTCAATTCACATCACGATCGTGTTTGAATTTCGAAAGTTAATTTTACCTGAAAATGCCAAGTGCGGCTTCAAATAGTCCGGCAAAGAATGTTGCGGTTAATGCAATATGAAGATAAAGTGTTGGATTTTGAGTTGGATTAACTTCCTCTCCTAACATTGAACCAATGAGAAGTGATGCAACAGCAACTGTTCCAACTGCTAAATCTCTTGAACTCCCCATTACTGCGTACACCAATGCTGGGACAAAACTAGAATCTGCACGCATCCCAAGAAAAAACATCGTTAAATTATTTGTTGTGTTTCTCTCTTATAACGCTCTTAACAAGAAAAAGAGATTTTGATCATTTTATCTATCTTATACAATAATTCTTTCGATTTTAATTTGACACAAAGACTAAGAAAGTAAATAAATTTTTTTTGCAGCTTATTGTTTTAAACTAAAAATATGTCAAATGTATGAAAATGTCTTTAATGCCTGTCACATTAAAAAATAAAAAAATTAAAGATTTGTACATTATTATAAAACAGATTAAAACAAAAAATAGGACAAACAAATTGAAACAAATGAATTATCATCCTTGACCAGAGGTCTCGAGTTCAAGTTCTCTTGGTTATAAAATCGTCTTTGTTAAAAAGCGATTTTTTACACTTTCAGACACAAATTTAAATTAATCGTATTCCAATGTGGCTTCCGGTTACTGAAAGGGAAAAAACACACACAAGGTATTTGTTGTCTTTATGTGTTATCTCCACATAATTAAGGAGTTTGTACTTTCCAAGAACAATTACTAGGAAGAGTATAGTTAATTCAAATCTTAAATTTTTTAAAGTAACAAATAATTTGAGACAAACTGTTACTAAACATCACGACAGATAATTTGAAACGATTTTAAATGACTTACATAGGCCAAGAATAGGTGGTAAATTGGCAAGTTTAGCATAGCTAATTCCCTGAGGAATAGCAAGACTAGCTATAGTAATCCCAGAAATAAGATCAGATTTAAAGAAATCAAGGGTATATCGAGGCGCCCATTCGAAAATTGGGAAAAAATATTGAAGCCCAAGTATCAATTTCTTCAATGGTGGTTGATTCTTGAATTGCCTAAGGGGATCATCTGGAAACAATGTTTCTTTTACAGTGTTTTTAAGTGACTTTAAAAATGGCTGTGCTGCTGGAATTTCAACTTGGTGTTTTTTTCTGTTTTTTTCTCCTTTCATTGATGATGAATATTCATCATACTCTGCATTACCCATTGATAAAAAGCTCTCTTATTTTTTCTAAACAAAGATGGTGGTAATTTTATTGGTTGTAAGTGGACTACGAGGGTGGTGTGAGGAGTGCTTTATATAGAGAAAATCAATACCTACTCTTCGTTTTAAAAAAAATAATCAATCTTCTTTTTTTAGTTTGTTTTAAAAAAACGATTCTTAATTTTTTTTTCTTTTTGGGATAGGGTATATACCTTAGATTATGACTGAAATTTCAGAGATACGCGTTAGTTAAGCTAAGATCCTATTATTCATCAAACTCACAATTGAGTTCAGGGTGATAAAATTAGTTAATGTGTGTGGATTGCGGTCATAGTCCAAGGGATACTTATGTTTTATCTTTTATTTTTATTTTTTATATTTTTTAACTTTAATTTTTCACGTGACATTTTAAAATCACAAAATTAAAAAATATTTTAATACTTTTAATATAATTTTAATTTAAAACTTCAAAATTAAATTTTTTTTAAACACACGTACATATGTATATTGAAACTCTATATGCCAAATTAAACTTGATATTTTTTTTTAACGTAAGAGATATATACTTTAAGGTGGGTCAAAGGGACCAAATAATCTATTTTCTTATTGGTTATTAGTAGTTACTATCTATCTCAGCGTTAACTGCCGCAAAGACGGATTTTTATAGTAGCTGTTTTTTTTTTATTTTAGCGCGAGGAAGCAAAGTGCTGGTAGCGGCACGATTCCACTTTTGAATGTAAGTTTGAAAAAAACAGTAACATACTCGTCGTAATCGAGTTAGGGCGGTTTAAAATCGAATTATAAAATTAAATTATTATTAGTAGATTAATGATTGGAGAATGGTTTTAAATTTTATACTTATATAATGACTTAACGGTGCATGAAAAATGATTTATTCATTTTTCTTATCGGATTTACTCATTACGTCAAAATATGATTTACTCATTTTTTTCAGAAATATAACCTTTTCACTGAGTTGAAATTCAACCAAATAATATTATTAGTTGCAACTCTTATCATGTTAATATAATAATTTTTTAAAAAAATTATAGTTTGAATTTCGAGAACAAAAAATAATAAGTTAATAGAGAGAGTAAAATGAAAAAAAAACAATTAATTATATTTTGATGTTGATTTACAAGTAATTTTAATGACCGATAATTTTTGTCGTTTAAATAATACAATTTATTTTGTATGAGGTTAAGAACACAGATTTTAATCTAACTTTTTTTTAAATACGTAATTATTTGAATTTAAATCTAAATTAATATTAGTATATTTATTTCTATGTGATTTTTAACAAATGAATATTATGAATTATCAAAACAATAAAGAAAATAAATTACACTAATTTTAGGACATCACTATTGTTTATAGAAGAATTGGACAAATAATACGCAAAGGGGATAATGAAATACTAATTTTAGGATATTATTATTTTTATTGAGTAATGCAATATATTAATTTTTTTTAAAAAAATACAAAGTACTCCACATAAAGGGGTAAATAAAAGGTAAAGCTAAGGAGTGAGAAAGACATGAAAAATTATAAAGACATAAAACCTATAAATTTTTATTTATTAAAATAATCTCGCACACAATTATGATGTGTTTCAACCACCATAAATTTTTTTCCTATATATACAAATGATTGACTTATGATTTAGTTGTGATTTTAATGAAAAAAAATATTAATTTTACGAAGAGTTGTGATTTTTATAAAAAGTTGTGATTTTTATAAAAAGTTATGACTTTTATGAAATATTGTGACCTTTTCAAAAGATTATAATTTTTTTAATAAATTATAGTATTTTTTATATGACACAATAAACATCTATTCACTCTACCTCTTATTGTTTATAATGAAGAGGTTTCCTCTTATTTTTCAACAATGAATTTCTCGACTTCTCCTCTTCAACAAAATGTAAGAATACGTTAATGTCATTGATTGGTTAGCTGACACTGTGGTTTAAGTACCAATAAATCGGTGAGTAATATCATTCTATCATGAGAGAATATATTCTACTAACCTCGAGTACTTGAGGGGAATAATTTTCTTAAGACACCTATGCATTCAGTGGGCACAATTTTCTTTTTTGAAAAAAATATTTTATATATTATTATAGACAATAAAATTCGCATCGAAAAAACAATAATCAAGAGCGAAAAATTATAGCAACAATCGATTTATTATTTCAAGTGCGAGTGTTATAATCTCTATGATTCCTCTGAATTCGCCTTTTCAAATATGATTTCAAGGGACTTATAGTTTGATCTTGAACTTGGGATTTATCTTGATCTTGATCTTGGACTTAATCTTGATCTTGGACTTGAACTTGAATAATTGTCATGTCTAGCTAAACAATAAAGGTTAAATCTTTGAAACGATCGAGGTGTCTGAATCATATAAGAGTTTGGAAGAAACTTTTTCAATAAAGCTTCAAGAATCCTTATATGAATTGAAATAGTCAAAGAAGAAGAGGGTGCAAAAGAATGACCCTAATTGTCTATGAAAAGGTTTTGGTAAGACAGAATTTTGTCTTGACCTACAGATTGATAATTTGACAAATGAAATATTTGTCTATCAGTGCACATGCACAAACATGTTTTGATGCATTTTTATATGGATAAATCACATTCATTGAGTACCCCAATGATCATGAGATCACTTGACATAAATGATGATTCAGTTTGATCTCAAAAGAAGGATGAAGAGTTTCTTGGTGATGAAACTCCATATCTTGGTGCAATCAAGGCACTAGTGCATCTTAATAACAATATTTGACCAGATATTTTTTTGCAGTAAATTTACTGGCAAGATTCAGTTTCTCCCCGAAAAGGACATTGAAATGGTGTTAAGCACATGATTGAACATCCTCGAAAGACTATAGTTATGAGTTTATTCTATTCTGAGGAATCCAAGACAAAATTGATTGTTTATGCAGATGCAGAATATTCATCTGATCCGCTTAAAGTACAATCTCAAACACGCTTTATGTTTGCATGTGGAGACACAATAATATCCTGGCGATCAATGAAACAATTGTTACTATTTAGAAACAAAAGTCCTCGATAAAGCAAGTCGAAAGTGCATTTGGTTGAGATAAATGATATACCATATTCAGGAAATGTGTGATTTTTCTTTGAAAAAGAATATACCAATCACAATGTACAACTATTAGAAACATCATTGCAAGAAATTAAGTGATGTTTTAATCAGGAGAGTACAATACGCGTTGCACTCTTTTTTTCTTGACCGAGGTTTTGTCCCATTGGATTTTCCTGGCAAGATTTTTAATGAGGCAACAAATGATGCGTATCAAAAGATATGTGTACTCTTTTTCCTTCGCTAGAAATTTTTTTCTTACAGGGTTTTTTCCTAGTAAAGGTTTTAACGAGACACATTATTTATAGACATTTAAGGAAGAGTGTTATAAATCCATTGAATTGTGTGGATTGTCATTTAGATATACTCAAGACTTAATTGTTTTCATGTATACATGTTTCCAAGGTGATAAGAATCATTTGGATAACTATGTACCAACTAATTGAACATTTATCATGGTGGCTTTGGAGTGATATCGCAACTCTATAAATAAAGATATCATTCACCTTTTGTTTAATACACTTGAATAAGAAGAATTTTTTTTTTTTTCTATTCACTTCTCTTGTCTTTTTATTTTTATGATTCTATTCTTATAAACTTGATTTTATAATTAAAAAAAAATAAAAAGTTATGTTTTTATCTTCGTCAAAAAGTTAAATTTGTCCGTAACTATATTATAGGACCAAATATATTCCTATCATTAACAAAATTAACAAAATACTTCCTTTTATATCTTTTCACCAAAACAGGCAGAAAATCCACGTGACCTGACATTTGGATAAGTACCACATGGCATGCTATTCATTACCATATTTTTTTTCCTTTTCGTTATATAATTTTTTTTTATTCTATTAATTTTTTTATTTATTTGTTGAAAAATTGAAATGTTCAATTGCATTTTCTCTCGTGCAATTTTTGAGCAAATATAAATACACGTTTATCTAGATGTTATCAAAAATGAGCATAAAGTGGAGATCAGCAGGAGTCAATTTTGACTCAATAAGTTTACGTGATTTAGCTATGTATAAAGTCCAATCATTATGTAGCAAATTTCACAATTAAATGTGTTTGACCTTTATTTTGTCTATTTTAATAATCAATGGATTCCTTAAACTTCACAATTTTCGTATGCATTACCAAACTTTTAAACACAAATTTAAATTTAATTAAATTAATAAATCAAAATAAAATTATTCAATTTATTCAATTCGTAGCAACTCAAAATTATCCGTTATAACTTCTCGAGACCTTTTAACTTCTTAATATGGAATCAAATATTGCATAGCATGAATTGCACTTTATCATAAAACATTTCTTTCTTAGTAAACTATCCAATTTAATTATTTTGATGGTCAACGTTATATTATTTGAGAAATCGAATTACTCTTTAAATAATTTCTCTATTTGGAAAAAATCCAAATCATCAGTCGTAATTATTTTTACCTACTCCTTACTTTAAAAAAATAAAAAAATTATCAAGGATCTTTTCAGGAATTAATAATACTTATTTAGAAGAGATCAAATGACCATTTTTAGCAGTCTTTATCAATATTAGTTAAGTGTCATTAGAATCGGTATCGCTAAAAGCTTTAGGGACATATACAAAGAATGTCAATTGCCGTTAAAAATACATATTTAGTGAACAGATATGAAATAATTATTTTTAGTAAGATAATCAATTAATATCAAAACAGATTGAGTAGCTATTGCTTACTGGTTTAAAACAATTACTACAATAAAATAACACAATAGTAAATTTTCCTAAAGCATACAACGATATTAGAGTCGATAGGAATTTAGTAATATCAATAAAGATTTGAACACTCTTTATTAATATATTTATTTATTACAAAAAGTTATTTTTATGTTATAGTGTTAATATTATGGATTGATTCTCAATTAATGACTAAGTTTAGGATGACATAAAAGAAATGTACTATTAATCTAACCAAGATGTTCACACAAGATGCAGACAAAAAGTTTTCACATTCATGCATTCATAGAGGAAAAGGTCAAAATTAAACTATGTATTAGTCAATGAGATCATAGTATGTGATTAAAATTTTGATTAATCTATTAATTAACGACAAAACTCAACAATAATATATTAGTTCCAACTAATCATTCTTAAACATGTTTTTTATTTGGCACTATGTTACGTGGTTCTAAATTAAAGGGCCGATGAAAACCTTACAATTAAAGAAATAGGTCAAATATTAATAACGTGTACGCCTCCAATACATTGTTTTTCAGCTGAGTCCAAATTTAAAATTTATAAAAAAATTTAAACGCCTTAGTTCAATTATTCATATACAATAATAACTGAATTTTTATCAGTTTTATGAATATTTGATAAAAAAAATTTAAATTACGCAATTCATATGATAATCCGTCCTTGGTTATTCTTCATGTCAATTTTTATAAATTAATTTTAAACATCGGATGTTAATAATTTTAAAATAAAATATAGTGGGATTGAATAATTTTCGAGTATGAACTCTAAAAATATAGTTAAAAGCACCATCTTTAAAAATAAATTATGTAATGAGTAAAAAATCCAATAAGCCCCAATGTGTTGTTATATTCTTACAATAGGCCCCAATGTGTTGTTATTAACCTGTATTTATAAGGTTAATAAACAGAAACAGAAATAAGATGAAGCAGAAAAAATATAAAATACAAGAATAAATCCGAGTCCACAGAAATTACTGTGTGTCCTTAAGAAATTTAATCCCCTCACTGTACCCAAGGTTATGGACTAATTTCTCTCAAGATAAAACGGATCAAACCTGTTAAAGAAATAGCGGTACCTCAAACTTCTTTAACTTCAACGAACTGAAGAACAGCAACAAGTCACACAGACTCAGTCGATCGACACTTTGATTTTTATTTGAGAGAAAAATAAATGTAGAGAAAGAAAATTTTTTAAGTGTTTAAAAAATAAAAAATTGACTTCCTTTTATAGCCATTTTCAGCAAGGAACATGTCTGTTTAGTGAAATCTGTTCAGACCCAATTTATCCATAAAGTTGTGTCTTTTGGAAAAAATAACAACTTTTTGAAAAATTGTGTCTGTTAGAAAAATAACTACTTTTTGAAAAGTAACGACTTTTCAGAACCGTTACCCGCAAATTTATAAGAGATAATATTAACAGGATTTGATTTAACAAAAATTGATTAAATAAATTTTGTCCAAAAAATTTATCAATCAATCACATCATTTGCCAAAGCCAAAGCCGAGCCAAGCGAGCGACGACGACGACGGCGCGAGGGGGCATCTTCTTCTTAACTCTTTAAGAAGTAATGAAAGTGTTTCCTTCTATAAGGACAACAATTTCCCTTTCTTTTGCCGATATAGGAGAAATGACTTTTCATTTGCACTTTGTAAATGACTTTTTATTTTCCCTCCAAAGTAGTTCCCTCACTTTTCATATTCTCTCTTTTCTTTTCCCATTCACACTTTCTAAAATCCAACAATCCCCCACATGAATGAGGAAGGCTATTGTTAAAACATATGCATGAAAAAACTTGTGTGTCTTGTAGGTAAAGGTTAATCACATCTGGATAAGTAGGTTTCCCTTTAAACTTTCCGTAGTGAACATATATCGGATATACTCGGTCAATCGGTAGATTTGATATCTTTGAACCGTCGAGCTTTGGTGTATACCTAGACAACATATGTCACACAATCAACCCTTGAACTGTTCCTAGTTCTCATTGTTTTGTTCGTTTCAGCCATGAACACATCTAGGATAGTAAGTGCTTAAAGAACTGGCCTTACCGGATTCTCCTTGAAGCGGCCTACACTTCACACTTACATAGGTGATTTCTAAATGTGTTATCCCATAGATACACCATTTGATATTCCCTGTATCAAACTTAGAAACCATTAAAAAGTCCTTATGTCTTTATCCTGGTTACTAAATATTGTCTCATCATGAGAATGAACCATAAAATAATAATAATAATTTTATTTTATTTTATTTTTCTTTGACAATGTTGAACCGTCATCAATGACTTTGTTTTATCTCCTTGAACCTAGATCTTGGGATCTCCAGTCTTCTAGGTAGAGTTACCGCCACGATGACTTGTTCTCGGCCATAGTCTCATTCCCGTCGATGATTTCTCAACTCCCTCTCTATTTAGGCCTTTTGTAAGTGGATCCGACACATTATCTTTTGACTTCACATAGTCAATTGTGATAATTCCACTAGAGAGTAGTTGTCTCACAGAGTTATGTCTTCGTCTTATGTGACGAGACTTGTCGTAATACATAATGCTTCCAGCCCTTCCTATTGCAGCTTGACTATCACAATGTATGCATATAGGGGCCATTGGTTTGGGCCAAAATGAAATATCTTCTAAGAAATTCCGGAGCCATTCAGCTTCTTCACCTGCCTTGTCTAAAGCAATGAATTCAGACTCCATTGTAGTGCGAGCTATACATGTTTGTTTGGATGATTTCCAAGATATTGCTCCTCCACCAATAGTAAAAACGTATCCACTTGTGGATTTTGTTTCAGTTGATCCAGTAATCCAATTTGCATCACTATATCCTTCAAGAATTTGGATATCTGTTGTAATGTAAAACATAGTTTTGAGTGTCATCTAAGTATCCCAAAACTCTCTTCATTGCTAACCAATGATTATGATTAGGATTACTTGTGTATCGACTCGGTTATCGATAAGCGCAAGCTATGTCTGGTCGTGTACAATTCATGACATACATTAAGCTTCCCAATACGCTAGCATAGTCCAATTGAGACTGACTTTCACCTTTATTCTTTGCAAGATGAAGATTTACATCAATTGGAGTCTTTGCCCTTTTAAAATTCAAAAATTTGAATTTTTCAAGTATCTTTTGAATATAATGAGTTTGAGACAATGCTAGACCGTTAGGATTTTTAAGAATTTTAATTCCTAATATCACATCAGCAACTCCTAAATCTTTCATATCAAACTTACTAGCAAGCATACACTTTGTAGCTTTTATATTAGCAATGTCTTTGCTCATTATAAGCATATCATCTACATATAGACATAAAATAACTTCCTGATTTGGAGTATCTTTAATGTAAACACATTTATCACATTCATTGATCTTAAATCCATTTGACAACATGGTTTGATCAAACTTTGCATGCCATTGTTTTGGTGCTTGTTTTAGCCCATAAAGTAACTTAATGAGTTTGCACACTTTCTTTTCTTTACCAGGAACTACAAAACCCTCAGGCTGTTCTATGTAAATTTCCTCTTCAAGCTCTCCATTTAAGAAGACTATTTTTACATCCATTTGATGAATTTCAAGACCGTATACTGCAGCTAGTGCAATTAACATCCGAATTGATGTAATCCTAGTCACTGGCGAGCATGTGTCAAAATAATCAAGACCTTCTTTTTGTCTAAAACCTTTGACAACAAGTCTTGCTTTATATTTGTCAATAGTTCCATCGTCTTTCATCTTCCTTTTAAAGATTCATTTTGAACCTAAGGGTTTGTTCCCTCGAGGAAGATCAACCAACTCCCAAGTATGATTGTTTAAGATTGATTCAATTTCACTATTAACAGCCTCCTTCCAAGAGGTTGAGTCGCTAGACAACATTGCTTCCTTGAATGTTTGAGGCTCACTTTCAAGAAGAAATGTTACAAAATCTGATCCAAATGAAGTAGATGTCTTTTGACGTTTACTGCATCTTGGACTTTCTTCATTTTGTTCATTCTCTTTTGGTTCTTCTCTGGGTTGTTTAGATCCCCCACTAGATGACTCAAGTCTAGTTTTATACGGATAGATATGTTCAAAAAATTCAGCACTATCTGATTCCATTACCGTATTATCATGAATATCCGGATGTTCGGACTTATAAACCAAAAATCGATATGCCTTACTGTTTGTGGCATATCCAATGAATACACAATCCACAGTCTTAGGTTCTATTTTTACCCTCTTAGGTATAGGAACTTGGACTTTGGCTAGACACCCCCACACTTTGAAATATTTCAAATTGAGTTTTCTACCTTTCCTTTTCTCATATGGAATTACATTTGTCTTTGAGTGAGGCACTCTGTTAAGTATCTGATTTGCTGTAAGGATAGCTTCCCCCACAAGTTCTGTGGTAAACCTGAACTTATAAGTAATGCATTCATCATTTCTTTTAAAGTTCGATTTTTTCTTTCTGCAATTCCATTAGACTGAGGAGTGTAGGGAGCAGTAGTTTGATGGATTATTCCATTTTCTAAACATATTTCTGCAAATGGAGATTCATATTCTCCACCTCTATCACTTCTGATCATTTTTATCTTTTTATCTAACTGATTTTCAACTTCAGTTTTATATTGCCTAAATGCATCTATTGTTTCATCCTTACTATTTAGCAAATAGACATAACAATATCTAGTGTAATCGTCAATAAAAGTTATGAAATACTTTTTCCCACCACGTGATGGTATTGACTTCATGTCACAAATATTAGTGTGAATCAATTCTAAAGGATTTGAATTCCTTTCAACAGATTTATAAGAATGCTTAGCATACTTAGATTCAACACAAATTTGACATTTTGATTTATTGCACTCAAATTTTGGTAAATTTTTTAAGTTAATCAGTTTTCGCAAGGTTTTGTTATTAACGTGTCCCAAACGTTCATGCCATAAACATTTAGACTCAAGCAAGTAAGAAGAAGCAAAATCTTTATTCATATCAACTGCAATTACATTGAGTTTGAAAAGGCCATCACTAAGGTAGCCTTTTCCTACATACATATCATTTTTGCTTATTACTACTTTATCAGAAACAAATACACATTTAAATCCATTCTTGGTCGAATCGAATTGAAACTAAATTCTTTCTCAATTACGGAATATATGAGACCCTATTCAAAGTCACCACCTTGCCTGATGCCATCTTTAATAGGACTTTGCCAGTTCCTTCCACCTTTGCAACAACGGAGTTTGCCATAAACAATTTTTCATCTGTAAGTGCTGAAGTATATGATGAAAATAATTCTTTGTTGGCACAAACATGGCATGATGTACCAGAATCTATCCACCATTCTCTTGGATTTCCAACCAAGTTACATTCTGAAAGCATTGCACAGAGATCGTCCATTTCTCCTTTGGATTCAGACAAGTTTGCTTGATCTTTCTTTTTCTTGTCCTTCTTAGGACCCCGGCATTCATTAGCCCTATGACCATGTTTACCACAATTAAAGCAGTTTTCATTGAATTTCTTCTTAGGAGGATTGCTTTTTGGACCAGATGCTTTCTTTCTTTTCTTTAATTTTGTGAAATATTCTTCAACAAAATTTACTCCAGATATTGCTGAATTACCACGTGACCTCTTTTCTGCAGCCTTATTATCCTCTTCGATTCTCAACCTTACTATGAGATCTTCAACAGTCATCTCCTTGCGTTTGTGTTTCAAGTAGTTTTTAAAGTCCTTCCACGATGGAGCTAACTTTTCAATAATTGCAGCCACTTGAAAAGCATCATTCACAATCAATCCTTCAGCAAGGAGATCATGGATTATGACCTGCAATTCTTGAACTTGGGTGACGACAGTCTTACTGTCTATCATCTTATAGTCCAGAAATTTTGCCACAGTGAATTTCTTCATTCCGGCATCTTCTGTTTTGTACTTCTTTCAAAAGCATCCTGCAGTTCTTTTGAGGTTTTGGCATTCTTTGTACACATTATGCATCATCTTGCAGACTATTCAAAATATAATTTTTACATAAAAATCGAGTGTGTCCATGCTTACATTACTAAGAATCGCTCATCACCCTGGAGTTTCATCCGACATAACAGAACATTCTCATTGATGAACTTCAACGTAGTGAGATAGAAGAACATCTTTTCTTTGCCGTCTCTTAAAGTCGACTCCAGAAAACTTTGCGGTTTCACCGGTGCTAAGGCAAAGATTTGAGCGATTATGTGCAACCGTTGTTGTTGCAAAGACTTACTGCTCCAAAGCTTGTTTGACTTGAATTAGTCATTTTTTCATCACAAATGGCGAGATAAATTAAGTATTTAAAATACTAACAAGAAAGAACAAATCTTTGCACAAATCAAGCTTCGATTTAACGATAAAGTTTTTATGTTCTTTTAATCATTAATCGAATGAATTTTAAAAATTCAAGCAGAGCAGAAAATCATGAAGGTTTTAATCTCCAGAAACCTCAAATACAGAAACTATTAAATTTCTTAAGATTGTTATATTCTTACAATAACCTGTATTTATAAGGTTAATAAACAGAAACAGAAATAAGATGAAGCAGAAAAAATATAAAATACAAGAATTAATCCGAGTTCACAGAAACTACTGTGTGTGCTTAAGAAATTTAATCCCCTCACTGTACCCAAGGTTATGGATTAATTTCTTCCAAGATAAAACGGATCAAACCTGTTAAAGAAATAGCGGTACCTCAAACTTCTTTAACTTCAACGAACTTAAGAACAGCAACAAGTCACACAGACTCAGTCGATCGACACTTTGATTTTTATTTGAGAGAAAAATAAATGCAGAGAAAGAAAATTTTTTAAGTGTTTAAAAAATAAAAAATTGACTTCCTTTTATAGCCATTTTCAGCAAGGAACATGTCTGTTCAGTGAAATCTGTTCAAAACCAATTTATCCAGAAAGTTGTGTCTTTTGGGAAAAATAACAACTTTTCGAAAAATTGTGTCTGTTAGGAAAATAACTACTTTTTGGAAAGTAACGACTTTTCGGAAAAGTAACGACTTTTCAGAACCGTTACCCGCAAATTTATAAGAGATAATATTAACAGGATTTGATTTAACAAAAATTGATTAAATAAATTTTGTCCAAAAAATTTATCAATCACATCATTTGCCAAAGCCAAAGCCGAGTGAGCGACAACGACGGCGCGAGGAGGCATCTTCTTCTTAGCTCTTTAAGAAGTAATGAAAGTGTTTCCTTCTATAAGGACAACAATTTCCCTTTCTTTTGCCGATATGAGAGAAATGACTTTTCATTTGCACTTTGCAAATGACTTTTTATTTTCCCTCCAAAGTAGTTCCCTCACTTTTCATATTCTCTCTTTTCTTTTCTCATTCACACTTGCTAAAATCCAACATGTGTAACTAAAGTGTGGTAGCTATATTAGATGACATGTGAAGGTAACAAGGGCAACGATATTACACTAAAAGCAATCGATAAAATTCATCTCATTAGGATATAGTTTCACATTTGCTCCCTCTGTAGTTATTATCTGAGCAATTTCCTCGAATAATATTTATCAACTTAGTTATTTATCAATTTTTGACATTCCTCAAGCTCATCTGCATGTATAATCAATGCACATATTTCATTATTTCGATAAATTCAGGATAAATATCTTCTAATCTTATGTATAAATTTAACTATATAATTTTTTTTGGAAAAATATACCTATTGAATACTAAATGGCAAAAAAACACTTTTGGAGTGAACAATTTTTTTGTGATACTAATATATGATTATTTATGAATATGTGACAAAAAAAAATTAATAATGATGAAGTAGTTTGTTTGAATTTGGTCTTCGTGTCGACAAGTATTCCAAGTCTTGGTATTTTACTGAACTTCTCAAAATTAATCACGCCTATTATTTTTCCAATATATATATATATATATATATATATATATATATATATATATATATATATATATATATATATATATATATATATATATATATATATATATATATATATATATATATATATATATATATATATATATATATATATAAAGTAACTAAAGAAAAAGAAAGAGAGGAGTCAAAATTAGAAAAAAAATAATGTTTCTCTTTTTAACTTCAGCTTAAATAGATAATTTAAGATTTGGCAAACAGGTTGCAAGTTTTTACAAGTTTTATTTTAATAAATAATTATAGTATTTTCATGTTAAACGCAATTTTAACTATTAAAAATTCTCAGTCAACTTCAACTTCAACTCCATATATCTCAATCAACTCATGTTATTGAGCACAAGAACACTTCAACTTTTTGTTAGTGTTTAAGAGAAATTTGATGAGGATAAAGTTTGAATCGATAATACGTATTTTAACTTTTATCATAGTTTTTGAAAATATATTTCACTTTTATAAAAATATAACTTATATTCTCAATTTGACTCAAAATTACATTTTTACAATGAACTTGATATATCAATTATCCAAAAGTTATTACACAAATCGCATCATGTCTATACCACAACAAATTAGTCCAACTAAAATAATTAGTTTCAGCGTTTCACACATTGGAATACAGCATAAATAAATAAAGATAACGATCAACTCAATTTTTTGGTAAATCATTAAGCCATTAAACTTGATTATTATTTATCATATATTTGAACAAATTAGCTTATGAACGCTGGGGTTAAAACTGTTTCCAATCTGTGTTATAAAATCAGAAATTACTGGTTCTAATAAATCATTCAGAAACACAAAGTAACTGAGATTTTTTATAACCAGTAAATAAGATGAACAGAAATTTATTTGTAAAAAATAATTTAATCTGTAAAAACGTACCAGAATCTAGAATACTCTTACTGAAAATTTAGGAAGAAAATCAAGTCCACTGAATTCACAGTGTCCCCTTAAGGAAATTATTCCCCTCTAGTATCCGAGGTTTGATTTGGAATATAACCTCCCAGGGTAAAATGATTTTAATCAGTAGAGTATAGATACCAAAAACTCTACTGTCAGCGAATCAATCCACATCAGGAAAGTACACGAAGAAATATATGTTTTTAAGAAGAAGGAAGATCAGAAAAAATTCGTAGAAAATATTCTGAAAACTGAATGGTATTTATAGGCAAGAAGAATATATTCTGAAAGGTTGCAACCCTTTTAGAATTAACACGACCATTAATGAAAGGTTGCAAACTTTCAAATGGTATTGACTGTTCCTGAAAGTTGCAACCTTTCAGAACAGTCATGGCGGAAAATTTTGAATATAACGGAATTTAAAACGGGTCACTCGCGCGGATCCGAGTCGGGTCCGGTTAACTAAAAAGTTGAAAACATTTCGATTAAATTCTGTTATCAACTAATTTATTGAAAATAATTTTTGGCCATTTAAAATTAATTAATAAATAATTAAAATAAATTTTGTCCAAAAAATTATCTCTCGATCGATCATTTGCCAAAGCCGAAGCCGAAGCGAGCGACGACGACGACGGCGCGAGGGGGGTCCCTCTTTCCAACCCTTTTAACAATTTATAGGAGTGTTTATTTATTTAAACTCTCCTATTTTCCTTTCCATTACCGATGAGGGACTATTGCCTTTTTCAATAAAGCATTAGAGGACTTTTCAAGTTCCCAACCTTTCAAATTCTAAACCTTTCAAATTCCTCTCCTTCCCTCTATTTCCCATCAATTCTTGCTACATACCCAACAATCCCCCACATTGATGGGGAATAGTTATAACATAGGAATGCACGGACAATTGTGTACTTTACAAGCAAGGATTAATTGCATCCGGATAAGTAGGTTTCCCCTTGGACTTTCCGTAGTGAACATATGTCGGATATACTCGGTCAATCGGTAGATGTGATATCTTTGAACCGTCGAACTTTGGTGTATACCTAGACAACCATATGTCACACAATTAACCCTTTACTGTTTATGATTCTTACGGTTGTGTTCGTTTCAGCCATGAACACCTCCTGATTTCATGAGTGTATAGAGAATAGGCTTTTGACATTAATTCTCTTTGAAGCGGCTTCCACTTCACACTCACATAGGTGATTTCTAACCGTGTCATCTCGTAGATACACTATTTGGTCAAATCTACCAAATTTAGCAAATCATTAAAAACTTTAAGCTTTATTACCTCATTAACAAGCCTTAAAGTCTTAACCTTTTCCTGAACATTGTCTTCATCATGAGAATGGATTGAGTTATTTGATAATGTCGAACCGTCAGCCACAACTTTGTTTTTCTCCTTGNNNCTAGCNNNTGGGATCTCCACCGCTAGATAGAGTTACCGTCATCTTGACTTGTCCTAAGCCGTAAACCCATTCCCTTAGATGATCTTTCATTTGCCTCTCTCTCACTAGGCCTTTCGTTAGTGGATCGACACATTATCGCTTGACTTTACATAGTCAATTGTGATAATTCTACTAGAGCAGGTTGTCTTATGGTGTTATGTCTACGTCGTATATGACGAGACTTCCCGTTGTACATAACGCTCCCGCCTCTACCTATTCTTTGCTTGACTATCGCAATGTATGCAAATTGGTCCGGCAGGTTTGGGCGAGAATGGAATATCCTCTAAGAAATTCAAGCCATTCGCTTCTTCACCACCTTATCCAAAGCAATGAATTGATTCCATTGTGGAGCGAGCAATACATGTCTGTTTGGAAGATTTCCAAGAGACAGCTCCTCCACCAAGTATGAATACATAACCACTCGTGGATTTTACATCATTTGACCCGGTGATCCAATTTGCATCACTATATCCTTCAATCACAGCAGGATATTTATTATAATGCAAAGCATAATGTTGTGTCCATTTTAGATAACCCAACACACGTTTCATAGTCATCCAGTGAGTTTGATTCAGATTACTAGTGTACCGACTCAGTTTACTAATAGCACATGCTATATCTGGTCATGTGCAATTCATAATATACATCAAACTTCCCAACACTCTGGCATATTCCAATTGAGAGTCACTTTGACCTTCATTCTTTTTAAATATACAACTTAAATCAATTGGAGTTTTGACTACATTGAAATTCAAGTAATTGAACTTATCCAATATTTTTTTAATATAATGAGATTGAGATAATGCTAGTCCCTGGGGAGTTTTGATAATCCTGACCCCTAAGATCAAATCAGCAACTCCTAAGTCTTTCATATCGAACTTGTTGGACAACATGCGCTTAGTAGCATTTATATCATCAATTTCTTTACTCATTATTAACATGTCATCAACATACAAACAAACAATGACTTCATGATTCATAACATTTTTGATGTAAACACATTTATCACATTCGTTAATCTTGAATCCATATGCCAACATTACTTGATCAAATTTAGCATGCCATTGTTTGGGTGCTTGCTTGAGTCCATAAAGTGACTTTACAAGTCTGCATACTTTCTTTTCTTTACCAGGAACTATAAACCCTTCAGGTTGTTCCATGTAAATTTCTTCCTCTAACTCTCCATTTAAGAAGGCTGTCTTTACATCCATTTGGTGGATTTTAAGATCATGCACTGCTGCAAGTGCTATTAACATCCTAATTGATGTTATCCTTGTTACTGGAAAATATGTGTCAAAGTAGTCGAGACCTTCCTTTTGTCTGTACCCTTTGACTACCGGTCTAGCCTCGTATTTGTCAATAGTCCCATCAGGTTTCATTTTCCTTTTAAAGATCCATTTTGATCCTAAAGGTTTATTTCCTGGAGGAAGATCACCAATTCCCAAGTGTGATTGCTTAAAATTGATTCAATCTCACTATTGACCGCTTCTTTCCAATAAGTTGACTCGACGAAGACATAGCTGCTTTAAATGTTTGAGGCTCATTTTCGCTAATAGTGCTACAAAATCTGGTCCGAAAGAAACAGATTTTCGTTGTCGAGTACTTCGCCTAGGTTCCTCACTAGTTAGAATATTTTCCATTGATTCTTCTCGTGGTCGTTTAGATCTTTCACTTGTTGACTCACTTTCAGTTTTATACGGATAAATGTTTTTAAAAAACTCTGCATTATCTGATTCAATTATCGTATTAACATGAATCTCAGGATTATCAGATTTGTGAACCAAAAATCGACAGGCTTTACTATTCACAGCATATCCAATAAAGACACAATCTATTGTTTTGGGTCCAATTTTAACCCTCTTCGGTAAAGGAACCTCTACCTTGGCTAAACACCCCCACACTTTAAAATATTTCAAGTTGAGTTTTCTTCCTTTCCACAACTCATATGGAATTGATTGTGTTTTTCGATGGGGTACTCTATTGAGTATTTTATTAGCTGTAAGAATGGCTTACCCCCAAAGATTTCGCGGGTGAACCAGAATTGATCATTAAGGCATTCATCATTTCCTTTAATGTTCTGTTCTTCCGTTCTGCCAAACCATTTGATTGTGGTGTATAAGGTGCAGTAGTTTGATGAATAATACCATATTCCAAACATATCTCTGCAAAAGGAGATTCATATTCTCCACCCCTATCACTCCGAATCATTTTTATCTTTAGATTCAATTGGTTTTCCACTTCATTTTTGTATTGCTTAAATGCATTAATTGCTTCATCCTTACTATTAAGCAAGTATACATAACAAAATCGAGTGCAGTCATCAATAAAAGTTATAAAGTACTTTTTTCCACCACGAGATGGTGTTGACTTCATATCGCATATATCTGTGTGAATTAAGTCTAAAGTCTTAGAATTTCTTTCAACAGACTTGTAAGGATGTTTAACAAACTTACTTTCCACACAAATTTCACATTTCAACTTATCGCATTTAAAATCAGGCAATACTTCTAAATTAACCAATTTTCGCAAGGCTTTGTAATTAAATGTCCCAAACGGGCATGCCATAAATCACTTAACTCCAATAAGTAAGCGAAGGCACTTTTATTGACATCACAATAACCATTACATTTAGTTTGAAAAGACCCTCATTGAGATAGCCCTTTCCTATGAACATTTCATTCTTACTTATTACAGCTTTATCACTAACTAGGACAAACTTAAACCCGTTCTTAACGAGTAGTGCAGCAGAAACTAAATTCTTCCTAATAGTAGGGACATGCAGAACATTGTTTAAAGTCAACACTTTGCCGGATGTCATTTTCAATATTACTTTGCCAGTTCCTATGTTGCAAAGGCTTCTTTTGCAGAGCAAATATGTCTAGTGGCACCTGAGTCGAGAAACCTCTCCTTGGTATTTCCAACTAAGTTACACTCCGATATCATTGCACACAAGTCATCTGCATCTTCCATTTTTTCCACGATGTTTGCTTGATTTTTGCCTCTGCCTTTGTTTTTGTCCTTTCTTGGAGCATGACAATCAGAAGATCTATGACCAGCCTTGCCACAATTATAACAGTTGCCTTTGAATTTCTTTTTGACCTGTTCTGACTTCTGCCCGTTGGACTTCTTTCTCTTTTTGTCTTTGGTAGGAGCTTCTTCAACAATATTAACTCCAATGATTGTTGAACTCTTACGCGACTTCTTTTCGGCATTTCTGTTATCATCCTCAATCTTGAGCCGAATCACAAGATCTTCAAGCTTCATTTCTTTACGCTTGTGCTTTAGATAATTCTTGAAATCATTCCACGAAGGAGGCAACTTCTCGATCATTGCAGCCACTTGAAAAGCTTCATTTACTACCATATCTTCAAAGAATCGGATCATGGAGAATAAGTTGAAGTTCACGCACTTGTGATCCAACAGTTTTACTATCTGTCATTTTATAGTCTAAAAACTTTGCGACCACAAACTTTTTCAAGCATGCATCTTACGTCTTATATTTCTTCTCAAGTGCATTCCACAACTCTTTTGAAGTTGTTATTGCACTATAGACATTATATAAGTCATCCTCTAAAGCACTCAAAATGTAACCTTTACATAGGAAGTCATTTGTTTCCATGCTTCAACAATCATAAATTTTTCCCTGTCTGGCATATCATCAGCAGGAACTGGAGTATCTTCACTTGTAAATTTATGCAGACCAAGAGTGGTAAGCCAGAAAAATACTCGTTGCTGCCATCCTTTAAAATTCACACCTGTGAATTTACCCGGTTTCTCTGCTTGTTATACAAGAGGTCGGGTTGGTGCAGCAACAGCCACTGTAACACCAGTGTTTTCCATTTCTGATAAACAAAATTGATACAACATAAGTAAGCAATAAAAATATAATTGCAGACTTAAAGGAGTATAAAATCACAAAGATTTTTGTCTCCACCAGAAACACAGATTTAATAATTTCCTTAAGATTGTTTCCAATCTGTGTTATAAAATCAGAAATTACTGGTTCTAATAAATCATTCAGAAACACAAAGTAACTGAGATTTTTTTTATAACCAGTAAATAAGATGAACATAAATTTATTTGTAAAAAATAATTTAATCTGTAAAAACGTACCAGAATCTGGAATACTCTTATTGAAAATTTAGGAAGAAAATCAAGTCCACTGAATTCACAGTGTCCCCTTAAGGAAATTATTCCCTCTAGTATCCGAGGTTTGATTTGGAATATAACCTCCCAGGGTAAAATGATTTTAATCAAGAGTATAGATACCAAAAACTCTATCACAATGAATCAATCCACGCAGAAAGTACATGAAGAAATATATGTTTTTAAGAAGAAGGAAGATCAGAAAAAATTCGTAGGAAATATTCTGAAGACTGAATGGTATTTATAGGCAAGAAGAATATATTCTGAAAGGTTGCAACCCTTTCAGAATTAACACGACCATTAATGAAAGGTTGCAAACTTTCAAATGGTATTGACTGTTCCTGAAAGTTGCAACCTTTCAGAACAGTCATGGCGGGAAATTTTGAATATAAAGGAATTTAAAACGGGTCACTCGCGCGGATCCGAGTCGGGTCTGGTTAACTAAAAAGTTGAAAACATTTCGGTTAAATTCTGTTATCAACGACGGCGCGAGGGGGGTCCCTCTTTCCAACCCTTTTAACAATTAATAGGAGTGTTTATTTATTTAAACTCTCCTATTTTCCTTTCCATTACCGATGAGGGACTATTGCCTTTTTCAATAAAGCATTAGAGGACTTTTCAAGTTCCCAACCTTTCAAGTTCTAAACCTTTCAAATTCCTCTCCTTCCCTCTATTTCCCATCAATTCTTGCTACATACCCAACAAAAACAAGTAAGGCAATGCTAGTGATTTTTTTAATTGGCTAATCATAATTCTGTCAAGACAAATTATAATTGGATAGTCATAGCTATATATATATATATATATGCTATGAAATTATATGAAATTAGAAGAAGAAGAAAGTAGGGAGAAGAGAAAAGACTTCTTATTCATCTTGAAGTATATTCATGATTCATAGATCTTTCACCAATCTTATTTACAATGAAGGAAAACCCTTTATAGGAAAAACCTTACTTGGTCCCCAAGTAGGATTCCTAACCATATCCTACAAGGACTCCACATAATTAGACATTCACTATAATACAAATTGTTTATAACACTCCCCCTTGAATGTCGGTAGATTATGTGCCTCGTTAAAACCTTACTAGATAAAATCCAGTGGGAAAAAAATCTAGTGAAGGAAAAAGAGTACACATATCTAATAATACGCATTATGGATGCCTCATTAAAAACCTTACAAGAAAAACCCAGTGGGACAAAACCTTGTGAGGAAAAAAGAGTACATCACGTATTAACTCCCCCTCATAAAAACATCAAGAGGCTTAAATCTGCGCTTTCCAATCTTGATTATCATCTTCTTGAAAGTTGTAGTTGGTAGAGACTTGGTGGATAAATCAATTGTAGTATTACTTGAACAAACATGTTGCATGTTGATATCACCATTCTTGGGAGCTCATGAGTGTTGAAAAACCTTTATTAAAATATGCTTTCTTCTATCTTGCTTTATGAATCTTTCCTTCAGGGGCAAAGATTTCCGCAAGTTCCTTACTTCAACTTCTTTAAGCAAATAATTGCCAAGAGTTTCAATTCTAATCATCAATTTGCATAATAATACTTGTATATGCTCTATACATTTTGAATCTATTTAATCCTTATGAGGATGATATACAAGTTTTCCAAAAACTTGTTTAGATTTTGAATCCTTCATGACTTTTCATATTAATTTTGTCAAGTGATAACATTCAATATTAAATGTAATATATATTCTAGTGACTAGATTGCAAGTCAAATAAGCTTAACGCTTACCAAGATGCATCATTCCACTTTTCACTTGATAATTATTTCTACACAAACATGTTTTAATAGATGTAGAATTCATATCCTCATAATCTTTTACAATATTGCGCGCTATTGTATCAAAGATATCGTCAACGATATACCATTTTGTATCGATTCACAATACGACAAAACTTATTGAGATCTCATCACTTCATTATTTTTAGGTAGCTACCCCTCTCATGAGGTTTCATAAAGTGTTATGTCGTAGGCTTTCCAAGAGCACATTGTCTCCTTATTATGATCATTTTGATTCTTTGATACTCCCCCTTTTTCAAGGATTATTTTATTTAGAATTGATTAGTCTATCATGCTTCATGTATGTCATAGACTTTATCCTTAAGGGACATTCAATAGGAGTATTTACAACTTTAGTGTTGCTTCTAATCTCCCCCTTATGTTAGACAAACTAACATATATCTCAATCTGTTGGAGAATCTATCTTTGTGCATCATAGTATATTCATTAATCATATATTGCACATCAAAATTATCAGATGAAAACTATTTGGTCCCTGACCATAAATCAATTAACTATAAAAATTGATCATAACTTATTGGTTTGATTCATACAATTATGTTTGTATGTAATATCATATTTCAGATCGACATATGAAACTTTATTTTCATAAGCAATGATTCACTGTGTGAGACATTTAATGTCACATCATCTTATATATTTATCAATATTATCAAGATAAATTATCTTGATTTCATATTCTGAAAGTTGTGCTTTTAGCTCAATTATCTTGCACAAACAATTTTGTGAATGTCAAATTGCAAGTTGACAACAAACGCACATGTGATTATCTTATTGATGCATCTTTTTATCATATCACATGTTAGGTGAACAAACCCATATTCACCTTTTATACTTTTCAGAATTTAGGGATTTAGTCCCAACTTTAGTTGATCCAATCAACTTTATCATGAGAACAAACAACGTAAAGAATTCTTGAAGAATTTTCTAGTTTTTCAATGTATGTCCATTACTCAATATGCACATCTTTGGGATGACCAAATTATTCATGCCAACTAATAAAAATATTAGTACTCGTAAACTCTAAGTTTACTACGTCATGTGCCTTTTACTTTAGTAAATTTTTTATTTACTATTATATGAGTAAATTTCAATTTTATTAATCCAAGAGTAATTTTTAGATTTATTTCTTCTCAATTACTTCACCCTTTAGGTGAGTCGTGATCCCATCATTGAATGAACTAATCTGAAGAAAATTGTGCATGTAACATATTATTTGTGCCAACATTTTTGCAATCTTTTTCATGCCTAACATGGTGACTTACACCTCATTCCCTTTAAAGAATGAATTTATATTTTTACCATTTATCAAAAATTCTCATTCTTCATGAATGAAATACAAATATGTGAGCATATCAAATAGCGATAGCTTTAGTACCTCATTCAATATCTATGCGCATTATTCAATCACTTGTCTTCTTTCAGACATATTATTCACTACAACCATATTCATAATGGAGCAAATTCAGTAAATTTCATGACTTCTCATCAAAAACACATTAGTTTTTCTTTAGTCATTATTATATCATCAATATGGTGCATTGAGACTCACATTCAATGTCTTATCCATATAAAAGTGCCTTAGGTCATAAATCGATGGATCTTGAACCCAATATCTTATCATCATGGTGCATCAGGACTTTAACCCAATATCTTACCCTCTTTTTGTGATTGGACATAAATCCATCGTCTTATGCCATAAATCAGTGAGGAACTTGAATCCAACATCTTTCATCACAGAGCATCAAGACTTCTGATGTCTTACCCTCTTGGTGCGTTCAGACATGAATCCGTTGTCTTATCCTCAATCGAGACTCACTCTGGAGCCTTTAATAACATTAGAACTTCTAGTGATTATTAAACATAAATAGAACTATTAATTTAGAAAAATTAAAATACCTAAAGTAATAATTTACTCACCTTTTCGCCATGCTATTCCGATAAACTTAATCTACTGATCATATATAAGTATCATGTGTAATAAAAATGGATGCATATTCTAGTTGTCAGGAAAAAAAAAAATTTGAGGCATAAATAGTCCATATTCAATTAGATTTCCTCTTATCAAATAAATCTAACATAATTATACACTTAATAACAAAAAGAAAATAACATGAGGATTATTAACAATTATAAGTTCTCAAAAAGTTAAATTTCAAAATTATATGTTGATACATTATGCCTTCATGTGAAAGAGAGCCAACGAATGAAAAAGACAATTATTTTATAAAATACCGTCACAATAAGATGTAGAAAATATAATCAACAAAATTTATATAATAATAAAATAACATTAACTGCACATACCCTTTTTAAATTCTCACCTCTAACTAGGGGTGATTCGACTTTTTAAATCAAAAGTGAATTATAACTTCACATACCTTTTTCTTCTACTAATAATACTTACTCGCAATTCTTCTTTCTTCGTATCAAATCGTGCTGATAACGTGTTATGAAATTATATGAAATTAGAAGAAGAAAGTAGGGAGAAGAGAAAAGACTTCTTATTCATCTTGAAGTATATTCATGATTCATAGATCTTTCACCAATCTTATTTACAATGAAGGAAAACCCTTTATAGGAAAAACCTTACTTGGTCCCCAAGTAGGATTCCTAACCATATCCTACAAGGACTCCACATAATTAGACATTCACTATAATACAAATTGTTTATAACAATATATATATATATATATATATATATATATATATATATATATATATATATATATATATATATATATATATATATATATATATATATATATATATAATATAAAAATTTAAGATAAATTTTGTAAGAACTCAACAATATATTATATTTTGGTCCAATATCTTTTTGTAAATTTAGGAATCATACAACTTTCCCCCCACATCAAAAATCATCACTAGCGGCAATTGAAATATTTTTAGCGGCAATTACTATTCTTTGTATATGTTCTTAAAGCCTTTAGCACCATTGATTCGAATGACACTTAACTAATATCGGTAAAACTTACCACTCTTTATTAATATCAATATTTATTGCTGCTAAAAATTGATTTTGTTGCAGCGCCCAAAAGAAATACTATCCAAAAACTAAACAAATTAATGGACAAACAAATTTAGCTAAAAAAGTTTGTCAAAAAATGATTGCAATATCTTTGACTAAACGTGTCTTTTATTTCAAAGTGAAATTCATGACTTAATATAATTTTTCAACTTTGATTTGCAATACATAAAAAAAAAAATCATCCAAAATTATGGTCAAAATGTAACCTTGGTAATGTATCCACACATGTTTAATAAAGTGATGAAACTATTTTATAAGGTCTAGAGAGGCAACTATTTTTATTTTTTTTGAGTGGGTTGAGAAAAGACATGTTCCTCATATTTGTCCCTTAAATTCATAGTGGAACTAATCACATACCTTGTGGTCCTCAAATCATATATTCCATTTAATTCTTTTTCCCTTTTTATTTATTTTTTTTTTAAAAAATCACCCGACATATTTAAGATCATAAAATTAAAAAAAAAATAATATATATATTATATATTCTTAATTTGAAACTTTAAGATATAATTTTTTTTTAACTCTGTATCAAATCCGAATTAGACGAAAAATCATGGTGACTAGACACTAGACAGATAGGGCCAGCCAGAAACATCACAAAAATTTGCAGATTGTGATTCATCTTTTCTTCAAAACCACATAAGTAAGTTATCCCTTAGCTTTTCTTCCATCCAAATCATTCGCGTTGCCTTCTCTTTGCTACTTTTTATTCCACTTAAATCTTCATTTGTGAAATATGACGACACATGGCATTATTTATTGCGAATTAGAATATGAATTTTATGAGTTCAAAATTTATAATAAATTAAGAATATAGTATTATTTGATCTTATATAATATGGTTTCGCACATGTTTACAAAATAAGAATTGAATTCATTGCCAAATTTTGTTACCATAAATAAATATAATAGGAGAAATGAGTGTAGTGAAATTTAAATTGAGAATAACCATAGCTTTTTTGTTTTTCATTAACAATCGTGTATAATATCAACATAGTTGAAGTCTTAATTTTAATTCTGTAGGTTCTGAATTCTATAACGACGAATTCAAGTATTAATAACAGAATTCTAAATTAATATCTGGACATATTTTTGATAAACTTTTTAATATAAATACACAATATAGACAAAAATTACTGAGTTACCTAATCCAAACTTGTACTCAGACATTTAGCTCCGCCCCGATAGTATGCCACGTATGTTTGTAAGTAATGTTTCACTATTAAATTGCTAATGAAACGATAAATATCATGTTGAGATCAATCTTTCTCAAATTAAAATAATTTATACATTGAAATTTTAGTGACAATGGATCCAGAGAAGCCCCAAATGAAACTACCTGTAATGATGCAATTATTATAGATTTTAATATATTTTATTCGAGTCGAAAAATCTATTGAAAATAACTTCTTTTATCTACGGTATATTAAAGTTGCATAGTTATTGTTGTTGCAATTGTTACAGCATATATGAAGAGGAAGATTTTTTTAAAAAAAATTTACAGAGAATAAATTAATAATAAGGGGATTATAATTTATAGGTAACCTTCCTGCCAAGAATTCACATTGGAAATTCATATTTCTTAGGTTATAGTGTATGCTTAATCACGTAAAAGTATTACGTATTAATATTATGAATGATCACACAATTACTTTATTATACAAGAAAAAATATGAAAATATTATTCGTAATAAAAACACTATTTAATTGTATATAAGTATCACAAAAATTATTACTGTGTTCTGTAACACTAAAAGTCATTCAATTTTATATAAGTATTATAAAAGTATACTCATTCAGCTTTTTCTAGGATATCACATTTATTTGGAGTAAAAACAACATTTTATATCATGATCTAGAATTTTGTCTTACATTAAATAACATGCAAATTCTTGCATAATTTATGTAAATATTATTTATATGGAAAATAAGTAATGACCAAATATTATTTAGCGATGTAAACTAAATTTTTTAGTTAGGAAATTATATCTACTTAGCTAACCAAATCCTAATAACTTGTGGAATATATGTATCTTTTTTTTAAAAAAAATTTGGCCGTTATACTTATACAACCACCGCCAACCAGAATATTTAATTAATTTTTTTCACTACTACAAAAAAATCCTCATTAACAATAAAATTTAAAGTTTCAAATTTTAAAGTTAAATTATTATAAATTAAAAAAAAATTATTATTATTTTGAGACGGACTAATAAAAAAAATTATCATATAAATTGAAATCAAAAGAATAATATCTTTTGTGCTTGTGGTTGAGATTCATAGAAAGTACCTAGACAAAATTAAATACAAAATTTGAAAAAGATCAAAGGGTCACTTGAGTACATCATTGTATATCAGGATATAGAGTGTGTACAGTATAAAGGAAACAAATATTTTCAAAACAAGATTTACGAGTTTTCTTTTATGTTTGAAAAATATTTTTTTAAAAAATAAGATACTTAAAAATGAATAAAATGATTTTCCTACGAAAATAGGGAAAACATGTTATATAAATAATATTTCAAGTTCTACAACACTCACTTCTTGACCAAATACCCCCGAACCCGCCCCCCTTCCCCCACCCCACTCCGCTCCCCATCCCTACCTCTATAGATAATATTTTCTTGCTTATTTATTAAATCCTAAAATATAAATAAAAGATTCACTTAATTTTTGTAAAATTTTTTATAAAAAATAATTTTCTTCATACCAATCACTCCCTATAGTTTGTCAATTTTTTTTTATTTTTTTTATAAAATTGTTAAACCGGACAGATAAGAAGAAGTGGGTTATTTTCTCGCCATTTAATGGATCAGCTAGTTCCAAAAACACTCGTGACATTGACATGGGCCTCCAAAAGCCCAACAAATATTGTATATTATTATAAAATAAATATATACATAAAATATCAGAAAAAATTACGCGGTTAAACAAAAATATATTATTTAATTACTCAGTATAGGTTTACTATAATTATCACTAGCGACTAAAATTATACATTAATCATCTGGGCTAACTTCGAGTTTGTATATTAGTCACGTTTGTATATTTATAATTCGCTAGAATATACAAATACATATGTATAATATACAATTATCTAACTGATATACATATATAATTTACCTCTATCCCACTCTCTTCCCTCTCTTGCTCTCCTCTCTCCTCCTTCTCCAATCTCGCTTGTCATATATACAAACACATATTATAATAGTATACAATTTTTCTAACTGATATACATATACAATTCACCTCTCTCCAACTCTCTTCCCTCTCTCGCTTGCCTATATCCTCCCTCTCCCAATCTTGTGCGCCTCTCTCCTCCCTTTACCAGTCTCTCTCGCCTCTCTCCTCCCTCTCCCAAACTCACTTGTCACATATACAAATACATATATATAATATACAATTATCTGACCGATATACATATATACAATTCACCTTTCTCCCACTCTTTTCCCTCTCTCTCGACTCTCGCCTCCCTCTCCCAATCTCACTTGTAATATATATATATATATATATATATATATATATATATATATATATATATATATATATATATATACAATTATCTAACCGATATACATATATACAATTCACCTTTCTCCCACTCTTTTCCCACTCTCTCTCGCCTCTCTCCTGCCTATAACATGTAGCTATGAATTGATTATCAAACTATAGCTATGGTGAATAATTAAGCTATTTTTAAGTGGATATATGTGGATGTTTCCCAAAAATATATGTTTTTGATACAAATATAAGGTATATATATTTGGCCAATGAATATATTTGAGTTTTGAGAGGACAAACAATGAAGAAAAACATAAAAAGGTGCTTGCTATACTGATTTCTAGTCGAGCCGTGATTGTTACCTAATATCTTAATTCTTTAACTTCCCAAATGCGCATTCGATTTAGAAATAATTTAACTTTAAAATTCTCACCATGCAAGTATTATTTTAGACCACATTTAAAAGTCTTCATTTTTTATGTAAACATCGTGTCAAGTCAAATAGTGTCACGTAGAATGGGAAAAAGAAATATCTTACTTCCTTAGTTGTTTTAAGCAATGTATTTTTTATGAAGCTTCTTCTATGGGATATAAAAGTCAAATTGTCACGTGAACGTGAAATGACTGCACATAACACTTAAAAAGACTTCCTAATAGCATGTGTCTATATTCTGATGCTTCGTCAAAGGCTCATTGGGGCAGGTAGGTGCGTAATTCAAGATTGATTGTTGTTCTCTCGAGAGTTTAGGGAGGTGTCCAGTTGTAAGGTGATCTTCATAGGCATTGAGGCACATCAAGACATATGAGGAGTGGCTTCCCCCGAGTTTTTTCTATGCACGAGGTTTAGAAAAGGATCGGATCATAGATGTCTATTTTATTAGTGTTATGTGTATTTCTTGCTTATATTCACAAAATCTAAAAAAAGAAAAAATAATATAAAGTGTGGCTTAAAAAAAAGAGACATGCAATGTCATTTCCTTGTCTCATTTGGTGTTGAAATCCCAATCGAAAATGTTAGAACAACCACCGTTACTAGCCCACAAGCTCCAAATTCAACCACAAATTGATGAAGAAAATATAGTATTTACCCTAAATTGGTGGGTAACAATGTGAAGGGATCATACTCTTGGGACACACTAATAAGTCTTATGGGGTCTACTAAAATGGCATCTAAAATTTGGTGGTTGTCACGTTACGTTTACAAGATCTTCAAGTGATTGACATGATTCCAATTTCAAACTTTCTTTGTGATCAACATTACACAATACAAAATTAGTATACCCATGGCCTTTGATATCACTAGATGACCCCTTCTTGTCTATCATGAACGGTTGACACGATGAAGTTTAATACATTTGCCATGGACTTATAATTGTGAGGTGTGGATCAATTTATGCGTATCTCAATTAATTTTTTTAATGTCTCATATCTTGCATCAACATAGGTATCAAATAAATATTATGATTTTTAATCATTTTATTAACTGGACACTAAGTTACATTCTCAAATCCATATATCTACCATAATATTAGTACAAATAAATTTCTTTGATTAAAGTCAATCAACATCGATAAGTTATACTAATTTACTAATTTTGAATCCCTTTCGAAGAAGTGGGATCATACTAATCTAAAAAAAATAAGATAAATTCTGAATTTGATTCAAGAGATATTATTTTATATATATAGAGAGAGAGATATTTTAACACTAAGAAATCATTTAGTGTGAAAGAGATAAAAAGTAAATAGTTTGAGGATAAAAATAATCCAAGAATAAGATTTTGGTGACTGGTTTGATTGTTAAGTTTGGATAACTTATTCCGATATTTACAAGATTATAGTGATGAAATAAATTATAAATATATATGTAAGGATAACTTATTTGGAGATAACTAGATTCAAATAATTATTTGTAATCAAATAATTTCTACAATTTGACCCGACAAGTAAGCTAACTTTTTTTCTGTTTAGGTTATTTTAATTTTAAAGTATTTCAAAAAGTTAAATAATAACTTTCACTTGCAACTTTCTATTTTCAATTGAAACTATATCGAAACACAAAGTTCACTTCAATTTGAAATATTTTTTCACCTACACGTGAAAGGTATGTAACTTCTAGGTGAATATGGCAAAAAATAATAATATAAGAAATGGAAAATTATATATAAAATGAAAAAAAATAATTAAAAATGGTTGACAGCTATATTTTACCAATAAAATATTAATAGATCACATCTTACTAACCTGCCTTCACATCTTTACCGACTTGCTTTTTCAATACAAAAATTCACTCCAAGAGACAAAGCTATTTCCATCTTAAATCTAACTCCTTTTTATCATAAAAAAGTAAGATCCAAATAGTAATAATCATGTAACTTGAGTAGACACTAAAAACTTTTTAATGTCACAAAGACGAATCCACATCAAAATATAAAATAAAAAATAACGACAGACAAAATTTTATAATCAGATAATAAATTTCATGCTAAGTCAATTTAGCTACTAATTAAGATGGATTATAAGAAAATTCAATTAGCTAGAAGCATATCTAGAGTCAGGTTAGCAAGGAATTAATTACTCATAAATTTCAATTGGCTAATATTATTACTCTTTATACACGTAGATAAATATTTTTGACTTATCGGTCAAATATAGAAAATTATTTATAAAAACCTATTATCCAAAGCAATTATCTTTGGATTCGGTTTCTCTCCATTTTTTCCAAGTTCCTATTTAGATTTTTGACACGCGGCATAGGTTAAAATAGATGGTTAAGATTTAATTTTCAAAGTAAATCTCTAACCATGATTTAATTAATAAATACATTATATATTAAGTGTTAAAAATTATTATAATATAACTATCTTAGCAACATATTATCTTGTCCATGAATATAGAGAAAAAAATTTTCTTCCTAAATTTCGTTTATAAGTAAGATTTTTTTTTAAAAAAAAATTAAATAATTTTTTTTATCTAATTAACTGAATAGAAGTATAAAAACTATAATTAACTACCGTATGTACTGGCATCACCGTATATGTAATCTTATAATGAAATTGAAATTAGTTTGTTAAAATGATTTGATTATCGCTAGGTAATTTATTAATAACGGATCAATATGCTTTTAACAAAAGATCACAATAAAAATATTATATAAACGGAAAAAAAAAGATCCTAAGATAAAAAAAAAAAGAAGAAAACTTTTTTCTCTATATTTATGGAAGATAATATGTTGTTAAGATTGTGACATTATAATAATTTTATACTTGATATATAATATGTTTATTAACTAAAATCATGGTTAGAAGTTAACTTTGAAAAATTTAATCTTAACCATTTATTTTAACGTATGACACGTGTCATTAATCCATATAGAAACTTAGAAAAAATAGAAAGAACAGAAATGGAGAGGAGCCGGATCCATTATCTTCTATTATATCATACATGTAACGACCTGTTTAGTCGTTTTGAGCAGCAGATTTTATTTCTGGAAAAATTGGCTGAGACGACGGATCCCACGACGGACCGTCATGGGCACGACGGACCGTCGAGGGGGTCTCGTTCCAAAACACTTAGAATACTGAAATTTGGGTACTGAAATCGACTCTACGAACCAGCGACGAAATGGCATAGCGGCCGTCACGGGCATAACCGGACCGTCGCGAACCACCGGTAAATTTGATCTCGAACTCTATGCGACTTCAGGGGACGGACCGTCGCGAGCCACGGCTGACCCGTCGCGATGCGTAATCCCAGGCTGGGTCAAATTTCTGTTAAATGTTTTAAGGGGCGTTTTGGACTATTCCTGCTTATAATTATAAAGTTAGTGGTTGAATATTAATAATCCAATTTCTTGAGGGTTAAAGGAGATAACCTTAAATTAATTAGTGGGTTACTTTCATCATCTTTTATACTTAATTATATGCTAATTAGGGTAAAAGAAAGAGGGTTGAATAAGAAAAATAGAAAGAACAGAGAGAGGGAGAAGAACGATCGAGAGGGAGGAGAAACGAAGAGGAAAACAAAGCTTTGGGGAATTTGCTTGCTTGATCACTAATCTTCGGTGGAGGTAGGTTATGGTTTTTATGCTATTCGTAGTAAACTCTTAATAGCGAATGATATGTATTGGGTAGTGTTGTAAACCCTTCTATATGCTTAATTGTATGCTTGCATGGATGTGATGATATAATTGTGATGAAATAAGCATGATGAAGCTATTGAATCCTAAATCTTGAAAACCTCTTGTTAATGATGATGCCTTGGTATAAAAGAAGGCTTGATGAACTAAAAGAATGAGGTTAGGGGATCGGGTATCACGAACCGACACGTAGCATTAGAGGGATCGGGTGTCACGAACCGACACGTAGTAATAGGGGGATCGGGTGTCACGAACCGACACGTAGTATTAGGGGGATCGGGTGTCACGAACCGACACGTAGTACTAGGAGATCGGGTGTCACGAACCGACACGTAGTATTAGGGGGACCAGGTGTCACGAACCGACACGTAGTACTAGGGGATCGGAGTGTCACGTTCCGACACAAGAGGAATAAAGAGAGAATTATGGTAATATACTCAGATTAAATGAACCTATTTCCCAAAGGAGTATGGTATAGAGGCTTGCGTCCTCATGGGTGTACTTGGCGTGCTTATTAATGATTATAGTACTTGTTGTTGCTACTTGTTGAGTATTGTAGTTGTTTTTATGATATTATCTGATATATACTGTTTTCTATTTTGAGTTGGCCGATGATACCTACTCAGTACCTGTGTTTTGTACTGACCCCTACTTGTATGTTTTCTTTTTATTATTTGTGGAGTACAGCGAACATACCGTCGTCTTCAATTCAACCGCAACTCTAGCCAGTCTTCATCACGTCAGATTTCAGGGTGAGCTAAAGCTTCTAACTTGGACTGGATCTTCTCCTTCATGTCTTGATGCCTTGAAGTTCTGGCATAGACTAGCTATTATTTATGTTTAGTTCTTAGATACTCTTAGCTTTAGTAATTTGAGGATAGATGTTCTTGTGATGATGACTTCCAGATTTTGGGGATAATAATAAGTGTTTGAGTTTTAGAAATTATTAATCTATTTTTATTAATGAGTTTTTAAGTCTTCCGCATGGTATTCTGTTTACTATGGTTAAAATGTTGGGGTTTAGATTGGTTGGTTCGCTCACATAGTAGGATAAGTGTGGGTGCCACTCGCGACCCGTTTTGGGTCGTGACAAACTTGGTATCAGAGCATTAGGTTCGTTGGTCTCATCACATAAGAACGAGTCTAGTAGAGTCTTGAGGAACGGTAGGGGGACGCCTTTACTTTTCTTTGAGAGGCTATAAGACTTTAGGAAAATTCCATTCTTTTCTTCTTTCGTGCTATTAGTTGGATCCAATTGGTATCTAGGTGATACAAATTGGTATCTGACCATCTTCACTCTATTTCGCAGATGGTTAGAACTAGAGCAACAACCGCGCCAACACCAACACCGGCAAGACAAGATGCGTCCGAGCCAGCTACTGAGACTGTAGCTCGAAGAGGAGCAGTGGAAAGAGGCCGCGATAGAGGTCGCGGGAGGACGTCCTCTAGAGGAAGAGGACAAGCACCTGGCCCATCTGGTACTAGGGCGGTGACTCCTCCACCGACTGAGGAAGTGTTAAGAGAGGGTGAGGAAGGGGAAAATGAGCAAGTGCAGAATGAGGAATTACCACCCCAACCTACCCCAGAGATGATCAACCAGGTTCTTGCCTATCTTAGCGGGTTATCTCGATCAAGGCCGACACCTCCGGTGTTTCTGCACCAAAGACCTCAGGTTCCTGAGGTACAACACGCACATCTGTGGCTCCGTATGGATGCCTCATCGAAATAGGCACGTTTCCTCGGTTGACTACGGGCCTATAATGACAAGTGATCAAAGATGAACTTTTCAGTAAGTTCTTGAAATTGAAACCCCCAGTCTTCAAGGGTGCTGAATCTGAGGATGCCTACGATTTTCTGGTTGATTGTCATGAGCTACTACACAAGATGGGTATAGTAGAACGATTTGGCGTTGAGTTTGTGACTTATAAGTTTCAAGGGAACGCCAAAATGTGGTGGCGGTCACATGTTGAGTGTCAACCAACAGAGGCACCACCTATGACTTGGGCATCATTCTCTAAATTGTTTATGGAGAAGTATATACCCCATACTTTGAGGGATAGGAGGAGAGATGAGTTCTTGAGCCTAGAGCAAGGTAGGTTGTCAGTTACCGCGTATGAGGCTAAGTTTCGCGCATTATCCAGGTTTGCCACCCAGCTTTTTTTCAGTCCACAAGAGCGGATTCGCCGTTTTGTGAAGGGGTTGAGGTCAGATTTGTGGATTTGACCTTACGGTGTGGCTACGGTGAAATCCTTTCGAAGTGGTAGACTTCGTGATAGAGGTGGAGGAGTGAAGCGGATGACTTCACCTTGGCATCGACATCTAAAAGGTTTCGTAAGGGAGGTGAGTTTAATGGTTCTTACTCGGAGGCGAGGGTTCAGGAGGTTACCCGGCCCGACCTATCCGATCTTCACTACTGCATCGTAGTTGGGGTCCACCGCAGACCGCCAATATTTCTCACGAGTTTGGTGGTTATCCCGGACTTCGTCATTCTCACGAGGACCTATGCTTGAATCCAGAGAATGTTATGGATGTGGAGAGACTGGACATATTAGGAGGAATTGTCCAAAACCGGAGTTCTGTAACCCCAATAATCGAGGTAGAGATGGTCGTGGAAGAACGTTATTCGGGAGGACGTGGTGGCGAGGTGATGGTGGTCACCAAAATGGCGAGGAGTAGCAGGCAAGCTGGAACTCTGCGTAACATGGTAGAAGCGGCGGGCCAGGCGGGTGATAGGGCCCGTTGTTATGCTTTCCTGGGAGATCCGGCGGAGACATACCGATCTGTCATCGCGGGTAATCTTTTGGTTTGTGATTGCATGGCTTCTGTATTGTTTGATCCTGGATCCATTTTTTCTTATGTATCTTCCTCATTTGCTAATGGTCTTAATTTACATTGTGAATTGCTTGACATGCCTATTCGTGTTTCTACTCCAGTGGGTGAGTCTGTGATAGTTGAAAAGGTGTATAGGTCTTGTCTTGTGACTTTTGTGGGGAGCAATACTCATGTAGACTTGGTTATCTTAGAAATGGTTGACTTCGATGTAATTCTGGGTATGACTTGACTTTCTCCAAATTTTGCAATCTTGGATTGTAATGCTAAAACTGTGACGTTAGCCAAGCCTGGGACAGATCCGTTAGTGTGGGAGGTGACTACACTTCCAATCCGGTTAAATATCGTCTCCTTTCTTTGTGCTAAGAGAATGGTTAGTAAGGGTTGTTTAGCTTTCTTGGCACACCTCAGGGATGATACTACCCAAGTACCTTCAATCGAGTCGGTTGCGATAGTCCGCGAGTTTTTAGATGTGTTTCCTGCAGACCTTCCGGGTATGCCACTGGATAGAGATATTGACTTACTGATCGATCTTGAACCGGTATCGCCCCATTTCTATACCCCCTTATAGAATGGCTCCATGAGTTAAGGGAGTTAAAGGCCCAACTTCAAGAGTTGTTGAGCAAAGGCTTCATTAGACCAAGTGCATCCCCAGGGTGCTCGCTTTGTTTGTGAAGAAGAAGGATGGAAGTTTTGGATGTGCATTGACTACAGACAATTGAATAAGGTAGCTTAAGAACAAGTACCCTCTTCCTCTCATCGATGATTTGTTTGATCGATTCTGAGGTGCGTGTACCTTCTCAAAGATCGATTTGAGATCCGGTTATCATCAATTGAAAATACGGGCCCGCGGATGTGCCAAAGATCGCACGGACTAGGTATGGACATTATGAGTTCTTAGTAATGTCTTTTGGGCTTACGAATGCCCCTGCTGCATTTATGAGCTTGATGAACGGGATTTTTAAGCCATATCTAGATCTCTTTGTCATCGTATTCATTGATGATATACTGGTATACTCAAAGAGCAAGAAGGAACATGAGGAACACTTGAGAATTGTATTGGAAATGTTGAGGGAGAAAAGGCTTTATGCCAAATTCTCCAAGTGTGAGTTTTGGCTAGATTCAGTGTCCTTTTTGGGGCACGTGGTTTCTAAGGATGGGGTGATGGTGGATCCATCTAAGATTGAAACAGTGAGGAATTGGGTAAGACCTACTAATGTGTCAGAAGTAAGGAGCTTTGTTGGTTTAGCTAGCTACTGCCGTCGATTTGTCAAGGGGTTCTCTTCTATTGCTTCCCAATTGACAAGCCTGACTAAACAGAATGTCCCATTTGTATGGTCGGACGAGTGTGAAGAAAGCTTTCAGAAGCTCAAGACTTTGTTGACTACCGCACCAATCCTTACCCTGCCAGTGAAAGGTAAGAATTTCACTGTCTATTGTGATGCATCCTATTCGGGTTTGGGTGCAGTACTAATGCAAGAGAAGAATGTAATTGCTTATGCTTCGAGGCAATTAAAGGTGCACGAACATAATTACCCGACCCATGATTTGGAGTTGGTTGCGGTAGTGTTTGCATTAAAGCAATGGAGACACTATCTATATGGGGTTAAGTGTGAAGTCTATACGGATCATCGTAGCCTACAGTATGTCTTTACTCAGAAAGATTTGAATTTAAGACAGAGAAGGTGGATGGAACTACTGAAGGATTATGACATCACTATCTTGTATCATCCGGGAAAAGCTAATGTTGTGGCAGATGCTTTAAGTAGAAAGGCAGGGAGCATGGAAAGTCTAGCCCACTTGCAGGTTTCAAGACGCCCATTGGCTAGAGAGGTACAGATTCTGGCTAATGATTTAATGAGGCTAGAAATAAATGAGAAGGGAGGATTTTTGGCCTGTGTGGAGGCGAGATCTTCCTTTCTTGACAAGATTAAGAGAAAGCAGTTTAATGATGAGAAGCTGAATCGGATTCGAGATAAGGTGTCGCGAGGGGAGGCTAAAGAAGCAAAAATCGACGAGGAAGGTGTGTTGAGAATTAAGGGAAGGGTATGTGTACCCCGTGTCGATGATTTGATTCACACTATCCTTACAGAGGCTCATAGTTCAAGGTATTCTATACATCCTGGTGCAACCAAGATGTACCGCGACCTAAAGCAACACTTTTGGTGGAGTAGAATGAAGCGTGACATTGTTGATTTTATTGCCAAATGTTCAAATTGTCAGCAAGTAAAATATGAACACCAGAGGCCCGGAGGAACACTTCAGAGAATGCCCATTCCGGAATGGAAGTGGGAGAGAATTGCAATGGACTTCGTGGTTGGTCTTCCAAAGACAATGGGTAAGTATGACTCCATTTGGGTAATCGTTGATAGGTTAACTAAGTCTGCTCACTTCATTCCGGCTAAGGTGACTTACAATGCAGAGAAGTTAGCCAAACTTTACATATCAGAAATTGTTCGATTGCATGGGGTTCCACTCTCCATCATATCGGATAGAGGTACGCAGTTTACTTCTAAGTTTTGAAAAACATTGCATGCAGAATTGGGTACTAGGTTGGACCTTAGTACTGCGTTCCATCCTTAGACCGATGGTCAGTCTGAGAGAACGATTCAAGTGTTGGAGGATATGCTTCGTGCATGTGTGATAGAATTCGGTGGTCATTGGGATAGCTTCTTACCCTTAGCAGAGTTCTCATACAACAATAGTTATCACTCAAGTATCGATATGGCCCCATTTGAGGCACTGTATGGGAGAAGATGTAGGTCTCCCATTGGGTGGTTTGATGCATTTGAAGTTAGGCGCAAGTCTTGATCTTCTGAGAGAATCGTTAGATAAAGTGAAATGCATTCAAGAAAAGCTTTTAGCGGCTCAGAGTAGACAAAAAGAATATGCAGATCGAAAGGTTAGGGACTCGGAGTTTATGGAGGGTGAGCAAGTCTTGCTGAAGGTTTCGCCCATGAAAGGGGTGATGCGGTTTGGTAAGCAAGGTAAGCTAAGCCCAAGGTATATTGGTCCATTTGAAGTTACGAGCGGCGTGGGAGGTAGCTTATGAATTAGCCTCACGCCAGGATCGTCCGGAGTGCATCCAGTATTTCATGTGTCTATGTTGAAAAGATACCATGGGGATGGAAACTACATCATTCGTTGGGATTCAGTTCTGCTTGATGAGAATTTGTCTTATGAGGAGGAGCCTGTTGCTATTCTAGATAGAGAAGTCCGCAAGTTGAGGTCAAGAGAGATTGCATCCATCAAGGTTGATGGAAGAATCGACCGGTTGAAGAATCCACTTGGGAGAAGGAGGTCGATATGCAAGAAAGATACCCACGCTTTGTTCTGATTCAGGTACTCCTTTTCGCCACTTGTTTCTTTTCTTGTGATCGTTCGAGGGACGAACGATGGGTAAGTGGTATCTATTGTAACGACCTGTTTAGTCGTTTTGAGCGTGATTTTATTTACGGAAAAAGCGGTGAGACGACGGATCCCACGACGGACCGTCACGGCACGACGGACCGTCGAGGGTTCTCATTCCAAAACACTTAGAATTACGAAATTTAGATGCGAAATCGACTCTACGAACTTCGCGACGAAATGGCGGGGCCAGGCCGTCCGCAGGCGTATGACGGACCGTCGCGAGCATGACGGACCGTCGCGGCATAGACGGACCGTCGCGAGCATGATAAATTTCGATCTGAACTCTGTGGCGACTTCGGCGGAGACGGACCGTCGCAGCACGACGGCCGTCGCGGCTGCGTAATCCCAGGCTGGGTCAAATTTCTGTTAAATGTTTTAAGGGGCTTTTTGGACTATTCCTGCTTATAATTATAAAGTTAGTGGTTGAATATTAATAATCCAATTTCTTGAGGGTTAAAGGAGATAACCTTAAATTAATTAGTGGGTTACTTTCATCATCTTTTATACTTAATTATATGCTAATTAGGGTAAAAGAAAGAGGGTTGAATAAGAAAAATAGAAAGAACAGAGAGAGGGAGAAGAACGATCGAGAGGGAGGAGAAACGAAGAGGAAAACAAAGCTTTGGGGAATTTGCTTGCTTGATCACTAATCTTCGGTGGAGGTAGGTTATGATTTTAATGCTATTCGTAGTAAACTCTTAATAGCGAATGATATGTATTGGGTAGTGTTGTAAACCCTTCTATATGCTTAATTGTATGCTTGCATGGATGTGATGATATAATTGTGATGAAATAAGCATGATGAAGCTATTGAATCCTAAATCTTGAAAACCTCTTGTTAATGATGATGCCTTGGTATAAAAGAAGGCTTGATGAACTAAAAGAATGAGGTTAGGGGATCGGGTGTCACGAACCGACACGTAGCATTAGGGGGATCGGGTGTCACGAACCGACACGTAGCATTAGATGGATCGGGTGTCACGAACCGACACGTAGTAATAGGGGGATCGGGTGTCATGAACCGACACGTAGTATTAGGGGGATCGGGTGTCACGAACCGACACGTAGTACTAGGAGATCGGGTGTCACGAACCGACACGTAGTATTAGGGGGACCGGGTGTCACGAACCGACACGTAGTACTAGGGGATCGGAGTGTCACGTTCCGACACAAGAGGAATAAAGAGAGTGAATCTTGAATTATGGTAATATACTCAGATTTAATGAACCTATTTCCCAAAGGAGTATGGTATGGAGGCTTGTATGGAGGCTTGCGTCCTCATGGGTGTACTTGGCGTGCTTATTAATGATTATAGTACTTGTTGTTGCTACTTGTTGAGTATTGTAGTTGTTTTTATGATATTATCTGATATATACTGTTTTCTATTTTGAGTTGGCCGATGATACCTACTCAGTACCTGTGTTTTGTACTGACCCCTACTTGTATGTTTTCTTTTTATTATTTGTGGAGTACAATAACGAGCGTCAGTCGTCTTCAATTCAACCGCAACTCTAGCAGTCTTCATCACGTCGATTGAGGTGAGCTAAAGCTTCTAGCTTGGACTGGATCTTCTCCTTCATGTCTTGATGCCTTGAAGTTCTGGCATAGACTAGCTATTATTTATGTTTAGTTCTTAGATACTCTTAGCTTTAGTAATTTGAGGATAGATGTTCTTGTGATGATGACTTCCAGATTTTGGGGATAATATTAAGTGTTTGAGTTTTAGAAGTTATTAATCTATTTTTATTAATGAGTTCTTAAGTCTTCCGCATGGTATTCTGTTTACTATGGTTAAAATGTTGGGGTTTAGATTGGTTGATTCGCTCACATAGTAGGATAAGTGTGGGTGCCACTCGCGACCCGTTTTGGATCGTGACAATACATGAATCGATTAAATATTGTAAAATTCAGTTTATTTTAAAAACTGAAAAATATATCTACATTTGTATCAAAACTGAAAAGACTTTGCTAAATTACATTCACAAATTTGTCAATAGTAAACTTCCTCTTTTTATTTTTTTTCTCGTAACGTAATACATATAATAAAATTTAATTAAAATGACATTATTTCATTATCCTTAATTAAAAAATTCTAAATAATTAATGATACAAAAATACAAATGAATGGCAAGTTCAAAATTCAAAGAAGATTATTATTGTCAATCCACTAGATCTTTTGATTTGTCGTGACGTCTACAAATTTTTCTACATTCTGTAGCGTGTGACATTTATAATACCCTCAAATATGAAACTCCCAAAATCATAATTTTCTTTAACTGGTTTGATTGAAAAAAAAAATCATAGCCAAATAATTTTATAGATTTTTTATAAGAATATTATTTTTATTATTAATTGTCAATTAAACCAAGGTTTTATTATTAAAAATCTTACAACTAGTGAAATTTAATTTTAAAAATATATTGAATCAAATAAAGATGACACAGACGTAATAGGTTTAAAAAAAAGATAAAAAATCTGTCTAACTACAAATAGAGAACTATATAAGCTTGAATAATATTACCTATATCTTCCTTTACTATGGTAAAAGACAATAGCATTAAAGTAATGACTTAATTTCTTAGAGAAAATATATTACATCAAAATCTAATTTTAATTGTTTAAATAAATTAAAATTTTAAACTTCACGAAAGTTGTTAAAAAAATTACTTTTTTTTTAAATTTTAATTTATTTATTTAGTTTTAACTTGATAAAATTAAAGAAAATACATAGTTAAATTAATGACAAACATTAAAATCAATATCATAACGTCATTGCTATTTATTTGAACTCATTTTCCACACAATTATAGTGGCGAAAACAAAAATTCCACTAAAATGTTTAAATGTTAAAATATATTTGCTCTTCTTAAAAGATAAAGTTGCTACTGTGAAATTCAAATGCATAAATATTTTAAGTTTTTATGTCTTCACTCTTTTAGAACGTCTGAAATCATTAGACTATTCATATTATTATGTCAAGAGTGTCCAAGATATGTTGTTTAATCACTTTATTTATCATTTTATTCCATTTTTATATTATATAATTTTTCGATGAAGGGTGTCTAATACAAAGATGGCTACGACACTGAACTATAGTAACAATTTACTATAACTCCTCTGTTTGGTAATATCATTTTCAATTTAGTTCGTCATAAAAAAGTATTATTAGAAATAGTCTAATTTTAAAATTTAATATTTATACTTAATGAAATGATTTATAATCATACAATTATCTATAAATTATTTTACATCATAAATTTTTTTTAAAAAAAAATCTCAAATATTATAATAAGTCAAACACTGGCAGATAAAATGGAATGAAGGAAAGTATTATTTTCTTAAATATTCTTCCAAATATTAGTTATTGATAAAGATGCCATTAATCACGATTTAAAGATGGCAATAATCATGATTTAACTATGGCAATAATGGTTAGAATTATGATCTTCTGGATTAAATGATTATTTCAGGTTAGCGGATGTTTTCAGCAACTACAGAAAGTAAAAGAAAATTTGTAAATATGTTGCTTGGTTTAAACTTTAAAATGTGTGAATAATAACCATACAATTATAATTTTATTCATAGTTCTAAAGTAAATGAAAAAAATAGAAAATTGAAATCAAAGTTATTTTGTCAAGTTATATATTTTTTGATGACATGAATAGAAGGTCAACTTGGAAATAACAAAATATTTTATTTATATTAATAGTAAATTGGTTACTTATGACCCAAGTTTATTTGTGATCCATGTTATATCATAAATAATATTTAATAAAGAATATATTTTGTTTGTACGTTGATTACTTAATGAACGTATCAGATTAAGTCTTAACATCTATAAATTGGTCCTCCATCCATTCATTAGGGTTATCACATATTCTCTACAATAATTATATCGCTGATGATTGTGGTAAAGTAAGGCTAGAGCAAGAAAGTAGAAGTCAATTTACGACTAACGATTTCGCTTTTCTCTGTGATGATGTCTTCCCCATCAAGTATGTGCCCCTAACGATCTCGATATAAGATTATTGTGTTCAAGATCTTGATATTATGTACTCCCTCCGTCCCATTTTATGTGGCACTATTTCCTTTTTAGTCAGTCCCAAAAAAATGTCACATTTTCTTATATGGTAAGTACTTAAACGTATAATTCATCTTTTACCCTTATTGGTCCCACTTAATTTTAAAGAGTATTTTAATATATTTATGAGGAGAGAGAAAAACGAGTCCACTTTTGAAGGACAATTTGATATACAATTCAAAGTCTTCATTTATTTCTTAAACTCCGTGTCGGGTCAAATGGTGCCACATAAAATGGGACGGAGGGAGTATTAAAGTATTTAATCTTACATGTGACATTCGAGCCTGGATTGTTTGAACTAATAATATGCGTAAGTTATGTAACAGCATAAAAATTATATAACATTGTATGTATGAATTATGCGAACTACCTTACGATATCTTCAAAGAACCCGAACCCCCTCGGCCAAAAATTACACTATATATTAAAGGTAATTTTTTTGTATTTTGTATATATATATATATATATATATATATATATTTTGAGCCCCCTCAATGACAAGTAGAAATAGATGGTTCAGTGGCAAGACCCCTAAAATTAGGCTACACGCCTCCGATTTGAATTCTAGTTCAGTTTTTCAAGCTTTTTTTAGTTTTATTTTTTATTTTAAAAACGTGCTAAAAATGTGGTTTTAAACCAAAAAAAATTAAGAATTTCATTTTTAAAGACACATTTACCCGTTTATACTTTTATTTTTCAAATTCCCAAAACAAAAACTCTAGATTCGCCACTAAAATTGTGTGCATAATAACAAAGCAGTTCAAAGTTTATAATGTATGCTTATTCATTGTTCTTGTCTGTGCTTTTCTTTTGCATGCACTGATTTTCAGAGTTTTTTGAAGAAAGAAAAGACCTAACTCCTCATATCTTTCTTAAACTGAAATTTTTATTGAATTCTTTGTGATTTGCTAAATTACCAAATATCAATCCATGTGGCCATGCAACTTAATTAACCTTGTGTATGACTTAGTTTTCTGGTTTTTTCAAGTTAAACTTGTAATAATAGTTATGGCCACAAGTTATAATATAAGCCACCAAACAATTACCTAAGCCACAACAAACAACCATTTAAACCTTCAAATCAGTCGTTGACGAACACCGAATCAAACCCCTTTACCTTACACTTTTTTTATTTTTTTCCTTTTAATTTTTATTGCAAGTATTTCGGCGAGCTCAAAGCTTCAATTATGAATTTAATGACGTTTCGATGAGCTTTGTTTTACAAGTCCATGAATTTTGAGTAAGCTTTGTGCTTTAGAATCTGAACAACAACAAATACGACAAGTAAGTGTGTGAATATGAACATATAAATATATAAATACACAAATGAAAAGAAACAATTTTAACTCTAAAAAATAATAAAATTGGGTGTATGTATATGAATGACTACAAGCTACAAGTATATTTGGGGGTTTAAGATTGGAGCTTTGCTTGTATTTTGCTGAAAATTTGAAGGTGAAAGTGGAAAGATTAGAAGAACAAAGTCTCAAATTTTTAGAATTAATGTAAAGTTTGAATTAAAAAATTACTTTTTCTCGATATATTGAAGAAATTGAGTGAAATATTATAGAATTTTGATAAGAAAAATGTAATTAAGTGAAAAATTGTGCAAAGAAAAAATTGAAGAAGAAATTTTTTGAAGGAAAAAAGAAGAGGAACATGAAAGAGGAGAAAACATGGGTTAGGGGTTAAAAAAAATATTACTTTTTGACTTTATTTTCAATCTCAAACACGCCTAATTTATTTTTATTTTAGATTTTATTTCCACATTAGTTTTGAGATGGTCTTAATTACAATTTGAACAAGAATGAGTGTGTAATAAGTTGTCATAATAGTTAAAGTGTGTAACTAACTTTTCGATGTAATTTGAAGGGAGAGTTTATGCCTTATCCCTATTTTTATTTAAAGAATGTTTTTATAAAAAAAGTTACATTTATTATACAAAAAATATTATTAATAGTGGGACAAAATGGTTTGATGGACCATTATACTTGCGTTTGTATTGTGAACCCATTTACTTAACCATTTATCAACTGAACCCTTGAACTCAATAAAACACAATTTAATGAACCCCTTTGACGATTGAACAAACTTATGTGGCATTTGAATGTCTGAGTTGACAAAAGTGTGTAACCACACGCTCCTATGAGCGAGTGAATACATTTTTGGGTTTTTTTTTAAACAAATCCTTTTCATTGTTTCCCCCACAAAGTATTAAAAAATCTGAATAATAATATTTATTAATTTACTCATTTTCAATCCAACTTTATCAAGAACACACTCAATCAACACTTCCTCCAAAACCCAACTCAAATTTCCTAGGAAAATATGTTGCATCAATTTTCTTCATACCCATTTCATAAATTTCCAGAAAAATATATTTTTGTATTAATTTCACAATACTAATTTCAGAAAATTCATAAAAATATGTTCTCGAATCGACAACTTTCGAATAGGATCCAAAACAACATCAAATCAAATGCCTCTTCATAACAAAGAGTGAGTCTGTTGTTGATGCATCAGTCTTCTCGGTTTTCTTTCCGGCCACGTCCATCGTGGATTTAGGTGAGGAGGAACTACGTCGGAGATGGAGGATTTGAAGAAGCAATTTACGTTGATAAAAAAGAACCGGTCAAAAAAATATTAAAATTATAAAATAATTAATTAAAAAAAATATACTTCTTCTTCACCCACAATTTATCAGATCTTGGGCACATGTTATGTCCACTAATTAACCGCGGAGGGAGATGTTAACAACTATGCTTGAAGATGAAATGAAATGAAAGTGAGAAAGAGAGAATCACAGTGAAAAGATGAGTGAAAAATTGTTATTCATTCACACACTCTGCAATACATTGATACCTTCTATTTATATACAATTAACCTACTTAATAAAAAAACTAACTGACTAACTAATCTTGTTTATTGTTAATTAACAAACTAACTAATCCTAAAGTTAGTTATAATCATATTTTCCAGTTGGCATCTTAATTGATTGTTCCTGTGCACTTTCATGTTCTCAACACTCCCCCTCAAGTTGAGGCTTGAAAACATCGATCAACCTCAACTTGTCTAATATATAGTGGTGTTGCTGTCCTCCTAGAGATTTAGTCAGAATATCAGCTTCTTGATCAGTTCAGAGATATGCATTGCTTTGATCAACCCTGTTGTGTGGAATTCGAGATAATACGAGAAAATATAAACGCAAAAAATAAGACAACAGATTTACGTGGTTCACCAATAAATTGGCTACGTCCACGGGGAAGAGAGGGAGCAGTTTTATTATGGAGAGGCAAAAACAGAATACAGAATAGGGTTTGCCTTAGCGTCTATATATAGTGCTAAGCTACGCCCTAACAGGCTTGGGCCCAACATACAGAATTGACAGATAATTAAGACCCCCGTCCATTCTGTTGTAACGGGTCCGATTCAAGGCATTCAACAAACCCCTTTTGTATCTTTTCTCTTACAAAGTGACAGTCTATCTCAATATGTTTAGTCCTTTCATGAAATATGGGATTACCAGCAATTTTTATAGCAGCCTTATTATCACAAAACAAGTTTACTGGTAGTTTTGCTTCCATATTCATCTCTTTCAATAGTCCTACAAACCAGATAATCTCTGAAACTGTAGAAGCCATGCTTATATATTCAGCCTCTTTTGTACTTCTTGATACAGTTTCTTGTTTCTTTGACTTCCAAGATACTAAAGATTTTCCCAACTTCACACAATAACCAGTTACTGACTTTCATTTTACTGCACAAGATCCCAATCAAAATCACAAAAGGCATTTATTGTATCATTCTTGTCACTACTCAGCAAAATTCCCAAACCAGGATTTCCTTTAAGGTATCTTACTACATGAAGTGCTCCTTCCAAATGAGACTGTTTTGGATCATGCATAAATTGACTTAAAGTTTGAACTGCATAAGAGATGTCTGGCCTAGTCATTGCCAGATATAGTAACCTTCCCACTAATCTCTGATAAGCACATTGATCTACTAGCTGTGGATCATCATTTTTTTGCTTCAAGTGTTTATCATATTCAGTCGTAGTGTACTTCATATGTTGTTCCAAAGGTGTTATTGCAAGCTTGGCCCCTGCTAATCCCCATTATGAAATTAACTCAAAAGTGTACTTTCTCTGTGTCATGAGTATTCCCTTGTTGGATCTCAGAAACTCTATGCCCAAGAAGTACTTCAATTCCCCCAAATCTTTTATCTTGAAATTTTGTTGTAAGGTGTTCTGTGACTCTTTGATAAGCACTATGTCATTACCAGTAATCAATAAATCATCTACATATATGAGTATCATGACAATTTTCTGATCAACCTTCTTAGTGAATAAGGAATAATCATGTTTACTTTGCTGAAAACCAAACTTGATCAATGCATTAGTAAGCTTTATGTTTCATTGCCTAGATGCTTGTTTAAGACCATATAATGATTTCTTTAACCTGCATACCTTTGATGTCTCCCCCTTACTGCCAAAACCTTGAGGCAGTACCATGTACACCTTTTCATGAAGGTCACCCTGAAGAAAAATATTAAACACATCCATTTGAAAAACATGCCAATTATTCATAGCAGCTAGAGAAAGAGCACATCTAACAGTGACCATCTTTGCAACAGGGGAAAAAGTGTCATGAAAACAACACCCTCTTGTTGAGTATAACCCTTTTCCACTAAACGAGCTTTGAACCTTTCAATAGAACCATCAGCATTATACTTGATCTTATACACCCATTTACACCCAATGGGAAACTTTCCAGCTGGTAAATCAACCACCTCCCAAGTTTTGTTTTTGACTAAGACATCAATTTCAGTTTGCATAGCTTGGATCCATCTATCATCTAGTATTGCTTCAGAATAAGTTTGAGGTTCAATGAAAGAAGAAAACTTGGATAAGAAAGCTTGATATTTAGAAATAAGATGAGAGTAATGAACAACATTACTAATAGAATGAGAAGAAGAAGAAGGCCTAGAATGAGTTGGAGGATGAACATAATCAGATAACCAAATTGGAGGTCTGGTAGCTCTAGATAATCTTTTAGGGGGTGCTGAGATAGGTGTAGAAGATATGATAGGAGTATATGCAATAGGATGTATGGAAACAGAAGAAGGAGAAGAAATAATAAAAGAAGAATTCTTAAGTGAAATGTGTGAAGAATCAGAATAAAAAAATAGGGAGGCATAACAGGAAACTGATTTGTAGATGATTGAGTAATAGGTGGAATGATAGAGGATTGCTAGAAAGGAAAAATATGTTCTCTAAAATGAACATCTCTGTTAACAAAAAATAGATGTGATTGAAGATTATATAGTCTGTATCCCTTTTGTGTGGAGGAGTATCCCATAAAGATAGAAGGAATTGCTCTTGGAGAAAATTTGTCATATGGATTGGGTTCAGTAGCATAGCAAAGACAACCTAAAGTCCTCATATGTGCTAAACTAGGAGCCATTTTATGTAGTTTTTCATAGGGTGAAATACCATGCAACACTCTAAAAGGAAGTCGATTGATAATATAAGTGGCTGTGAGTATATAATCACCCCAGAATTTAAGGGGAATGTGATCTTGAAATCTTAATGCCCTAGCAACCTCAAGAAGATGTCTATGTTTTCGCTCAGCTACCCCATTTTGTTGTGGGGTATATACACAAGTTCTTTGGTGAACAATACCAAGAGAGTTAAACAAAGCGGTGCATTGAGTGTTAATGAATTCCAAACCATTATCAGATCGAATGATCTTAATGGTAGTATCAAACTGATTCCTAAAAGGAGAATAAATTTTTTTAACGGAAGTAAACAATCACTTTAGAATTTCAACAAAAAAACCCCCAAGTCATTCGACTGAAATCATCCACAAGAGTAAGAAAATATTTGTTCCCATTATAAGTCTCTTGTTTAAAAGGACCCCATACATCCATATGCACTAATTGAAAAGCATGAACAGATACATCAGTATGAGTAGGAAAAGGTTTTCTAGTTTTCCTAGCTAAAGGACAAATATAAAAATTACATATTTTGAGATATAACCAGTGTAGATATATCAAGTGTAGGTTGAATAATATTTATCTGATTGAGGATAGAAATTGGTGCATGCCCATGCCTTTGATGCCAAATGGAGCTTTTGACATTTGCAGACTGTGTTGAAAAGCAATTGTGTGAATTGTTAAAAATGGCAGGTGTTGGTGATTTTGTAGATAGAATGTAAAGACCATCTTTGACCTTACCAATCCCCTTCACCTTGCCAGTGTAAAAATCCTGGAAAAGAAAAAAATCAGGATGGAATATTGCAAAACATTGCAAGTCTTTAGTAAGTTTGGATACTGAAAGTAGATTGTATTTAAACATTGGTATATGAAGAACATCCTGAAGAGTTTGATCTTTGTCTAGAGTACATGTTCCTTTATGAGAGATTTGAGCTATATTTCCATTTGAAAGAAATAGTTGGTTATGTGCAGAAAAAGGAAGAGCTTGGCTAGATGACATTAGATCCAAAGAAGAAACCATATGGTTTGATGCCCTTGTGTCAACAATCCAGAAGTTAGTCTTAATACCAGCTAAAAAACAATTAATTATACCTAACATTTTAGCTACATTCTCAGGAGTTTCCTGCTTGTCAATGAGATTGAGTAGTTTCTGAAATTGTTCAGATGTGAATCCTTGATCCTTACGATTCATAATCCTCCCATTTTGTGACTGCTCAAAATCAGAAGAAACCATATTTGCATTGTGTGCACCATAACCCTCTGATCTAAAACCATTTTGCCCTTGATTATATCCAGAACCATTATAATTTCTTCCTCTAAAACCATTCTGATCTCTTTCTCTATTACTGGTGAATTTGAAATCTGGAGGATATCCAATCAATTTGTAACACTTCTTTCTTGTGTGACCCTTCAAATGACAGAAATCACATTGAAGATGAACATTTCTCCTTAGTCTCATGTTAATGTTGTTTCGATAGCCTTCATTCATATTGGTTGATCATGACAATTCACCAATTTCTTAGCGAGAAGCCATGACTCCTTTCCCTTTTTTATTTGAATCATTTTGCTTTACAGCAGTTGCTGTAACAGCAGAAGATTCATCATCATCATTATGTGTACTGGTAATTTTTGCAGCCATATTAAGATGATCTCTTTGACTCTCTTCATGGATATATAATCAATGAATAGGCTTGGTTTAGTGATGGAATAGATGACATCATCAAAATTTGTCTCCTTAACTGACTGTAATTCTCATTTAGACCTCCTAAAAATTGCATTAGCTTCTGCTGTTCCAGATTTTGAATGAATTCACGAGATTTATCAGATGAACAAGAAGGGGGAGTAACTAAAGACTTATATTCCTCCCAAAGTTCAGTCAACCTCGAATAGTAAATCGAAATTGTAGAAGTACCTTAAATTAATGTTGCTTTACTTCTGGAAATATAATAGATTTTAGTAGCATTTACCTTATCGAGTCGATCCTTAAGATCTACCCATACTTTGTGCACATTAGATGAATAGACAATGCCATTAACCAAATCCTTTGAAACTGAGCTCATAATCCATGAGAGTACAACTGCATTTTTGCCCTCTCCCATTGATGAGCCATCTGTCCTGCATACATATCCTTCCTGCAGGTGCCATCTACGAAGCCAATTTTGTTCTTTCCTAACAAGGCAATTCACATCGATTTACTCCAAAGAGTATAATTCTCCATCCCAGTAAGAATACAATGAGCTAGATTTACTTCTGAAATATCTGAACTCTGCAAAAATAAAGGATCAAATGAATCAAAAGTTAATCTCGGAATTTGGACATTTTCGCGTCTAGTTGCATCAGTTGATGATTCACGTCCAATCTCCATTGATGATGAACTCACAAAATTAAGAAGTTACAGATAAAGAGAAGCTAACAATCTAACAAACCATAACCGCCATTAATGGCTCTGATACCATGTTAACAACTATGCTTGAAGATGAAATGAAATGAAAGTGAGAAAGAGAGAATCACAGTGAAAAGATGAGTGAAAAATTGTTATTCATTCACACATTCTGCAATACATTGATACCTTCTATTTATATACAATTAACCTACTTAATAAAAAACTAACTGACTAACTAATCTTGTTTATTGTTAATTAACAAACTAACTAATCCTAAAGTTAGTTATAACCATATTTTCCAGCTGACATCTTAATTGATTGTTCCTGTGCACTTTCATGTTCTCAACAGGAGAAAAACGAGGTGGGTGAGGGTGTGAGATCATGGGCGCGAAGAAGTTTCTCGGCCAGATTTAATGGTGTGATGGGTTAGGTTGTTGGTTTTGTAAAGGTTGGAGGAGGAAATGGCGATAGTGTGCGGCGGAGATGAAGACGGCGCAGGGAGAGAGTATGCGCGATTTCGCCGAAAAATGGCGACGGTGGCAACAATGGCTTCTTGGTAGATGTTAGTCGTGAACCGTGAAAATTGAGAGAATGAAATATATGACATGATACTAATATATATATCGTGAATATGACATGTCATATATGTAAATGAGAGTGAGCTACACACATAATTGGAAAGACTTAAAAATCTCTTTTTAATTAAGTCTAAAAATTTTGTTGACAAATAATTAATATAAAATTTATAATATTAACTGATACAAGTATAAGAATTCACTAGACCATTTTATATTAAAAGCTGCGATATCAAGAATGTTTTCCTAAATCAGAATAAAGAAAGAAATGACCCCTACTAAATTAAGACTAGAGACGGGACAACTCTCGAGTTTGTTCATCCCCATGACTTTACCTATGGGGCCCAATTTTTTGATTTTAAAAAACGAACCAACTTTTTCCAAAAAAATAAAAATACATCAATGTTTTGAAAATGTCATTTGAAAGGAGACGCATCATCCCTTTTGCTTTGTTTACAATTCTTTTACCGCTCTCTCTATTTTCTTCCTTTTCTCTGTTCACTCCATAAATAAAATTAATTATTCAACAACTGGTCTTCATCTCTACATTGTTATCTCCATTAATTTATGCTCTGCCTCTTTCTCCAATTCTTCATCACTTTCAGGTACGTAATAGAGCAAAACATTTGGTACATTTTGAATTTTCTCTCTTTATCGGATTCTGTAACGGTACGTACTTTTTTTATGTGCTGCGAATTGTTGTTCTTCCAGGCAATTGCTATTCGATTAGGTTTAGTATTTGTTTTGAAGTTTTTAAAATGGAGCGGCGATTGATTTAATTGCAGGTGTCTATAAAATGAGGGTTTAAGAGTTTGTATAGCTTCTGAAATTGTAGTGTAGAAGTAATTGGATTACGTTACTCATGGATCAAAACATTGTGGTTTTTGAAGGAATTTATAGATTTACATTGAATAACTCATACTGCTGATTACAATTCTTCGTTGATTAGTTGTGTGTGTGTGTGAATTGACTAATTTAGTATCTATGTGTTCTCAGGATAGTTGCTGCTAATTCTTTATAGAAGTAGATTCATCCTGCCTGGTTGAAAGAGAGCTGGGGAATGGGAGGTTGTGTAGGGTTTAGAAATGTCCTATGGTTTCAATTGGTGTATGAAAGTGGAATTGTATCTAGATATACAAGAAGTTTGCAGATACTTGCTATTATTTTCAACCTGTAAAGACCATGGAAAAAAATTCTGGACTAAAGAGGTGTTGCTAATTCTTATGTTTTCAAAAAATTTCTTATAGATGCATTTCCTTTTGATCTACAGGATGTTTGCAGGTTTGGTTTGATATTTTTGTATCTTGATTGAAATCTGTTTGATAAAGCAAAGGTGGTCTTATAGATAGATCATAAGATGGAAAATTATGAGATTTTGGAGCAGATTGGGAAAGGTTCCTTTGGCTCTGCACTACTTGTAAGGCATAAACAAGAAAAGAAGAAGTAAGGAGATGTGCAACCTTTTCTAAGTACATCTGTTATACTTTGTTGTTTGTTACTGTATTCAGTTTATTTCATGAATTATTTCATTATTGTGTTACTCAGTTTATTTTTGATTTCTGACTGTTCTTTTTTATTTTCTTCTGTTCCTAAAGATATGTAATGAAAAAAATTCGCTTGGCTCGCCAGACAGAGAGAACACGCAGATCTGCCCATCAGGAGGTTAGCCTTTTATCAATTTTCTTTGCGAACTGAGAGAATGAACAGGGTAGTTACATTTTTTTTCTAGGTATCTCATGAAGAGCTTGAAGACATATGCATATCTTGGCATCTAGATAAGAAATGTCAGAAGCACTATAGGATTCACTATTATTGTCTTAAATTGTTAAGAAGTTGTGCAATGAATTGCACATTGTTACCTGATAGAATGAAGGTTATGTGTGCATTTGGGTTAATTAAACATTTATCGAACTCTTTGATTTGATCAAGGCCACAAAACAATGAAAAGGCTTTTGTTGATAAAGTGAAGTAATCATCATTGTTATTAGGGTCAATGATAAATGCACTTTGTAAGACTCTAACTTTAGATCCATTCTGCTTAATCTCTTTTTTTCTTCCTTCTATTTCTTGAGGAAGACCAGGGAATCTGTAGGTGCAGGTTTCTATGTGCAATTTCTGAACTGGGTTCTTTATTTTTCAGATGGAACTGATTGCAAGAGTTCGAAGTCCATTTGTGGTGGAATACAAAGATTCCTGGGTGGAGAAGGTCTGTGCTTACTCTTGTCCTTTCACAATTTCACCTTAAACACATAAAAGGAATCAACGTACATGTGATAACTTGTCTACTCATGTCATTTACTTCTAGATTCTCACAATGTGAACAGCATGAAAGATTGTTAAGTGGAAGTTTACAAATTGTAAAGAACGGCAAAAAGATGCCTATCTAAGTTAAACATTGAACTATATAAGAACTAAAACTGCTGTTCAAGTGAATACTCAACCCTTGTGCATTTTTGTTATTTATGTGATTTCTATGTGAATATGCATTTACATGTCTAAAGGTGATAGAGGTTTAGTGATTTAACTAATGAACTCGATGATTAATTAGGATTTTACTAGGCAGAAGCTGGTGCTACAATTCCAATTTTAGCAAATATTCTCAAGTTTAATACATCAATACGAGGAGTTGTACATAAATTATCTCAGATACGACTAAATATTTGAGTTGCTCATAGTACTGTCTAGCTGTTGAAAAATTATTTATTCAGTCTACCGTGCCATTGACCATGTGAAAATACCCAATTTCAGGGATGCTATGTGTGCATTATTATTGGGTATTGTGAAGCTGGTGATATGTAAGTCATCTTCCTTTTCCAAATGAACTGTTTTCTGAATATTGGACCTTAGGCCTAAGCGCCTGAATCTAGTCACTGATGTCTTTTTGCCTATATATCGTCTAATAATCTGTCATTACTTATACAGGGCAGACGCTATTAAGAGAACGAATGGTGTTCTTTTCCCTGAGGAGGTTGTTATTAAATTTACATTTCCTTGTGATTCATACCTTCCTGCCTCCTCCAAATTTACTTCCTAATATTGAGACCATTTCTTTTGCTAATTCATTTCCTAATTCTAAATACTGACTGGTAAGCAGAAGCTTTGTAAGTGGCTAGTTCAACTGTTGATGGCACTTGATCACTTGCATTCGAACCATATAATTCACCGTGATGTCAAGGTGAGTTGCATATCTCTTCTGTGTTATTCCATAAAGTTATTCTTTCTCCGTTTCATAGATTTGTTTGCTGATTTTACTTTTTTTGGCGTCAGTGTTCAAATATTTTTCTGACTAAAGAGCACGATATTCGTCTAGGTAATCCCCTTACCTCATAATTTGAAGTTGTGTATGATTGACTTTGAGTATTTATTTAAAGATCTGTTTTCAGGTGATTTTGGTCTTGCTAAAATACTATCTTCCAATGATCTTGCTTCCTCTGTAAGTAACTTGTCTGCGAAGATTCTGTATTTGTGTTTGTTGTTTTGATTAGTCTGGTGATGAGGCATATTGACTGTCAGGTCGTGGGCACTCCAACTTATATGTGTCCTGAGCTTCTTGCTGATATACCCTATGGTTGCAAATCAGATATATGGTCTTTGGGTAAGTCTTTACCTTTCCTTGCTTGTGTGGCTTCACACGGAACCACTTTTTATTTTAGATGCACGCTGTTTTGCTGACTGTTTGCATATCCAGGTTGCTGCTTATACGAAATGACTTCTCACAAGCCGGCATTCAAAGCATTTGTAAGTCATTTAATAGTACTTTCCAGACAATGAATTTCTAGTACTATCATGAGTTATATAATCAATTACTAAATCATAGGTGCAACTGGCAGGTTTAGGAAATATACTGGCAGCTCAGTACTTTTAAATAACCTCCAATGCTTTTAATGCAGGATATGCAAGGTCTCATTAATAAAATTAACAAATGTATAGTTGCTCCACTTCCCACCGTGTATTCTGGTGCACTGTGAGTAAATGATCTTTTACACATTTGAGGCTACCCAATTTTGTTCTTATTTCGTCAAATTGTGCTACAATTGGATTATTATATTTTTTTTAATTCTGTTGCTGAAGTTAATTTGTTTCTTCGTCAGCCGTGGCCTTATTAAGAGTATGCTAAGGAAAAATCCAGAACTCAGGCCAAGTGTATGTACCCCTCACTTCCTCAAAGTTCACTATTTACTTTCTTAGTGTATATTTCAGCTTCCAGAAAGGAAGTTACTGTTTGACGCATCAACTCTTTTTTCACTTCAATTCTCTTTCAACTGTTGTTCCAGGCTGCAGACTTGCTCCAACATCCCCATCTTCAGCCCTATGTTTTAAAAATCCTTCTGAATTCTGACAGCCCGAGGCAGCACAAGTTCCCAGTCCAATCTTCTAATTCAACATATGCAAAGAAAAAAAGATTGTCTGAGCCGAGACATGCTCCGGTCTTTAATGAAAGAGAGCTGAGGCGATTGTCCAGTGATAGAGCTTTGAATCCTAGTATTTCTGGAATGGACTCTCCATGTTTATCCCGGAGAAAAAAAGATCTAATGAGCTCTGTGAAGAAAATTTTTTCAGAGCCATCTGTTGAAAGTGCTCCTTATGACCTTGGCGTAAAAAGTTCTGCTATCTCAAAGTTGTCGGCTGCTGTCAAAACTGTGCGATTCAATTCAAACAGAAACTCCACTCCTCACAGGAGACAGAGCACTCCATTAAAGATGTCCAATGCAGGCTCTACCCGTGAACTGGTAAGTTTCTGATGAAGTAGTATCATAAAATCTTCAGCTTACAAGTCGAAACAACTGAACATAACTCCAGTCAGGAATTGGATATTCTTGTCCCGATTCTATATTATTGAGCTAGTACCTGTAGTTTTTTCAAGGCTGGATTTTTCATTTAGACTTAAATATCTATCTACACATGTATGCAGCTTCCAGTGACAAATACACTAGTTAGCCAACCTTCCAAGTCAACACGTAGAGCATCTCTTCCTTCATCAAGAGGAGCTGCGAAGTTGGAATCACCTTACAAACACAATGTTGGTCTTATACACCAAGTGCAGTCTCCGGATGTTTCCATGAATGCTCCAAGAATTGACAAGATGGTTGATCCGTTGGCTTCTTCAGAAGACCATTTTTTACCCATCCAGAGAGCTTCACCAAAATCGACACAGTTGTCTTCCCCATCACCACGCTATAGTGACTGGTCATTCACAAAAGACAAGTGTACAGTACAGGTTGTTGACAGAACCTTCCCCAAGCCACCTTTAATTGACCCTATTCATGGAGTTGCACAGATTGGAAGTGAATGTTCAGAACATTATCCAACTGGTGCCTCAAGCCGGTCATCATCAGAATCTCGTTCACGGAAGTTTGATACATCTTCTTACCAGCAACGTGCTGAAGCCTTAGAAGGATTACTTGAGTTCAGTGCGCAACTATTGCAGCAAGAGCGTCTAGACGAGCTTATGGTGTTACTGAAGCCATTTGGGCCAGAAAAGGTTTCTCCAAGGGAAACTGCTATATGGCTGACAAAGAGTTTTAAGGAGAATGGAGTGTAACCTTCTTCTCCGTTTTGATCTTTACTGCTTATATGAACTAACGAATGCATGGGTTTTCAAAAGAGAAAAAAGAATCACAATGCGTAAGGGAGAACTGTACAACATGAAAATAACCTGTTAATGAGAAGCAGAAAGAGTAATTGATTGTCTTGGGTCTTGTTGAATGTGATGTTTAAATGAATAACTTGTTCATTTTTAGAAGTTTGATATGACAGAGTCTTTAGACTTACCTCACTATCCACAACTAATTTTTTCAATCTTCAACACAAGCAAATGAAAAAGAGTACTACGAATTGACCCATTGAGTTGACTGTTTGACGCGTTAAAATCTACAAGGCATTCTAGTTTCATTGAAATTTGAAGCCATTGTTATGCAAGAGAAGTCCCATGCGTGGGATTGAAATAAAAGTTGGACCAATATAGCTAAATATTTTATTCTTAATATTTGCTTGGGCAAGAACTGTTTATTAGTTTGCAACGAAACGACGTCACTTTAGTCGACTATATATATATATTTTACGACTTGGAAATTGCAGCATTGCTACAGCGGCATAGCAACAAACGGGAAAAAAAATGGAAGTAGTAGAATTGTACGAGCTTCACTATTCCGATTTGCTGCAACTCTCTTCAGAGAAATCTATATCAGATGAATTCATTGAAGAAACTGAGCGGCTGAAATCAGTCACCAGAAGTGTAATGAAAAACTTAGGGCCAGAGGGACCAGGACTCCTCGCCATCACCGGCGTTCCAGAAGCTTCCAATCTTCGGCGAACTCTTCTTCCTTTAGCTCGAAAACTCGCTCTTCTTAATAATGAAGATCGCAAGCGCCTTCTTAAGGTCAATCTCTCCCCTTTTTTCCTCCCTTTAATATTCATAAATCCTAATGCACGCTTAGCAAAGGATACAATGTGATGAACAAATTTTAAAAAATTGTACTATCTAATTGAGGTTAAAATTCACTTATTACACTTGTTTGGTTAAATAAGGAGAAGCTCTAGCCCTTATTATTTATGCAAATGAAATGTGCTTAAATAAAAAACTATTGGTTAGTAGTAGTAGGAGTGTGTCGATAGTAGTGATTTGTATGAGTGCATTGTCTTGTTGCGCTTATTAGTAATCATAGTACTACTCTCTTAGTTTCTTCTTCTTTGATTTCTGTTAATATATGTTCTTTCGTGTAGTTCTATTATAGTATTATTTTGATGTAGTACTGTTCTGCTACTATATGTCGTTTTTGTTATTATATATTGTCTATTGTACTTCCATTCCGTCTTTTCTAGATTGATTTTGTCTTGAATCAAGGTTCTATAGGAAACAACCTCTCTAACCTCGCCTCTAAGGTAAAGGTAAGGTCTGTATACACTCTACCCTTCCAGACCTCACTTCGTGGGACTACACTGGGTATGTTAATGTTCTATTTGGAGGACCTTATATTTGTAGGATGACGTATTAATATCATTTACCAATGTTTGAATGAAATTTGGCTACATAAAGGAGGATGGTTCACTTTTTCAAATGAGTTGGGGTTGGCTATATATATTTACTGATAACAATATTTGAGGTCCAATGGGTATCTAATGTTAAATGCTTTACTCCACTTAGATTGGTGAGCATATTTATCTGCATATCCCAAATTGTTTTGCCATATTACTGCTTGAGGGTGAAGGAATGGTAATTGTTTTAAAGGCTATTTTTATGATGCTTTTGAAATGTGACTGTTGCATTGTAAAATTTGATTTTGAAAGAACAAGGATGATAGCTAGGTTGTATAATTTGCTCCATTGCTCACTACTCTCAATATAATCATTGATCAACAGGAACAAAATCTGGGAAGTGACGTATCACTGAAGAACCCGAATAGAGATGTCTCCTCTTTTTCCATGCAATTGAAATATGAGCAATGCTATGAAAGAAGTGGTTGTCAGGTTGATGATCTAGATGTTGATAATCGGGATAAAGGAGAGGTTGATCAGGATGAGTTTAAGAATTTAGGTTGCACCTTTAAGGAGCTAGGATATTGCATGATGTACTTAGGGCTTCGCCTTGCACAAATATGTGATAAGGCCATTGGGGGCCAAGAGCTGCAACAGAGCTTATTAGAGTCTGGCACAGCTAAAGGGCGTCTGATCCATTATCATTCCGCTGTTGACAATGATATTGTTAGAGAAGATGCTAAAAGAAATGGACAGTCTAAAGGAAGAAATGGGAAAGCCAATAAGAATGAGCAATTAGGTCTGAAGCAGCAAGGAATTGGATCATTGAAAGACCAGTCAAATGACTATGGTCTGTGGCAGCAGTGGCATTATGATTATGGTATTTTCACTCTTTTAACAGTTCCCATGTTTCTGTTGTCCTCTCACCAAGAAGCACCAGCAGCTATAAATAATGATTCACCTGTTTCTTCTAAGCATGAATTCCCTTCGCCCGGTGGGCACACATATCTTCATATATTTGATCCCAAAAAGAATCAGGTCTTCATTGTAAAGGCACCTTCAGAGAGTCTCATTCTGCAGGTTGGAGAAGCAGCTGATATATTATCTAAGGGGAAGCTACGAGCAACACTTCATTGTGTTTGTAGACCACCGAAGGTTGAAAACTTGAGCAGGGAAACATTTGTTGTTTTCTTGCAGCCAGCATGGAGCAAACAGTTCTCCCTTTTGGATTACCCACTTGAACTTTTAGCTTTAAGTGGTCAGCAGTGCGGGGTATGTAGCAAGGGAACTGAACAGTCTAGGCAGGTCCCTGAGGAATTAAATCATGAGATTCAAAAGATTGTTCCACCACTTTTGTCGAGGCTGAAAGATGGGATGACGTTTGCAGAATTTTCTCGCGAAACTACAAAACAATACTATGGTGGTAAAGGTTTACAGTCCAACAAATAGGTGAGTAGTAATCATTTCTTTTGCTTCGCATACGAACCTATAACTTCAGTATATAATAGCGTATTTCTTATTTTTATCTTGGATTCAGGTTTTCTGTGTATATCTTTATCTGGCCAGAGGTGCCATCCAGCTTGATAATGTCAAACTGGTGGTTGCGAAGTGTCACTGTCAACTTCCTCATCTCAGGTAAAGAGGGGGCGGCGTGCTCTTATACTGTTAGAAAGTGATTTCACTTTCTATGGCAACTTTGTCTTTGGAACTTCGGCAATAGCCCGGTTTTGTGTCAATGGTTCAATGCACCTCAGGAAGAGAGAACAAGTCACTGCAACTTGCAATGACTGCTGAAAGCTAAGAACATATTCTTGTGACTTCTACTTGGGATACCTTTGCCTCTCTAAACTTTGGATCTCCGAGATCTACCTTAAATTAACGTCCTAGTCATAGGTTTTTCTTTGTGTGTTACTTGCAGATAGCCAGAAGGTAGGCGCGAATGGGGTTTACAAGCTTGGGCCTCATCCGCATAACTACAGGTACGTCTGACTTAACGGAAATGCTCGCCTGGTTTTGGACTTGCATTAGGACTGGCTCAATGCCCTATTATTCTTCATCATGTCTAAAATAATGGTGGCATGTTCAATTAAGGAAGAAAATCAAATAAGTTAGTCATTTAAATGTTACCGTTTACGAAAGAATATTGGAATATCCGCAAGTACAATGTGTGAATTTCTTAAAGATGTGCTAATATGAAAATGAGATACTAGAAATGGCAAACCAGTCAACCGAAACCTTCTTAGAAGAAGAATGTGGATTATCAGACCACAATCCTCTGCTGTTGCAAGGCGCGTTGCATCTTTAAATTCCTTGACTCCTCACCTAAATGAACTGTTCTACCTTTGCAGCGTTGGATGTTGGTTATGCATTGTTTCAGTTGATCCGTTTTGATGAACTTTTCGCTTTCCTTTGGTTACACTTACATCCTCATACGCATGTATAATATATACATGTGCTAATTTACATGCATACAGTTTTCCAGATAGTCGATTTTGGGACCTCTGTTTAAAGCATAAATGAGGTTAATATACTGTTGTAAGTTGTCATTTCAGAAATAAACTTTTGAAACATGCGACTATAGTTGTAAAAAAATTTATGTGTCTGAAGCTGGGTTTCGAAGGACAAACATCAAGTATGTATATCTTAAGTATGAATTATCAGTTTCATATATATGTTGGAAACTGAGAATAGTAACTTGTTTTCTTATTCCAATTAAAGTGCTCTCTTTTCTCCTTTGAGAAAAGTATATAGCCTAACATGACTTCATCTTGAACTCCAACTTCTTAAAGTCCAAATAAAGTGAAAACATTTGAATTTACGACCAAACGCCTACTAAACTCACTTTTCATTTTGAAATTTAAGATCCACTTGTTTAAAGTTGCAACACTACAATCTTTTCGAACTTTCTCCAACAACATTACTTGTTCTAATCGAATCTTAAGATTCACTTCTTCAAACATTATAGACGATGTACAATAGGTTTCAAACACACTATTATACAACAACTAAGAAGGACTTTATCTGAAGGCCTAGAGTGGCTATCAGTAGTGGCCGTCTAGTCGAGTCAGACGGCCACTACTTTCGACCCCTAGCTTGGCATATTTTGGGGGAAAATGGTGATAGGTTAAATAAGGTGTGCCATGAAATTTTACTGTTTTATGTTAGCAAGTTGTATGAGTATTACAAATGTTTGGCCCTTCGAGTGTTGTCAATCAATTAACAAGTATGGAGTAACAATCTTTTTCATGTTTTTGGATAGAAAAGAGTAGTTTATAATGATTACTTGTTGAATGCTTTTTGTGGGCACATGCTGCCCATTTTAATAACACAAGGACTAAGATGAGGTAATTATTCCACTAGTTGAATGATGGGATATATTTGCCTTGTAGTTTGTACCTATTGGAGAGCATAGTTGTACTATTTCGATCAATTTATTCTATAGGCCTCGTCTTTTTTGACTTCTAGATTGTCTTTATTTCAGAGTGGAATAACTACTCTTTATCACTCTCATAATTGAATCAAAGGTGAAAACTTAATGTTTATATCGAATCAATGAACGTAAAATGGTGAGAATAAATATTTATCTTAAATCACATATTCAATATAGAATCTTGAAGGTGATTGAGGGTGTATTTCATATTTTCTTTCTATGAATTATTCGATCTGACTTACTAATCGATTTCTACCCTATACGACAGATGGACTCGGAAACAAATAATTAGATGTTCAATGGTTGAAACAATGTACTTGTCTGCAGGAAAATGATGACATTTTTGAGATGAAACTTGACAATTTTGGGTTGGTACATTGTGCATACAGGCAAATGAGTAAGCAAATGAATTGAACAAGAAGCCATGTGAGGTGAAAATTTCATGTACACTAGAGCCATCCTTGCCCAAGGGTGTCAAGTGGCACCGCTTTGACGAAAAATTATATTTTATATAGAGGTCAAATTTCGGTTTAATAAATATATATACTATTATTGACATAAGTTGATTGTTTAATTTTCTAGTTAAAGGGTTGTGAGAATTTGTTGAGCTTGCGTGTTTAAGCCCTATTAGTTTTATAATTAATTTTTTATTATAATTATTAACACCTCTTAATGAAAATTCTTACTCGGGCTCCGCGTTACTGAGTGTGACAATGATTTGTTTTACAATTAGATCTTAAATATAAAACCAGCACAGGTTAGTATCTGTCCACTTGTCCAATGAAAAACAAGGTGAATAGCTGATTTATTTAGATATGGATTATATTACATTTTATGCATAGAAGCTACGTACTATATAAAAAAAATATTTGGATAAAATATAATCCAAAAAATTCAGAGACGGCGCCACTGAGGGATTTCGAAAGATGCTACTTTGGCTCCAAATTATTTATATTATATATTTATTAAATGTGGAAGTGACTGAATTTGTTTCATTTAAAATCATATTATCCAGGTTATCCGTTAACCCATTTGTACTTGCATTGTATTAAATATAAAAAAAAATACCGGGTGCTTTAATTTGGTAGAAAGTCATAAAAAAGGCATTGAATTAGCAAAATTAGAAGCTAGCATAAACTATACCTATTATCTTTCATTGAGATCTGTATCGTATAACTCTATTTGCTATCTTTATTGAGATTTGAACATGAGATATCGTGATTCTCAATCTACTCCATTGACTACTAGACCACATTCTTGGGTGACAAAGTTCACGTCTTTTATGTATTTGTTTAACAATTCATTGAATATTTAAGTTTTGGATCAATTAATATCATAGTTATCGTCTCAAAGTAACCATTCTTTTGATCTATAAACTTCTAATTCTGAGATCATTTTGTTGGGAATTAAACACACAACACACACAAATAATTTAGAGAAAAGAGAAACGGAACGCAAACGGGACACACAAGAATTTAACGTGGTTCGGTTTCCCTACTCCACGACTGTAACAGGAGGATTTTATTTCACTTGTGCTCCTTCAAGAATTACAAATACAAGGATCATATTTATAGGAAAACCAAATGGTTAACCTAGGGTTTTGATAATGGGTGGCGCCGCTCATGGCCTCCACAAAGCCCAACAATCTCCCACTTGGAGGCTTGAAGAATTTCAACTGTCATCCACTTAGAACACTTGTATGTCTAGTAATCTTTTTCAACTCTCTCCTCGCTGGCTTCTCATCACCAACTGAAAGGCCCGTTGAAGCTCCCGGCTTCAACACATCGATCCACGGTGAATCGCCCTTGACTTCGTCCTCGGTCCCTACCGGCTCCCACTGAGACACGAGCTGGGATCCTAGAACTCCCCGAGAACAAACACTCTCCATACTCAAGAAGAAATTTTACGGAGACGATCAGCGGTGGAATCTTGGTTCTCTTGACTCCATTTGTCTTCAGGAGCCTTGGTCAAGCTGGCCGGTGCTCCCACCGCCACAAACGCCTCGATGGTCTTGAACCTTTCCTTGCTCGTTAAATCTGAATCGACTGTGGCTCGGGTTTCTTTCTTGCAAAGACAACCTTCTTACGCCACGAGATTCTCGTGAACCGGACTTTGTTTTCTTACGAATCGACGGTCCCTCCTCCTCGGTGAATCCGGCAATATACAACGATCCTCTTTTTGTTCCACGAGCCATGACAAGATTGCCCTCACAACCTTCCATCGCCATTTCCGAACTTCACGATGTCCCGTTCATCCAACCGCCTAACAGAATCAAACTTTTCGGCCAAGCTTGGAACAACTCGACATCCTTCAAGGTCCGTAAACCGCCGTGGCGTCTTCAAAGACCATGTCACCCATGCCCGTAACATCAAGAGCTCTATCGCCTGCGCAAGCCTTACCTTTCCAAAGTCTCCAATAACGGATTCGCAATGCTTCACCGCTGTGGGTAGCGTGAAAAGATGCACCGTAATCCATGACCCAGAGAATCCACATTGCTCTCCGCGCAGCGGATAAACAAATCCTCGTTGACGGCCTTTCCGCAATGTTGACTTGTTTGTCTTTCGGCATTGATTCACGAAATGCCCCACCTCCTGCGGTTCCAACATGTTACACCCGAGCCATCCCGAGCCTTCGGTGACTCCTTCTTCTGCTCGCCCACTACCTCATTATTTCCTCCGTCTCGACGACGGCGTTTAGCATATCACTGATGATTCTCCGTAACTCCTTCTTCCGACATCCTCGCCAAGAACGAGATCACGAATCTTCTCAAAGGTGAATCCATTAGGTCCCATCAATCGCAATCGCCAGAATCGCTCCGAATTCAGGACCGCCAGGCAATGATGATAATGAGTAAAGCTTGAACTTCATCATCGAACTTAATGTCAATCGACAAAGTCTTGCTAAGATCGAATTCAATGAGTTGATGTGCTCAGAATCGAATCGCCTTCCTTCATCTTTGTGTTCACCAACTCTCTAATCGTAAAAATTTTGTTTGCCGCAGATGGCTTGCGTACATGTTAGACAAGGCTTCCAAGATGCCTTTCGTTGTCTTCTCCTTAAGAATGTTGAACGCAACATTCTTGGTCAACGAGTCGGATAAGCGACATAGCTTTCCGATCCAAAATTGCCCACTGCATCGCATGACAATTTTCCTTGCTTGTCACCCAACACTACGCCCAAATCTTTACGAACCAAAGAATCTTGATCTGCAGATCTTCCACCAATCGAAATCTGTACCATCGAACTTCTCAATTGAACTTCCCATCTTACGCCATCTCAAAGGACTAAATGAGATACTCGGTACAACTAATTTGAGATCTTAGTAATTCGTCGAAATATTGCACCACAAAAAACCGCACCGGCAATTCCATTGGCGTTTTGGGCAGGCGGCCAGCGGAGCGGACAGACGGACGGCCGCGGACGAATTCGCGCACCTGCGCGGTTCTCTAGCCATTCTTTGCTGAGGTTATCCACGCGGTAACGGCGGCTCTCCTCCCTGCACGATTCTTCACACAGAACCCTAGGTGACAATTTCTCACGGTTTGTGTTCTGATGTTGTTGAAACCTCGCTCTGATACCAATTGTTGGGAATTAAACACACAACACACACAAATAACTTAGAGAAAAGAGAAACGGAACGCAAACGGGACACACAAGAATTTAACGTGGTTCGGTTTCCCTACTCCACGATCAGAATGGGAGGATTTTTATTTCACTTGTGCTCCTTCAAGAATTACAAATACAAGGATCATATTTATAGAAACCAAATGCTAACTCCAGGGTTTCAAGAATGGCCACAAAGTTCTCCACAAAGCCCAACACATTTTTCATGAACACATATTTGTTGTTTGATCATATCAAGTCAATAAAAATTTTAAACTCATACCCTTTTGAAGTTACAAAATGCAAACATCAATCCCAACGATAAAATGAAAGTGAAAGGAGAGTAATGGTTGATCATTGGAATTTTCAGACAAACCGAATAAAGGGATCTTCTTTTAAATCCTCACAGATATAGCTAGAGATTGTGTAATGGTCCCAACTCTTTTTTTAAAATTTCAAAAAAAAAAAATATTATTTTTTTAATATTATATTATAGTTTGCTATAATAGTTTTCAGATATTAGAAGATGATAAAAGTAAAAGAAATAAAAAGAACAGAAAAGGATCTGAAAAAGAAAAAAAAAAGATAATGACGTTTCTTATAGCACGCCTAAATAACTAGTACAAAATTCATACAGCTTTGTTCAGAAATATTTTTTTGTATTGATCCTAAAAAAAACATGTAAGAGCTCTTGATGTTGAGAATACTTGAGACAAAAAATTAAATAAGAGACACAATATAAGAATTATTCTGAATTAAATAACCTTATAGGGTTTGTCATTTTGTATGTAACAATTATGCCCCGACAATTTATATTGTTTTGTATTAAGGTATATACATAGTATGTTCAGTGTCTAAATTGGAATATAGAATTAGATGAACAGTGACATATCATCCAATTTTTCAAACTTTATTTAATATTGGTGTATGAGTTGTTAGTGTTGTTTTAAGGGGACAAGGAAAAGATGAGTCAGGAGCCCAAAGGGTGAAAAATGTTAATATAATTTTTAATACGGTATATAATTTTTTTAAAAATCAAAACGATAAAATCACTCAAGAGGTAGTGATTTTGTTCGCTGGAAAAGCAAAATCACTACAACTTACATGTACCTTTTCCATCTTTTCAAGCAGTGATGTGATATTTTATTCGTACATCAAATATATACATACTTTTTTTGTAATTTAATTTATATGTTCGAATCGAAAGCAATAGATTTAATGGAAACTGACTCTAGATTTTTAGCTGCATTATTGAATTGAACTTGAACTAAATATATGCAAGGATGGATCTTGATTCGATAAAAAATTACATAAGCTATTTTTTTAGCGTATATATTTGTAGTAAAAGTTGTACTTGACATATATAAGCTTTAGATACGTCTTTGTTTTAAACAGTGAAGGTTATGGGAGCTTTTGAGAAAAAGTATATATAAGCATCTTAATGATTATTATTCGTTGTAGAGTACATTTTTAGAAAAGAAAAAGAGAAGGAAAAGTATTAGTTGAGAATTTCACTTTCAACAAGTGCTTTTTGAGAAAATGGCAATCGTTTAATTAACACGATATAGTGTGTGTTTGGTTGGAAACATTTTCCCAAAAAAATATACAAATTTTTTTAACGTTATGTTTGATAATAAGCAATAACATTATTTTAAAGATATTTATACGTAATTTAGAAAAACACTATGAAAGAGGATGTGAAAGTTGGGAGGCTTTGACAGTGGAATAGACAACGAACTTAAAATGTTATTTAGTACAGGGGCGGATCCACGTGGTGTTCGCCGGGTGCTCAAGCACCCATTAACTTCGTTACGAAATATATATATTTATGTAGAAATTGATAGGTATTTGTATAAAATTAAAATAGAGCACCCAATGAATAAATCATATAGTTGGTCCAATGGTTCTAGGATGAGAATTCCATATCATGATTTGAAATTTTTTAAATACAAAAATGGACCCACATTTTTATATTTTATTAAAACAATTCACATTTATAACTAATAAACATTTATGTCATATGTAAATAAAATTAATAATACATCTTTAATTTTTAAAATTTATTATTGCTTTAAATTTGGTAATTATAAAGTATGAATTGATTTGATGAATATAAATAAGTACATGGAAGTAATACTTTTTTGGTTTTTCATAATTGAAAATACTTCTCTTTCGGCTTCATATGAAAATGTTTAAAAACAATTTAATATGAAAAGGGATAAAATTGGTGATGTATGTTTGATAATCACTGCTTTCAATATGTTTGTTTTTAGAACGAAACTAATGCACTGAAAATGTGTAATTGCACACAAGTGAAACGAGGCATGAACAATATATATGGTATTGATACACAAGAAAAAATTGTCATAACTTTTACAGCATTACATAATTATTTGCGAGAATGTCAAAGGAGTGATGAAATTTTTATGATTTATGAGCATGAAAATATAGTTGTGACTGATATTGACCAACAAATGGCTCAACGTAACAATGTTGGTTCGTCTTCACGATCGTACAATTGAGAAATGCAAGTTCAACGTGAGAAGGTTGTTCGTGCTATGTGAGAGGATTATATTAAATACTAGTACACTATAATTTATGTACAATAGTTTTTATTAAATTAAAGTTTGAGCAATTACAGTTAGATGAAACAGTTAATTAAATGAAGAACAAATAACTTTGTAATAATTTATTATGCGATTAATTAATTTTTATTTATTTGATAAGATTAAATAAACAATTCGAGCTATTTTAATGAAGTAGTTTACAACTTATGAGATTTTTATGTATATAAAAAATATACAACACAAAAATATCATATCACACATTCAAATTAACTTTCAATTTTATCTCATAATTTTATATTCTGATATCATATCATGATCGTATGTCATATGATCAAACCGGCCCTTATAATAATTGTTTACTAAATATCTTTTCTGATTTTTAAATAACTTGTGTCCAACATATTTTGATCAACAAAAATGAGAAAAATTAGAAGTAACTTTTAAGAAATATTGAGCCAGTCGAGTGTTCCACTGAGGAAGTAAAAAAGAATACTTACTGCCTTTCCTTTTTTTTTTTTCCTCTTGCATATTTTTGCCAGTTTGCTGCATCCAAAATTATTTCTAAAAAATTTATATATAATCGAATAAAAAAAACTTGAAATTTTATTTATGATTTTTTTTTATTTTTAAAAAAAGTCATTTTAGTTATATTATTAGAAAAAATAATTTTTAATTTGATCAACCAATCAGATTTTTCCATAGCAAACTGTATATATTAGAATTTAAAATATGTGCTTATACTAGTGGCATATATTCACTTTCCTAAAAGATTTAGCACTCCGCATTCACTGAAATAAAATTTCAAAATTGACTCTAATTTTTTTCTAGATAAGAGTATTCGAAAATATTACATAAAATAAGCAAATATCTTTAGTATAATTATCACATTACTTTAAAATGATTACATAATCACACATTATTTAATTTGTATTTGAATTTATATAGGGTAGGTGATTGATACCATAATCATTGAAGGACCACTATTAAGTCATAATTATACAAGATGATATATGCATCTATGCACAAATATAAGTACTTGGATAAGTATATCTTTATTCTTCTTTTTCTAAAAATTTATGTATGCACAAATACATTAGATATATCACAAATTTGATATTATGTGCATGTAATTTTTTTTTATATTGGTATGATGTGCTTATGCATTGATACGCTACATATATCACAATTACATTGGATATATCATTGCCATTTCAGAATCAATGCGTAATTATGTACAAATAGATCGTATATAATAATGCATTCTTAATACTAAATACATGATATTGATAGTGCATACTAGATATTTGATACTGAATACACCGGATGAAATTGACATCTATAAAGACACTAGATAAATCAATATATATTTTATACTGAATACATGAAATTAATAGTGGATAAACTAGAATATTAGTTCAATGTCGTGTATCTAAAGGCAAACTCGGGATAAGATGTAATTATTGAATCAATCATTATATTAAATAACTAATGTATATACTATAACTTTTACTTTTTTCTTAACCCTTACAATTATACAAAGAAAAAAATGGCAATATTATTTGTAAGTTTATGTTAGGACAATGTATATATTTTAAAAGTAGATAAAAAATTGAATAGATTACATAAAAAATGCATTAATAATAATAAATTTTTAATTGTCGCTAAATATATATTTTTAGTGACAATTAACATTCTTTATATATGTGCCTAAGCCTTCAATGATATTGGTTCTAATGACACTTAACTAATGTCAGTAAAAACTTTAACGATCTTTATTAATATCAATATTTATTGTCATTAAAAATTATTTTTATTATATTAATAAATTGATATTTATACCATATAAACCCATATTAATGGAAAGCTTTATTAGTTTTCATTTGTGGGACAATTGAACTTTAGCTTTTACCCACCACTGTATGCCTAGGATCAACCAAAATATTTGGTGTAATTATCTTTCAAAAGAAAAAGAAGGATCCCTGACAATAAGTCAAACACAATTGCTTGACCTTGCCCCACTTGCCCTCATTTTCAACAATTTTATCCCTCAACTAAAACACACTCAATAATTGGTTAAATTTTTAATCTAACATGTTATTTTATTATTAGTAGAAAATGATTTAAATTAAGGTTGTGTTCGATGAAAAGAAAAATATTTTTGGATAGGCAAAACATTGTTTTTTTTAAGAAAACATATTCTTTAAAAATGAAGAAAATAAACGGTGAAAGTATGAGAAAAAAACTTAAATAATTAATGACGTTTCGCGTTGATTGTGTTATCTTCACCCTCTAACGCACTTCATTTTTATCCCACTCATTATAGCACTCATCTCCGTGATACCTCTATCTTATATAATGTTTACCTAAATTATATATAATTATTAAATAATATTTTTTATGAAAAACAATTTTTATCATACCGACCTAAGTCCACTTTCTTTGAAAAGCATGATATACAAGTGGGAGAAAATTTCTTTTGTATTTATAAGAACGATTAAATTCCCTTAATTTTTAGATATAGCATTTTGTACTTAATTCTTTAAAAAATCTTCTTATTACAATTATAGGTTTTGCTTTGTTTAGTACTGATTTTTGCACTATTTTTTTTAATGTTTGGATTTGTTATACTTGAACCGAAGAGTTCAAACCATTTTACCTCTATATACTCGAGCTGATGGTAAAATCTATACATATTCTATCCGTTGAGTATATTGTTGTTATTGGCTCCATCAATGTTTATCTTATTTTATAAGATTTATTTATGTTGATATGTTTGGTCAATTTTTTCGAAAGTTAAAAATATTTTTTATGATTAAAAAAGTAATCTTTTCATATCAATTTGTTTGTCCGAAATCTGAATTGACACCAAATTTTAAAAAGTGAAGAAAATATATAAATTTTATTATTTGAAACTAAAATTATGTAGAATGTATCAAAATATTATCTTGATCATGTACGATGAAAAATTAGAATCATTGAACATCATATTCATAATTCTTCTTGCTGTTTAAGCTCCATGTCAAATTAAAATAAAACAAATAAATTAAATCGAACGTAATACTTTATTTATCTTTTCTTACCTAACCTGATAGTGTAACATTACATCAATACATATAAGTTAAAATAATTATGAAAATGACTTAACAATCAATGTGTTTGAACAAAGCTATTATACCAATTTATGTGACTTACTTTTCTTTTTAATTGGTTAAAAAAAGAATGACACATTTTTATATTACGTAACAATTTAACTGTAAAATATCTTTTTATCCTTAATGAAATGATTTACAAGCCCACAAATTGTTATCTTTCATTTTGAACCATAAACTTAAAAGTTTTTCTTTCTTTCTTAAACTCCGAGTTAAACTAGGTCGTATAAAATGAAACGGAGGAGTAATAGATTACAATTATTATAGTCATTTTTCAATCATATGTGTACAAAAGAGGACAACATTAACAAGTCAAGTTCCCACTATAAAAACACCCCCAAAATCTAAAAATTAACAAGACCCCTGCACTCTTTTTCAAAAGCAATTCACACTCTTACTAGTTGTTACTACTAAATATTTGCTTCTATTAGTGTTTTTTTTCTTCTTCTTGATGGATAATAGATGGTCAGAAAAGAACCTGAATATGAATCTTCCAGAAAGTCCAAAAGCACCAATGGAGTTTTTGTCAAGATCATGGAGTGCCTCTGCTTTGCAAGTTTGCAAGGCATTAACAACAACTTCTTCATTATCATCATCCTCATCTCTTCCTACGAAGACGAATAATAATAATAATAATAATAATACAAATATAAATAGTGTTGTTGTTACTATACCAGAGAACATTATCTCTGTTGTTGAGGAAGAAGATTCTGCTAATAAGCTTGCTGGAAACACATTCTCTTTTGCTTCCTCTGCTACTTCACAACTTGTTCTTGATCGCATTATGTCTCAATCTGTAAGTACCGTCAAATCTCTCTATAACAGTATCGTTTGTTTGGATGTGTTTTGATTGCTATAACGAAATATTGTTACAAAGTGTGTATGATGTATAATAAAAATTGTTCACGAAACAATTTTGTTATAGAGACGTATGATGTTAAACATTTTGATCGATATAAGCAATATGAATCGTAGAAATTTATGTAGTTGGTCTAAAAACGAACAATATCTCACCATATTAAACGTATTTTTGGACCATTTTATTGCAACAACAAAAAAAAGAAAATAATACGGTTATAAGGAGGTACGACCGATAGACCGTATAAGTAGAATTAGATTCATGATGCAAACTTATTTAGAATCTAGGCGTAGTTTATTATAAAAATGAAAAGGGAAAGGGGTGTTTTATTTTTGTTTGTTTATAATATATTATTATATACAGGGGAATTTCATGGAGTAATTTAGTATTTTTAACATTATTTTTTATTTTATTAGATGCATAATGGGCAGGAAATATCACCATTAACATCAGGAAGATTATCTCATAGTAGTGGGCCTTTGAATGGTTCTCTGACTGAAGAAACTGATAGTCCTCCAGTCTCACCTTCTGAAGAATTTGAAGATGTTGTTAAGGTAATTAATTTCTCTCATTAATGTTAATTAATTAAGATTAATTTCATAAATCACTTTATTTTGTTATTTAAATGTTTGATTATGATAAGGTGTTGTTATTAGTTAATGATGATAGTAGTAGTAGTAGAAGAAAAAAAGGGGTTATGTATGAATTGGACCCATTTCCAAAGTTAAAAGAAAACATAATACACTTTTGTTAATATCAATGTTACAACTTTTTCTTGCTTTACAAATTACAAGGATGCTTTAGCCGTCTAATCAAACTCACCTTTTGACTTTGTTTAGGGAATAAATCTATCTACCCCCACAAATGGCCATAAAAGAAAAAGAAAAAGATTTTAACTTTGGTTTTATACGAGATAAAAAAAAGTTAGTAAAACAAAAAAAGTAAACATAAACTTTTTTTAATAGAAAAAAATTTGCAAAAGGGCCTATTTGGCGCTTAAAATGAATTTAAGTTACTCACTCGCTTCTCTTTTACTTGTTTACTATTTTAATAATATATTTTTCATTTTTACTGTATTCACTTTTAATATAACAAAAAAAAAAAATTATTTGATAATTAAAAGCCTTTTAATTATAGACTAAACCTTGTAATAACATAACATGATCTCTCTCTATATATATATATATATGTTACCTATCGTATGGAGTACCTTGTTATTATGTATAGCACGTGAAGATGTCATATGTAAAAAAGGCCAATTTTTTTTTTTTGTTTTTTGTCTTAATTAACTTTCACAAAAATATGCTACGAGTACAATTCAAAATTGACTTAGATTTATTGTTGTATTTAGTTAGCTATCGATCATCAAAACAGAAACTTTTAAGTGGAGTGTGTAAATGGAAAATTGATACTCTTTTTGTCATTTTTTATCATTTTGTCATTGCAATTTTCAGTATTCTGTCACTTACCAATTTCAGAATTCTGCCTTGCTTGTTTTTTAGTGTTCCATCAACATGTTTTCCTCTCTTGTGTAAAAAGTTAAATTTTACCTATTTATTTCAATGTTATACATTTTCATGTTTGTTATTTGCATGTTGTAGTCAACTTCATTAAAGTCATATTCAAGATTTTTCTCATAGATTTTGAGAAATTATCTTATTTGGTCATTAAATTTGATATCATCAATCTTCAAGTATTTTTCAAAGTGACAACTTTTTTGGATTTTCACTCATAAAAAACTCAAGTAAAATGGATGTCACACGACTTCAAAAACTCAAATTTACAGTCAAACAGAAGCTTAGATTTTACTAGTGTTCACGGTCAATCAACTCAATTTAATTAATATGTTTAGTAAGGTCTCAAGTTCGAGATCCCCTGTCAGCGAAAGCAAGGAGTTGGCCTTTCGAATCAAGCTCATCAAACTTGTTTAGTGCGAATTACCCTTCTTATCAAGGAGTTTGCGAGCTATTGTATAACAACATAGTTTTATCCTGTACACCCCAAAAAATAGCGATTGCGAATTTTCCTGTTCGTCACTTTTTTTTTAATAGTCGAGTGACTTAATGTATGAAAATATGTATTAATTAACTATGTTTAACTGATAAAAAAAAAGCATATGTAATGTATTTATCGGTCTAGTGTAAAAACACTGTACAAATAAGTTTTTACCATCTTACATATTGACCATTATACATTTTGAATCATGTGATCAAATTTGAATATTTTCATACTTCAATGGAAATCGAAAAAATATTGAGTTCAGTTAATTGATCATATTTCATTTTCTCATATTGTGTTACAGTATTTGAAAGCAAACAGCACTCTGCAACCATTATTTACAAATGTAAGAACAGGATACACTGGATCAGCTGTTGGGTTAGCACCCAACACGCCTGGTGGTAAGACAGTTGGCAGATGGTTAAAAGAAAGGAGAGAGAAAAAAAAAGAAGAAAGTAGGGCACAAAATGCCCAACTTCATGCCGTTGTTTCAGTGGCTGGAGTTGCTGCTTCGGTGGCCGCAATTGCTGCGGCCACCGCATCAGCTTCGTCCACCGCCAAAGATGAGCAAATGGCCAAGACTGATGCTGCTGTCGCTTCGGCAGCCATGCTGATTGCCGCGCAGTGCGTGGAGGCTGCCGAAGTTATGGGAGCTGATCGGGACCATCTCATGTCCGCGATCAGCTCTGCTGTTAATGTTCGATCTCATGGAGATATTTCAACTCTTACTGCTGCTGCTGCTACAGGTGACTAACAAAATACTTCATCTGTGTACTTGTTCAATTTTATACAAGTTTTAAGTGTTAAAATTTATGCACACTAAAGATGCAAAACATAAATATCAGATAAAGTCAAGTTAAAAGACGCGTTTATGTATTATGTATTTACAATTATAAATTGGAGTAATAATATAACACATGGTTTGTTAAACTTCCTCTGTTCCATAAGTACTAGTTCTAGTAAATAACTTTTTTTCTCTTAAATGTGAAATATTTCGAAACAAATCCAATTCGACGAGCTAATATTTGGGATTTGAGATAGTTCTAATATGTTCTTTGTTTTTTCGCAGCATTGCGAGGGGCAGCAACATTAAAAGCAAGAGCATTGAAGGAAGTATGGAACATTGCAGCAGTAATTCCAATAGAAAAGGGAATAGGTGGAGGCACAGGGCGAAACAACGACCAAAATCACAGCAACAACAACAACAACAATAATAATTATTGTGAGGGACTTGACATTGAAGAGAACTTTTTGGGGGTTTGTAATCAAGAATTACTGGCTCGAGGACGTGAGCTTCTCAAAAGAACTCGTAATGGTAATTTGCATAATTCTTTCCCCTGCTAACAATGCCACAAATTTTTTTTCTTTTTTTCTGTTCTGTTTTTAAATTTTTGTTTTATTTTGCGGTTTTCAGGTGATCTACACTGGAAAATTGTTTCTGTTTACCTTCATCGTAGCGGAGAGGTATAAGCACCTCCCTAGACTCGATAATATATCGTCTGTGCATAGAACTTTAAAATGTTATCGATGATGTTCTTAGTCCTTACCATTTTATGTTTCCTTATTTCACAGGTGATGCTGAAAATGAAAAGCAAACATGTTGGAAAAACTATTACCAAGAAAAAGAAAAGTACGTCCAAATCGAATAATTTTTAATACTACATGTTATAGCAAAACAACTCAATTCAATTAAGATACGAAAAAATAACGTATGTTGTGTGTGCAAGCAGATGTAGTAACAGAAGTTTACAAAGACGTACCAGCATGGCCAGGGAGGCATCTATTTGAGGATGGCGAAAAGCGTCGATATTTCGGATTGAAGACAGAAATACGCGGTGTTGTTGAGTTTGAATGCAAAAATCAAAGAGAATATGAGATGTGGACTCAAGGAGTTTCAAGACTTTTATCTATGGTGGCTGAAAGGAAGAAGAGATTTCAACACTAATTCACCAATTAATTATGCGCCTAAGATATTAGTAGTACACTAATTAATATGGATTACGTACTAGTTACTAGGTACTACGTACTTGATTAGTAGTTAAATCTATGATGGTAGAAAATTGTATAAAAGTTTTGATGGGCAACACACTAAAACTTATGCATGTACTATGTTTAGACCTTGAAGAAATCAATTAGTTGTCATTCCAAGCTAGAACAAATTTGTTTATCAAGAGGTATATAGTACACTAGCATATTCAGCAACATTCCCACAAATGGGAAAATTTCAGTTGAGTGATCAATTAATAATCTTGCAATGGAGGAGGGTAGAGCCATGGTTCTAGGCAAAATGTGGGGGAAAAACAATTCACAAGCCAACTAATGTTTACTCCAGAAAGTCCAAACTAACTAATCATGACATTTTCTAAACTTTTTTTTGGTGGAAAGGGTAGTAATATACATAACAAAAGCCAACAACATGAGAATTTGTTCCACAATATAGTACTTGAAAGAGTTTGAACTCCTAATACTAGTATAAGTAGAACAATAGTTAGTAGAGAGAAAGCTGCCTGTGGAGCAGAAATCATACGGATGGACATTGCTGCTATTCAATCGTTGCACAAAATTTCAGATGGCTAATGTGGAGTGTCCCAACGAACTTCTAAACAAGTGTAACCAGTCCCAGAGTAGCCAAGTTGGCAAGCCCGTCTGCAATTTGGTGTAGACACGCCCTATAGTAGAGCTAGCTATTCAGCGGCTGGAGAAGTTACCTACAGTCAACAACAATAGACGAACAATGAATATTAGAGTTACTTAGGATTTGAATAAACTCACTGGCGTCTATGTTAATTTCCAGAGGTCAAATATTATGCTCCAATTCAAGTGTAAGACCTGTGAAAAGTGCATATATTCAGTATTAAAAGCATCTCCATGTGCAATTGAGCCTATAAAACCTAAAATCCAAGTGATTTCATGGTTCCTAAAAACTCCTCCAATACCACTAAGGTTGTGCAATTGACAAACCATTCCAACAGTTTTTAGCATATAGCACGGCTGTTTAGGAGGATTCCATTTTGACACAAAGAGGTATCTTTTGTGCCTTTAGAGGCTTAGGCCTGTCATCTGTGAAGAACCAAAATTCAATAGCTTGTTGGATGATAGTTTTTTTTTTTCTGGAGAAAGTAACAACTCATAGTCTATTTCCAAAAACAAAATCAGAAACCTGCGACAACAAGTCACAGGTTTCCTAATTCCAATTGAGGCAGAATATCAGGAAGATGAGCTTAAGATTTCTGTAACTGATTCTACATCCTTCATATACTCCTGTTTACACCAAAAATGAAACTACACTAAACAATTCATTTTCATTTTCTGGATGTTGTTGCTCTTGTTCTGGAAGCACCTGAGATTTCTTTCTCTCCAAACAGACCACCAGATGCGAGCTGGTATAATTTTCCATCTATCCTTGTCCAGAAATGTTAGAATCGCTGATCCAGATCTTCAGGGTCTCAGCTATTCTCCTTGACATCACCCACCTCAGACCTTCATATTTATGAAGATTTTCCACAGTACATAGGTATTCCTGCAGCGTAGAAATAGGTGAGTTATTACTGTCTCAGCCTCTTCTTCACATAGGAAGCACCAAGGACAGATGAATTCGCCTCTTCATGAGATTTTCTTGAGTCAACACAGCCTATTGATGAGTGCAAAGTTTATTATTCCTCTCAAGATGAAACTATATCTCATATTCTTTTCAACTGTCCAAACATTATACCACTATGGAATTCTCAATTTTAGGCACAAATTGTCATCTATACCTTAATGCCTGTTTATACTTGAAAACTAATTTATTGCAAGCGTTCCATATCATCTAGAGACAGTAAGAAAGGAAAACAGTACAGGGGATTGAGTCATAATTGTAGGGGTGAATTGAGTGAACTGTTCAAGCCATGCAGAAGGAGAGGTAGCATCTAAAGGTACAGTTGAAAAAAATATGAGAGAGTTTCCTCTTGAGAGGAATGACAAACTTTGCACTCATTAGAGTAGCTATGCTAAGGTGAAGGGGATAGCTAGCAGTAGGCAATCTACCATGATTAAGTATCCATGAGAAATGTTTTATTTTAGGAGACATTTTGAGACGCCAAAGACAATCGAAGGAAAGCAAGTCTTTACTGAGAAGGAGCCATTTGAGGTTAGGCCCCAGATCAAACTATCATACGTAAGGAGTGTTGGGGAAGATGCACACTGCTTGTATTTTTCGAGTAGAGTATCTGGTAGATAAAAGGGAAGAGTCAAGAAATCCCACAGATTACACGAAATACAGCTATTGTAGTCAAGAGATCCTTTTCCAGTAAAGGTCCATGAACAAGTGTTTAAGAGGGGTATTTGGTCGAATCCAAGAGGCATTCCAGAAATTAATGTGTCTGCTGTTCGCAGGTTTCCAAAGAAGTCCAATTTGGCAATATTGCCATCCATGTTGAATGGCTTTCCAAGTCCTAGAGTTATTAGAGCTAACGGCAATAGAGGATAAGTATTTAGAACGTAATAGAGAAGCCCGGAGCTGGTGTTGTGAATTGAAGAATCATGAAGCAGTCACAGCAAGCAAAGCATGATTTTTAAATTTAAGGTCTTGTATATCAACCCCCACTCACCCACCCACCCCCAACTAAAGTCTTTGAGAAGTAACAACCTTCCAACTGACAAGATAACTTTTGCGTTCAAAAGTTCCACCCCAGAGGAAGTTGTGCATATATCTTTCAAAAGTAGTTTAAAAATATAAGAGGGAATAGATATGAACTGCATAATATGGTGGGAAGACTGTAGAGAGTAGAGTGGATTAATGTCGTACATCCGACCAGAATAAGAACATGGGTTTTCCATCCATCCATCATTTAAACTGTCCAAAATAAACTGAAAATCTGCCCTAGAAGGTTTTTGTCAAAAATGGGAAATCCCAAACATTTACCAAAAAAGACTCTCTTCATTCATTTGAAAAGAAGAGACAGTTTTATCCAGAACTGAAGTATTATTCGAGAAATTTAGATTTGTCAAAATTAACTTTTTGGTAGTATGACAAGAAGTTTCAGTAAAACTTAAAGAATAAGTGCTACATTGGGGGTCCATTCCTTGAAATCTTGACATGCCCCAAAAGATGGAGATCAACAGCCATAATAATAGTCTTGAGAGCATTTACATGCATAAAATGAAGAAAGTTATACAAGGAGAGAGGGTCTCCATGGCGAATACCCTTACTGGGTTTAAAAGTATCCGTGGTTGACCAATTGAGACAGACAAATATTGAAGTAAAAGTAATACAAGTATAAGTTTGACTACTTAGGAGGCACATTGAAATAAATTAAACTTTCTCTAACGAAACTCCATTCTAGTCTATCAAAACCTTTTTCCAAATCTAGTTCAGAAGCATATATGAGACACGACTCTTAGATTTATGAACGTAATAGAGAATCCCTTGAACAATAACGGCATTATCGGAGGCACGTCTATTCTTTTGGAAAGTAGATAGTGTAGGGCCAATAATGTCAGACAAAAAACATTTGAGAAGATTCACAATAACTTTGGAAATTATATTATAAATAGTTTTACAAAGAGTAATATGGCGAGATTGAGTAATCATAGAGGCCCCTACACATTTAGGAATAAGACAAACGTAAATAGATTTAATAGACTCGGGAATTGTGAATTGTGAATTCTCTAATGATTGACTAACAGAAACTAGTTACAGACTGCACTATAGTACTCCAATAATATATTTCTGCATAACTTAAATGTATACATATTAACAGGAAAAGGCATAAGTATCTGCATGACTATGAACATATTTCCAAACTACACACCTTTTCTTTTCAGGGGTCCTATTCCCCCCCCCCCCCCCCCCCCCCCGCCCTTTTTCTATCAATAGAAGGAGCAAAATTGGGTTTTTGTTCCCTTTAGATTATGAAGAAAGAAATAAGGGTCGTGAACCAATTTAAAATGGAACAAATACACCTTTAGGTGTTGAGGTGGCACAAAGAGCATGCTCACTATCTGTAAAGAATGTGAGGACAAATAAATAATTTAAAATCTGATTAATGTGGAAACATCATTTTTTAATTGGACACTTAATAATAAATTAATACACATATTTAATTGACATTAAAACTTAAGCATAAATCTTTTAAATTATCTTCCTTGTTTTCTTTTTTATTTCCCTTTGAGAAGCAACATTACTTACAAAAATTATGCTCTTAAATATAGAGTACATATAATATGATAAAAATGAGCATTTTTTTGGTAACTAATTGTATTACTTACGGAAGTAAGAAACTTTACAGTGCTTCATGAAAAGTAACAACCAATCAAGAACATAGACCCCGGTTTGGGCCAGTCAGCCTGAACTGGCTGAGCTAAATGTTTTAAACACGAGTTTAGGCCAATCAGACTGAGAAATTCTACGATGAGCCTCACACAGCAAACAGTATACACTACTTGTAAGAGAGGCTATTTACATGCTTGACAAGAGGACCTTTTTGGGTCCCACTTACCAAAACTCCTCCAACTTTCCCTCTCTCTGCTCGATCACTTTCTCCCTCTTCTCTAATTTGCTTCAACTCTTTCCTCCTCCTTTTCTACCCTTCTAAACCTCTCCCTCCAAACTCTCTTCTGCAACTGTTTCCTTTCCTTCCATCTCAATAATTTTTTTCCCAAAGACCCTAACCCACAAAATTGGAGGGGAACCATCCTCTATTATTCCCAACCCCAAAACAAACTACCTCCTTCTGAAAACAAAGAAACTTTATCAAGCACTCACTTCAAAGGGAAAAACACACCAACGACTTCTTCTACAGAAATAACATGGGACATTCACCAACACGGAATCATCCCTTCACTCACACGGACAACATTACCCACTGCAGACCAGAAGATATAATCTTTTTTTTCAACTGTAACTTTGTATATTCCTCAAAAGACAATACTAACACTGTACTGGTCAATATTTACAACATGTACTTCAAATCCAACTATCTTTTCCTAAATTGAGTCTAGTACATCAATTATGGAAATAGTATCATTTGAGCATAACTGATTACACCAGAAACATAAAATAATTTAGTTTTGACTTTTTGCATACTATTCTCTATTCTCGAAAGCTCCAGAATTCCTCTCCTTCCATTGCCCACCACATACTAGCAGGGACAATTCTCCATTTGTTTCTGTTCTTGTTTCTTGCTTCCTCCCAACTCTGAATTGCTTATGTAATCTTGGCAGGCGTGTTCCATGACATACCCTTAAAGACCAGGAATAACCTCATAGCTGGCCAGTGATCTTCCAGTGTAGTCAGCATTTTTCCATGAAAGAAACATCTAGAACATAATGGTATCACCCTCCGCATTAAGTTGTTTTGAGTCAGTACAGTTTTTTGGCTAAATAACCAGCAAAACAGGGCACTTTTAGTGGCATTTTTGACTCCAGATTCCTCTCCATGGCCAATGACTTTTGGGTGATTGGGATGGTTGAACCAGTTGTATGCAAAACTCACCTTAAAATTCCCCTTCTGATTTCTTTTTTTTCTTTTTTTCTTTTTTTTCTTTTATTGAGACAATCTCCTTCTGATTTCCTTTCCACCACAAAAACCAATGATGTCGAAAAAACTGCCCAATGGCGAAATTTGCTACCCTCTGAATCTCCCAGTCACTTAATTGTCTTCTAAAGATAAAATTCCACCCTTAAGGAGTCCAGTGACCAGGAGAGACAATCCTCAAGACTGAAAAAATAAAAGGCCTGGCTCCCTCTTCCATAAGCCCATCCCCTACTCTTTAATGTACACCACCATTGTCATTGCAGAGGTTTTCCTTTTCAGCTCAAGCTAAGCTCATTTAGGAACTAATCCCAAAGACCAACAACACTTATTTGTAAAGTTGTTAAGAGTTACACTCAAGATAATCCAAGGTTCATGCATTTAGTATTACGAATACATTCACTGAATTCCTCCACACAATAAAAAAACGGTCCAATCCTGAATAAGACAGACAATCCTTAGCAGATTTTGTTCATTTAACTGTCATTTTTTCCATCTAGGTAGAAAAATTGGACTAATCTTGAATGTCTGATTAAAATTAGAAGGGGCAGAGAAAAGCAAGTTGACGAAATTGTGGAAAAGAATTAGGAAAGACAGACAGATATTAAGGGATGATATTCAGGGTTTTCCTTCATCAGATGTGCTCGGATTTGGTGGGTGAAATTATTTGGGTTTTATGGACCAACAGTCCATTATCACATAATAAGTTTCCACGCAAGTATTAATAATTATATCTCAGACTTGATTAGATAGCTCAGTCAGCCTAAAGGAAGCAACGAATGGATGAATCAACAACGCTTGCGCTGAATGTATTAGTGTACCGAACGAGAGACGTGAAATAGAGGTTCAGAGATTATCAAAACAGTGATAATTGTTAAATAACACAGATGCGATACGGAAAATGGTTTTGTATTAGATAATAAACCATCTAATAGAATTGTCTCTTCAGGTGACTGATAAGATTGTTGCTTACTTGCTTGACATAGAAATTAAGTAGTTTGACTCACTGTCCACTTTTCTCTGGGTTAAGAATTCAGCCCATCTCAGCGTGACATGTCTTAACAGTATGTTCGAACAAAGTTGAAGATGCAAAGGTTGTCTACTTTTGCAGAAAAACAAAAAGCATACATTTCTGTGGGAGCTCTGTTAAACAAGAGATGCATGTATGAAATCAACATAATAGCATGCTCAAAGAAAAGGAGCAAAAACACTCCAAATCATAATCAAATCAGTACTATCTATTATTAAGGGTAGCAATCCCAATCTTACAAATATCTAGCAAAAATTTGTAAAGAACAACAGCTGAGAAGAGGATTCAAAATATAGTGGAAGGATTAACAATAGCCTCTTCAGCAATAGGCAAAGATGCCAAAATACTTATACACCGGAAATCTTACCAGACATTCCCTTCTCTTCATCACTATCTCCATAGTTGTCTTGGTCATTCCCATTGTCCTGCTTAGATACAGCTGAATCCCGTTGTGGTGGAGCACTAGTAACACCAGTTACAGATTGCTGATAAAGAACCCCACCCGCAATAGTCATCAACAAACACCCTAAACCAAACGGACTAGCATGCTTATCCCAAATAAGAACATTAATTGCAACAGTCAAAAACTTATTCACAACCCCAGTTACTGTAAAAGCAGTAGCAGATATCGCCTTCCTCGCGGCAAATCCAAAGAAACTAATAAGTAATCCAAACACACACGACAACGAAACCGCCACAAGCGCAACAGGATGAAACAAATTCCCTTTTCCATTCGATCCCATCGCAATAAACACATCAACATACTCCCCAGTAATAATCCAAAAGAAAGGCGCCATCATCAACGACAACAAATTATTATAAAACACAAAACCCCAAGTATTCAACCCTAGATTCGTGACCATATGCTTAATATAAACCATCTCAGTCGTAATAGTCACCAAATACGCCAACGCCCACGAATACGCTGTCAAACTAAACCCCGAATCCGTAGCAACATAACCAAATGCACCACCCAAAATAACAACCAATGCTAAAAACGTCAACTTAGAGGGGCATGGCTGCTTCCTAAAAGCAGTATCAGCAACTGCAACAAGTAAAGGCGTACACGATCTAAACACAATAAACGTATCGACATTGGCATGACGCAATAGATTAGTATTGGTAAAGATTGCCAAGTAAAAAACAAATGCAGCAGGCAAGAATTTCTTCGCATTTTCAAATGTGAAAGGATCATGATGTAAGAAACCAAATTTTCCCAAAATCCAAACACCTAAAGTTGAAGTTAGGTACTGTAATGCAGTGAGAAGACCTGGATAGTTGAAATTAGTAATGGCGAACTTGTTGATCACAGCAAGCAAGCTCGAACACAAAGCATACCCAACAACAAGACTGCTAGTGGCGTAATATTGCTTCGATCTCATTGCAGACATTCTCTTTTCTATTCTATTTTCACACTTCCACAAAATTGCTTTGCTTGGCTTTAGGGTTAATATTTAAGGCCCCAAAAATTGTTTTTTTTTTTTGTTGTTGTAATGAAAATTTTAAAAATATTTTTTGTTGTAATAAATTTTCAAGATATGTCTTTAATATTTTTGTCAGAGATTGTACAATAATTTCTGATTTTCCTTTTATGCATATAATTTCCCTTTTTAATGTTTTTTTGTGTTTTTACTTTCTAATTTCTACTCAAATACTTAAAAAAGAAAGAGGATATGATTTTACGTTTAATTTTGTCATTTGAAACTGACATGTATGTAATTGACACTTGTATACTTTACTATTATGCAAAGGACTGACATATATTCCTATCGCTACAAAGCTCACATATGTCATTCATTTAACGAAACTGAAAAGATTAATTTTAAATTATATTTTTAAATTTTAATTAATTAATATATATACATATAAGCATACATAATCCTTTTAGCGAAGTTCAAAGTATATTTTGATCTTTTTCATACATTTTTCCTACTTTAAATAAAGATTTTTTTGCTATATTTGGCACTCTCCTCCTTTCAACTCTACTTGTCCATACTTTTCTAGTTTATAAAATTAATGAGTAATTTGTTATTTTTTTTTATCTATTTTATTCTTGCTAGTCAATCGGATTCAATTTTCAATGTTTAAATGATTATATTTAGTAAGTATGATTTGATAAAAAAATTCGGATTATTTACTATTTGTTTATTAGTTTCGACTATTGTTGAATAGTGAGAGCAATGAATAATGTCTTCAATGTTTTTGTCATTATTATCTTATCTTCGATTGAAATTAGAAAATGAGAAGGAAAACAGACGTTGTCAGGGGAGGTTGGTGAAGTATTGGTCTGCCCTTCAAATTTTGAGATCCCAAATATTTTTTACAGTAATTTTTTACTTATTCTTATTTGAATAAAATATTTAATTTTTTGGAGGAAAAATAAATAAGAAGTACAAAAAAAAGTGTCAGAAAGAGAGGAAGATTTTCTACTTTTCAATTTGAAATTTAAATTAAATTATTTGAATCCTTAGAGGCAGCAAAAGGGGGATTCATTTTACAATACGAAAGAGAGAAATAAAGATTTGTGATTATTTTAAAATAGAGCTGTTGAAATAAAATGTGTTCAATCTCTTGGAGAAATGTGAGGGACAAAATATAACTTAAATATATGGATACATATTATTATCCATCAATTAGACACGGCATAATTAATCAGCATTACAACTTATTGATGTTTTTTAGAATATTTTTCCTTTTTTGTTCCCCTTTCCTTTAGTAGCTCAATTACAATCTTATGCTCTTAAATGAAAATTAGACAATTACTATAAAAATATCTTATGCTCTTAAATGAAAATTAGCCAATTACTATAAAAATATCTTGTGCTCTTAAATGAAAATTACACCTATTATATATAATATAAAATAAGTTTGTTCATAATTATAGACGTACGAAATTGTACATAGATCAAAGTGAAGATAATTACTTGATTGGTACCAAAAGCAAAAATGAAAGAAGATCACTCATTTATTTGACAAAATAATTACTTAATTGGTAAGAAATTGGACACATAACAAGAATGGACCACTCATTAACTATATGATTGATGAGAAATAATCGTCATTTGTTTAAGCAAATAAGCAGTTATCTTATTAGAAATTGGGCATGGAGAAAAAACAAGCCACTCATTCGTTTGACCAAATAACTGTTTGATTAGTATAATAAGTTGGGCATATGTCAAAGACGAACCACTCATTTGTTTAAGAAGAAATTGGGCATAGATCAAAATCGAACCCCACCGAAGTGATTGATCCTGACCAATGGACGTGTATGATTATTGAGTTATCACCTTTTCCAACGATTCAAACAAGAGAAGAGGAGAACGAGAGGAACCCCACTTCTTCCAACTAAGAAAACGGTTCTATACAATTATCAATAAGCAAACCATCCACAACAAAAGAGAGGGGCAAAACTAGGAGAAAGGAAACAAATAATAGAACGAACATACACATACATGCAGAGAGAAATTATTATTAGGTATTCCTCTCTTTAACTCTTCAATTGTCAGCCGCCCTGAAGATGGACAACAGAGAGAGAAACAAATTGATAACGTCCAGATACAAGCATATAGCAGCCCAGATGTACTCATCATAAGTGTACCGCTTGATTAGATTGTCTGTATCATAGACAATGTACCCACAGAATATGATCGACGCAAGACACCCATAGATCATCACTGAGATCTTACCCAGAGGGAAAAGAATCTGGCCATAAACAAGGAAAGAAATCAGATTATTTGTTTATGAATTATGAGAGTAATAAAGATGAACACAACGTGCAGAGTGAGAAATAATAAATTCACAAACCTGGATGAAGGAAAACAACAGAAGAACAATAAGAGCACCAAACAAGAAAGGTCCCAGGAAGTTGAAATCCTGGCCTCTTTTAGCCGCCCAGAAGGTGTATAATGTCAGACTAATCACCACCGCTGTCGTCAGTATGACTGCCTCCAGAATTACTTTGCCTGAAATACACCAATAGAAACATTTTAGATACCAATATGTTTTCAGGTCCTATTTGCAAGAATGTGTTAATTTCAAGGGCAAGTGACAATAACTGTCACCTCAAATCCGCAAGAGACAAATGACACATATGTCAATTAGGTTGTAAGTCCGTTTGAGATTGATTAAAGATTGACCAGAGAGTTCATGTAACCCTGTACTATATAAGTGAACTCATGATTTATCCTTTTAGACCAGAGCAGACACAACTCGCTCACCATTTATCACAATCAGAAGTCCATGTAGTCAAGTTATATCATAAACCGACAGTCTGGTTATTGTTTGGAAAATTAACCTATAACAATCTTTCATGAGTACCTTATCAAAATACAAACAATATTTCATGGGTACAATCAACATAATATGTTCCCAAGTAACAATCTCATTTGTCTAAGTTCATCCGTGGTATCAACTTGGCTCATTGAACAAAATTAACCTATAACAATCATCCATGCAGTACCTTATCAAAATACGAACGATCTTTAGTGGGTACAATCAACATGAATGTTCTAAATAACATATGGTTTCAACTTGGTTCATTGAACATTCCAATTGTCAACGTAAAATAACTTCACCCAAAAAGGTTATAAGATTTAGTTATTCTTGAAAGGGATATCCATTTTTGCAGGAAAAATGAGACTTGATAGTATTAGTAGTATTTTGATCATTATCCGTAGAGACAACATCATTGACAATCATCGTATTCAGACCATCAATTATTGACGTGATATCATATTCTTCTAGAAACCCAGCTTCTAGAAAACGAACAACTAATACAGGCAGTTATTGTTATGAATCATGAGTCACATTTGCAAAATTTTAACTAGTTAAAAAATGTGACGGTAAACCAAAAAAGCTCAATCTGTACTTTGACAGAGCTATTTGTTTGACAAACATTACTGCAAAACCTAAATAGTGTACATTCTACATAAAAGTGGATCTACTAATCTCCGAAGGGGGTGAAATGGCACCTACAGGCTTCAATGGAATTTTTCGTGTATATATCTGTATAGATGTAAGAAATATTATAAATACGTTAAGTACTACCCGCTGTAACAAATAGTTCAAAGTACCAGTGCAGAGGTTACAAGTTCCTCCCAACTGGTGGAGTTCAAATATGACAGGCAACGTTGTGCGGTTCGTTTTTCTTTCCTCTAGACTAGTTATTCTTCATTTGCTGTTGTTAGACTTCTCTTTTTCAAATGAGTCTAAATTTCATATCTCATATTTGTTTAATACTCCATAAATAGAACTGAAGAGTCTTTCTTCCTTAAAATTTAAAAGTTCATCTCTCCCGATCATGCTTGGGGCTTGATGCTCCATCACTTAATGGAACTAAAACCACTGTGCTCTTTCATTCTGATTCATAAGTTGAGTCAATCTTCTGTTTTGTGTCACGGTATCATAATTATTATTGTATACTATTTTTTTTGTTTGATTGATTTGTCTATATAAAGTGAAAACACAACTTATCAAATCAAAGACTAAAGTTGATCAAAACCAACAAAATAATTGGTCAGTTACGATGTTTTGGATAGAGTGGTATCGTCTTATCAGAAATGCCTAATTTGGATAGAATCCATCAAAATTTAACTAGTCTATAGTGTTTTTGATGGATCTTCCATAGAAAATTCCATACAATAAGCCAAATGTTGATGCTGTCGAACTACGTCTACATTCGAAGACGACATTCAAAGACGCTTACCGACTAAAACCTGAATCTGTCTCTGCCGGGGCAACTAAACACTCTTTAAGCTCCCCATGTATGTATAGAAATATAAGTGTATAGGTGCATAGCAATTTTACTGAATTAGATTCTATGTTTCTATATAACAGTCGGTTCATTTGATTCTCAATGTCAACTTCAAAAAGTTAGGTGAGACTAACCGCTGTAATACTAATTCCAAGAGAAGAATATTCTAAAGATAAATGCACTATGACATAGAACGCACGCAACGTCCATATACCCTAAAACAGAAAAACAATACAAAACAATCCAATTGAAAATGCTTACCGCTGGTGAATGCGCAAGTCAATCCGATAGTAAAGGCAAGAGAAACCGTGAACAATCCAAGAAGCAAGTAGTTAACCGGATGTCTCTGGTGATAGTAATACAACGGGCACAACGCTGCAACAACAATAACAACAACACAATCAATTAATTAATTAACACTGAAGAAGAAAAATACCCTGACTAGATCCACGATTAGAATCATTAACTTACTGATAAATGGAGTGATGATGAGTACAATATAAAGTGCTAAGCCTGCATTTGTGGCTGCAAAGAAGTGTGAAATTGGATGAACGGTGACGACGACAGAGGCGACCGCAATAGTCAGAAGCAACTGTATAGAAATAATCGAGTATACTTTTCGAATAAAAGACCACCGGAGTTCAGGACTTTCCAACATCGCCGGATACAACGGCGCAGTGCCGAACTCCACGTCATCTTTCCGGTAAGCCTGGTTCCACATCTCTCAAATTATCGAAGAACTTGAACAAACTATTTCTCACTCTGATTGTACGTTTGTAAGGTTTACTTGCGCGTGAGGAAATTGGGGAAGAAAGAAGTGCCTCTTTATATTATTTTGCAATTTGCAATTGAAATTATGATCCGACCCGTATCCGTTTGAGACAGAGATAAGACGGGTTAAGTGGAAAGTTCGTGATTCGTCGAGCCACGCGTGTGAAGAAATATACATATTCTAGATTTCTCTCGACTCATTTTTGCTTACTTATGAAGGCAAAAGCTAGAAAATCTCCATATGGACAAAGTAAGTTAATAATCATTTAAAATGGGTTAGATAATCATTTCGCTAATTAAAAATATTATTCACTATTTTATTTTACTCTGTAGATATCAAAAAAGTTCATAGAGAATAACTTCAATAAAAATATTAAAATTAAAAAGATAGAGAATGAAATTTCGAGAATAATAAACTAATTTAAAAATGGAGAAATTTTCACAAATAGATAAAAGTTAAAAGATAATAGGCCTCTTTAGCTAGAGTTTATTTATTTACGAAGCATAGCTATAGGTTTAATGGCTAAAACTGATTTTGCTTTGTATATTCTGCTTTACTAATTAATTATTCAAATAGGTTATTAAGCTGGTTTAATTAATTGAGTCAATTTCAATTATAAGTAAGGAAACGATCCCTTAAGCTTACCACATATGATTTCTCCATCTTTCCTAATATCGATATTTCTACAGAATTTTGACAAAAAATCCATTGATTACTTTGTGAATTATGCAATAAGATAAACACAATAATTAATTATAATACGTCATTTGTATATCTCCGAATTAATTTTAACATTTGTATTTAAAATTTCTTTTGGTGAATCTTCGATGTACTATTTACCCTTTTATTTTATTTTCTTTTTTGAGATATTAAATATGTATGGATTGTGTTCTTATGTATACATAACGTAAATTTGATTGTATTCGTATGATTATGAATGCGTTAAAAGATTTTATATGAAATAGTGGTTTAATTTTATTCGTATTTCTATAGTTGGAATCATATGAATACAAATTACTTTTTGAATATGATATGCAAGTTGGTCACTATTAACATCTGAATTATTTGTACACAAAAATGTATTTTGTATATAATAGATGCAAAAATACAAATGAATTTTGAACCCTTTCATTTACGTATATCATTTTGTATCTGTTTACCATCAAAATGTATATATATGTGATGTTTGTGTAAAATGAGTTTTATATAGTAATACGAGTGATCTGTATATCTTAATTGTATTTGTATTTGAATTAAATCAATTTGTATATGTTACTGAATAACTGCATATTAAATAATTTGTATAATAAAATTCATTTTTTAATCTACAATTTAGCAATTTTGGTGATGCAGGAAAATGAAATAAAGAAAATTATTGTGTTGCAGTTGTATTTCTATAATTGTTCGGTTATAGCGTTAGTGTTTTATACATATGACTTAAAAATCGATAATATATACAAATACGACATAATTTATACAAGTGCAAACCATTTAGATACTTGTAAATAAAAAACCTAACGAATTTAACTAAATATGTATGCTGGAAATGTATAACTATAGCTGAAAAATTGTATAAACAAGTTTTATGCATGTGTGGCTTAGAAATGTCATACATGTATGTATGACATAATGCAATTCAATTAACTGTTAAATATACAAAAAAAATAAAAAATTATATATATGAGGACAGAAAGGATTTATGGCGAGTTGAGAGAATTAAGGAGATAATTATGTGGGTATAGTAAAGAGAGGTTGTATGTAGGTTTGTATAAAATGAAATTTGGAATTCTACACGATTTATACAAAAACGGTGGGACCAATAACCATTTTACGAAAACTCATTTTCTATAATTAATTAAAACTATAGTCATGTATTATAAATTTAGTACTAAATGTTAGCTTATTTATATAATTTTTCCTTTAAAAAATTGCTACAACTTCAAAGAGTAATTCGTAGAGTAATTTATAAATTTAAAATTTTGAAATGATTTTTATCTGAAAGTACATACGATAAAAGGTAAATTTTAACTAATAGCGTGTGTTTAATTAAATTAGTGTTTTTCTAGCTGAGTGTAGATATCATATAACTTACTCCATTATAAACTGAAGGGAAAATGAACAAGTATCCCCTTAACCTATGCCCGAAATCTAAGAGACACACTTATACTATACTAAGTTTCTGTTATCTCTAAACTTATTTAATAAATAATTTTTTATCCCTTTTCGGCATACGTGGCGCTAGCTTGAAAAAAAAAATGTCAACACGCGCTAGGTCCACAAGATAATGCCACGTAGGCCGAAAAGAGGTATAAAATTATATATAAAATAAGTTCAGAAGGTAACAAGACCTTAGTATAGTATAAGTGTGTCTCTGAGATTTCGGGCATAGATTGGAGGAATACTTATGCATTTTCCTTGAACTGAAAATTCATAACTCTAATTGCTACAAAAATGTCGTTAAGGAAATTGTTAAGAGTACAATGACATCCTATTAATAACTGAGATAATTGATGAGAAGCTTGCTATTCGACGTTATGAACCTTCGGTAAGTATAGGGGTGAATATGATATGATATCGTAATTTTGATATTCGATTTTTAAACTATTATATAATTATCATATCAATTTAATTCAATATGGTTTGGTATATTAAAGTTTAGTTTTGATATTTTACGGCATGATAAGTTGGTTGATAATTTGTTTAACTTTGACTAATATATATTCGTATAACAGAGTATTATAACTTTAATAATTAAAAAAAAGGTCTTAATTATATCATACTAACACATTATATTATATATATATATATATATAATATAAAATCCAACAAATCATTTTGTAAATCAATTACAAGTCAAATACACTTTAATCAAAATAGAGTAGCCAAAGTTCAACTTCTAAAACATTTAGTTTATACTAATATTACATTACATATTTGTTAGTATATATTACGAAAAACGCCACAATACTAAATCACTCTATTAAAAATTTTGGTATGATATGAGAATTCGATATATACCATATGATGTTGGGCTTCATTTAAGGACGAGGTTCTTTTTGGGGATGACAATGTTGCTATGGATCAATTCCAGTCCTACATGACCTTTGATATCACAGAATCAGTTATTACACCAAAAAGGTTGACTTGGAATTAAGGCGCAATTAGCAACTAGTTTAAAAGGAAGAGAAGTTAGAAAGAGACATTACACTTATTCTTGTGTAAAAGTGTGATTCTCTTTATCTCCCTGTCCAAGCGTGCATATTATCTCATCTCCCTTCTTTGTCTATCAATCCAAAGTCTTATTTTTAATATTTCTACATGTTAAACAAGAATAGTGTATATTAGTTGACGATTTTTCTAGGAACTGTGTACGAAAATCAACAAGAAATTCAGTTTCTTGTGGAATTTCTTGTCAAAAAAATTCGATGGTAAAACCTTTCTAGGTAATTATTTCTTGCAAATTTTTAAAATCCCTAAGTAATTTACCTAGGGATTTATATCTAGCATGTAATTACTTGTGATATTTTCTTACAAAAATTATTTTAAAATCCAAAATTTTTTTGGTAAAAATTAACAAAATAGGAATTTTCTTACCATTTTTTCGTAAATAAATCCGCAGGAAGATATTCTAATAAATTTTTAGAAATTTCTTGTAAGCAAATATTAATTATTATATCCTATATAATTGTTAATTAATTTATTAAACCACCTATATATATACACCTCTTCTCTAATAGTTGTATTAAGTCCAAATTTTTACATATACACCTCTTCTTGATTGCTTGTATTAATACATATATTGTACCTTAAATTTGGCTTCAAATTTTAATTTTGACATTCGACTTTCATAATCCACAAACAGACACTTTAACTATCCAACTTTTAAATAAATAAACACATGAGTCCTACATGACAAAATAAACGTAGGACACCACGTAGGACAAAAAATGACATGTATGTTTATTTGTTCTATTTTATACAAGTTTAAGTGTCTAGTTATGCATACCCAAAGTTAAAGAGCATAAATGTAATTTGAAGCCAAGTTAAAAGGTATATTTATATATTATGCCTATTTAATATCATCTTTCTGAAGCCAAGTTAAAAGATAATATTTATGTATTTTGCCTATTTAATATATCTTCCACCTATGTTAAATGCACAACTTAATCCCTTTTCACTACCCAATGTCCAACCTATACTAATTGCTACATTCTTACAATGTCATAACATTATATATGGAAAACTGTTAATGCAGACAACACACTAATTTTTAGTATTTTTTTCAATTTTATTAATTTTAAAGTTAAATTGAATTAAATTAATTAAATATTATTAAAATATAGTTTTACCATTTATAAATTACACAAAAAAAAAATATAAAGTCATCTCATATTAATATGGTAATGAAATATGTGTTGAAATATTAGCTAAATTTTATGTGATTTAACTCTCAAAAAATGAAACATATAAATTATTTATATATTTAAAATAAATCATTACCACACAATATGAAAATTTTATGTTTACACTTTCCATGAGATAATATTCATATCTAAGCATATTAAACGTAGACAGAATTTAAATTATACATACAAAATTTTTATAAATAAATAATTAAAAATATAAATATATTTATAACTTTAATGTGGAAGGAAGTTATAATTGGTAGTATATCTTATTAGTTATATGCGCATTTAAAATTTAAATTTATCTTTAATAATTATATTTTAATATACTTAATTATCTATTGAGAAATAAATATCATTTAATAACTCACTATAAACAAATTGTATCATTTTTAATCTCGATAAATACATAATATTGAAGGGTTATAAGGTATCATATTTATAACGATACCTAAAATCCTAAACATTTTACAGTTTCTCACGATTAAATTGGTGTGAAGTCTATCAGCTCTTATCTTCATTTGTATCATTCAATATATGATATCTTACAATTATGTTAAAGTTAATTAATCAAAATAAAAGTTCTAGTGTCCTATGTAAAATGCCCAATAGCCAAAGCTTGAAAATGCGTCAACTAATATATATTCCTTTTGTTGCGGCACAGGATATTTATAGTCAACAAACTAATCTCATTGAGCATCTTTTTTTAATTCATATGTACTCACTAGATAGTTTAATGTTTAATTTTTTTTTTGTTACTTGTTATTTTCGATTTTAACATTTTCATATTAAAATTACTTTTACTAATATTATTGTAATTGTCTTTTATGTAGTTTGTTAATTTTTCAAATCACAAAATTCCTAAGTATAGTCTCAATAAATAATTTTCAGCTAAGTTTGTAGGAAAAAGTTCCTAAATACTTTGCAAGTAATAAATTTCTAAGGTAAGTCTCCAAATATAAATCCCCAGAAAATTACGCAATAAATTATCCCCCAAATAATTTTTCAAGTAATAAAATCCCTAGGTCAATCCCAAATATAAATCCCCAACAAATTTCACAGCAATTAATCACCAAATAATTTACCAAGTAATGAAATTTCTAGATAAATCTCCAAATATAAATTCCCAACAAATTTCACAGCAACTAATTCCCAAATAATTTCTCAAGTAATAAAATCCGCAGATAAAAAAATATCTCCAGAAAAATTTGTAGGATTGATTACCTGGGTATTTTTCTATGGAATAAGAAAAAAATTTAAAATATTTTTTTGGTTCATTTACATGCGGATTTAGGTACAGATAATGTACCTACATTACTTTTCCCCAGGTAATATCGCAAGTTCATGTTTGGCGCAAAATGACGCAAAATTTACTTGCAGAATTTGTTGGAAATATACATTTCGTAGGTAATATATTCTAATATTGAAGAACTTAGAACTTTTGCAATAAGAAATTCCGCATGAAATAGTTGCGAAAATTTTCCGTAGAAAAAATTCTCATGTAATTCACAGTTTTCTTATAGCAGTGGATATCATGTATCAAATTCGTATTTCAAACATCAAAAGATTAAACATGACTTTAAGAGGTCTTCTTCTTGACTTAAAAAGAATTAGAAATATACTTGCTTTCTATATCTAGTCATCTTATATATAAATACAAGTGCATTGAAATATTGAAAGATTAGAGAAAAAAATATGACTATGTTGTAATAATGTGTTGTGGATGTCATATATCAAATTCACACTTCATGACTTAAAATTTTTTTAAGTATGACTTTAGGAGATTTAATTATGACTTTGAAGATCTCTTTCATGACTTTGAAAGATTAGGGCTATACTTGCTTTCTATTTATAATCATCTTATATGTAGATACAAATGCACCAAAATATTAAAAGATTTTGGAAGAAAAATATTACTACTCTTTCTCTCTATTTCTTTGTTACTAAATTTTAATACTTTATTTTATAACATACTACTTTTTCTCTCTATTGCTTTGTTATTAAATTTAATATTTTATTTTATAACACATTATCAACACGAAATCTCTTATAAGGTTTGTTTCGGTGATATAACTATTTTTATTTTCAAATTCTAAGCACAAGTATACATTACAATATTTTCAATTTATAATTTTGTTTTAGTTCAAGATTATTTTATTGCAAGGTTCGAATCTATATCCGTTAATATTCAATGCTTTGATCAAATTTCTCATTTATCAACTGAAGATTTAGCTAGAGATCATGTAATTTTTTGAAAATCTTGAGTTAGACCCAAAGATGAAAATGGAAAATCGTCTAAGTTTGTTGAATGCGTTTATATACCTCGAGTGATTCTCTTAGAAGGAGTTTGTTCATCTATGATTTTAATTCTATTCAAAGAGAAAACTAAAAAATAAAAGAAGTCAATATGACATACAATTACAAATAAAAAGAAAGAAGAATGAAACTGCAATAAAAAAAAAATAATTTTTGAACAGCCAGAAGTTGCCTTGAAATATTGGCAGATTTGAGAGGGGAAGAAGAAATTTTTAAAATTTTAAAATCCGATTGTGGTCGAGTGAATTAATGAGACATTAAAAAAATTATGGAGAAAGAGAAAAAATAACTTTGAATAAGTGTGGGAACATAATTATACAACAATGAACATGGCGTACGTAAATATGGTTAAAGATTTTGTGGGGAGAGTAAATTATTTGAATTATAGCAATGTTAAATAATTTAATAATATATATTTGTTAATTAGTCGAGTGTTTTTTCCTTCTTTGGGTTAATAGATAATTATTTTATGGGAAAATTACGCAAACATAACAAATTTATACTATTTAATTACTCACCATAGCTATAGTTTGCTATAACTATCACTCGCGACTAATATTATACATTAATTACATGAGCTGACTTCGAATTTGTATAGTTAGTCATGTTTGTATATGTATAATTCGCCAGAAAATACAAATACGTATGTGTAATATGTTGACACCCATTTTGATACCCAACCCATTTTTCCTTTCCAACCCACTAAACTTAATTCCTCAACGCCCTTACTCCTCAATCCCCTCAGCCCACTAAATTAATCTCCCAGGCCCACCATATTAATTCCCTATCCGTTTAGCCCAACCCCACTTCCCTTTTATCAGCCCAATAATCCAACCCATAACCCATCCCAATAACCTCCGACCCGACCCACGCACCCCTCCCTTTCCTTTCTTCCTTCTCTTTCCTTCATCCCAACAATTCCCAAAACACAGAAAAAACGCCAGAAACCCAGGAAAAAGACGCAGAAAAACAACCCAAGAAGGGAAAACCCGACACCCCACGCTCTCTCACCCGCGTCTCTCCCCCACGCTCTCTCCCTCCCTCTCCTCCTCTCCTCGCGTCTCCCCACGCGAGCTTTCCCTCTCGACAGTACACTACCCAGTACAGAACACCCGCGCCATCTCCAGAAAGACGCCAGAAAACGCAGAAGCTGCGCACGAAAAGCGGTCGCGTTTCTCGTCTCCCCACGCGACTTCTCTATCCACCAACGTCTCCTTCTCGACCCGTCGGCGGACCGCTTTGGCGTGGCATACCGTATTGGTGTGGCAGACCTGCGTTTTCGTCCTTGGGGGCTCGAGATCAATCCACGTCTCGCCTCAAGGACGATTGGAGCGATCCTAGCCATTCCCCTCCCTTTTTCCATTTCCGCAAAGGGCGAAATCTTCAGAAAAAGATGTTGCACCATTAATGGAAGAGATTCAAATTTTGAATTCAAATGGGCCTAGTCACGTTCCCGCCCTCCCTCTTCCGAAAACCCTAATATCCCCTATATAAACCCCTTTCGTCCTCAAGAAAAGGGGTTAGAGATTTTTATCAAAAATTTTAGAGAAGTAGAACTTGGTTTGGAATTTCGGACGAAAATTTTAGTTGGAACTTTGTCGAAAACTTTGTTTGTTCGTCTGTTCTGGGGTTGGACGGTTTTGGTTTGAGAAATTTTCAAAGAGTTGGAGTCTTCCTTGAAAGTTTAGGTTGGAAATTTTTTTGGACGAAATTTTAGTTGGATTTCTGGGAAGCGAATTTTATCATAGAGTTTGAAGTTTTGTGGGTTCTTTCTCCGTCTGCTGTAGAAGAACTGATCTATTCATTGGCTTCCGGCGTCATTTGGGTGTTCGTGTTTCTGTTTACGGTGGAAGTCGTCGCTCATCTCTGCTTGTTTGTCCTCGTGTCGCTGCTCCGCAACAGGTAAACACATTTTTACGAAATCTTCTTCTTTTCTTGGGTTTCAATATGTTGGTTTGATGGCGGAGGACCCTGCTGCATGTCTGACGGGTCGTTTATCACTGTTGGGTTGATTTACTGCGTATGTGTGCTGGAGTTTACTTGTTTGTTTTATTTGTTTCTACAACTTCAAGTGTTCTTGTCTAAGTTACCTGAATGAATACGTTGTTTGGTTGTAGTTTAGAGGTTCGTAGACTCTAACGAAGATGGGTTTTGGTGTTTTTCTTCTCATTTAAGCACTTTGTAGAGTTGTACTTGAAGTAAGTATCATGTTGTGTTCATATGCTCGTAAATACCATGTTGTGTTCGCTCTCGTTTCTTTTTTAGTCCGCGAATTTGTGCTGCCTCGTTGGCTCGCTATGTAGTTTCTGTCAACAACATGCTTTCCTTGTTATTAATTCAAGTTTGTTTTAAATTTGTACGTGTGAGTGTTGAGTGAGTCGCTAATGGACCATTGCTATTCCTGTTTAGTACATGTTTTGTATACATGAACCTGCGTTGTCGTTTTCCTCTCGACATCCTAGCTCTCCTCTCATCATCTCAGATAGATGAATGAGCCGAGATGCTTGCAGGAGGCTCGTGTTGAGGTTTTCAGTCGTATGAAGGCCGATAGTGATTGATTTTTCTGTTTGACACTAGCATCGTTATGTATGTAAGTTTAACCTTTGAAGTTGATTGAGGGAATCTCATGATGTAGTTGCGTTTTCTTCTCCTTAGCCTACATTTTGTTTTCTTCATTTCGAAGCCTTGTCGTTCCATTAACTCAAATGATATCATTAAGTTATTTTACATGTATCGTTTTGTGTATCAACTCGTCTTATATTTCTTCTCGATAACTATTGCCTACTTTACTGCCCGACAGATTTGGTTTTATTTGAAGTGTTACTCCCTTTATTTTCTAAGTTTGGATAAGATTGTTCCTGTCTAATTATTTAATATGGCATTAGTGGGAAATTAAGTTTGGTTAATATTGGATTGTCTTTATGCTTACTGTTGGAAGCTTATTTTACTCCTCTAAGTTTAAGTTTTTTTTAAAATTAAGTGCCCATGAAGGGAGATGGAAGAGAGTTGTGTTTATGTTAGTTATTTGGTTAAGGTGCCGATTCTCACTCTATTTGTTTTCTTTGTGGCATGTTAATCCTTTTTCGAGCCCATTATGGGACTCCACCCCATCTTTGCCTTTCCGAGGGGTCGTAAAGGCTCAGAAGGTTTCCATCGAGTCTAATTATCAAGGCGGACATGCCGGATTCGAAATGCCGTGAAGATTGAAGAAGTTTAAAGAAGACGAACTAGAAGACTCGCCTTTATTGCATTTTGTATTTTTATTTTGTAATGGGCATAAGCCCTTGTTGTTTTGTTTTTTATTGTATTTATTTTTGTATGCTTAGACTAGGACAGGTGAAGGGGTGGGTCCAAAACTCGGTCAAGGCGAACAGAACCCGAGTTTGGACCCAAATCTCTCTGTCTCTCTCTCTCTCTCTCTCTCTCTCTCCTTATTACTTGCTTATGTGTGTTTGTTTAAAGTATCGTTAGTGTTAGGACTAGAAAACTCCAAACCCCCTTTCGAAACGCTTTTCTCTTTTATCTAGTTTAGAACTAAGCCTTGAAAGTGATAAATGTTTTCAACTCGTAAATTCGTCTAAAACTTTCCTAAGTTCAAAAAATTTTAAATTCTACAAGTTTGTTTGAATATAAAGTGTTTTAACCTTAAAAAATGAAATTTGCAAAGTAATTATTTCAAAACTTATAAAGTTTGCCTAGATGAAAAATCTTAAGAATAACGGAAAAAATAAAATTGTCAAATAAGTTAATCATCGGAAAACCGTATTTAACGGAGTGTTTTAGGTGCCTTAAACACCTTCCTAAGACACTAATATAAATCCCGAACCCCCTTAAAAATGTTTCAAAAACAATTTTTTCTGTTTAAGTTGTTTAGAAACGAAGTTTTCTTGATTTTTCTTAAAAATTAAGTGGCGACTCCGAAAAAGTCGAAAATCCTCTTAAAATAAAACAAACTCTTTCGAAATCAATTTTTCGATAAAACAGAAATGGTGACTCCGCTGGGGAAGGAGGATTCTAACCCTAAGACTAACTTTGTTTGACTAACTTGTAATTAATTGTTTAATTGCTTAGATTACTTAGTTTTTGGAATTTGCACTTCCTCATGGCATAACTTCCGCCAAACGGCAACTAGACTGCATTAGGAAACGGAAGTTACGCGGCTTACCGCGACTTCTCTCAGAAATACCCCAAGAACTCATTTGGGAGTATCGAATAAATAGTCGGAATGCGGTCATCCGACGTTATTCAATAACTCCACCCCGATGTTTGTCCGACTCGGGTAACCGTCTATTTGAAAACAATTCTAGAAAAGCCTAAGTTAGAGCGAAACCAAAACCAAAATTAGGCATCAGCCTAGGACGACTTAATACCCAAGGCGTATTAAGTCCATTTTAGTAGAATACCGCCAAAAAACGCGTCTAAGGTCTTCGACCTCACGACGCATCATATTATGTGACATTCGAGATGTATGTGTGAAAAACCAACTTGGGGGTAGGGGAAAGTCTAACGGGTTTCTGTTTTGCAGATATGGACCGCTTCCCGAAATTCAACATGGTCATCTCCTCGCCACCCCAACTTACTATGTGGCACAACGACTTAGACGGAGATCATAGGCGGACCCTCAACAAATACGTAGGGGCCTTAACCGAGCCAATCAACATGGACGGTTGGCCAGAATTAATAGAGGTACTTACGGGATACTGGGACAGCCAAAGAATGGTCTTCCATTTCGGGATGGTCGAAATCACCCCTACATTAGAAGAAATAAGAGATTGCATAGACACCGTGGGCACGGGTCTAGAAAGAAGAGCCCGAAAGCAAGAGGACGTGTTTATCCCCAACAAACCTTCCGTTGAGAACCTCTCAGATTGGTTAGGGCTAAGAAAGGATTTCACCTATTGGTGTCAAGACTCCCACATAATGTTCAGGGACTTGTACGTTAGATTTGGACACGCGAGTTTCTATGCCGCGTATAATTAGGAATTTAGAATTTCCTACAGGGAGTGGAACGAGCTCCGCTCGTTGGCGTTTGCCATAGCCTTGTTGGGAACAATGGTCTTCCCGCACGGCCCAAGCCTGAGCATCAACACCAGAGTTATAACACTCGTCCAGACGCTGTTCAAAGGGTACGAGAATCAATGAACGACGAAGTACTACTCCGTAGCTCCGGTCATATTGTCGGACATATATCGTGCTTTGGGCAAGTGCAAAGAGGGACATCGGTACTTTCAAGGGTGTAATCTGCTCCTCCAATGGTGGATTCTCAGTCACTTGGCGAAGGGTGCTGGAACTCGAGAGTTGCACACTCTCGACAACAAGAACACTCTTAAAGACCTGAACGACTTACTATTCTGGGCCAACATGAACAATCGGAAAACGAGAGGAAGATGGGCCCAGATTTTCTCCGAGTTGAGAGAAGAGGACCTCCAATGGATGCTCGACCGCTGCATATCCAAGGAAGTTGTCGTGGAGGGTCGTAGATGTGTCGTGCTCCCTCTACCCGGCATTCGAGGAATTCGCCCTTACGCGCCATTCCGAGTCTTGCGACAGTTCGGAAGAAAGCGGTATCGCCCTGCAGGTTTATTATGGCGCTTATGTGTACGACATTGGGGACGACAGGGTGGACGACGCTACAGAGATGCTCAGAGAATGGAAGAACGCCAAGCGTATGGGTAAAGACACTATCGCTCCCGACCGATTCGACGCTGGATACGACGAAGGTTACAAAGCATGGTTGAAGAGAGATATACGAAATATCTCCTTTCAAATCCCTCGTAGCTTCCGCAGTGTGACAGACAAGGAGGCCAAAGTAGTGGCCAAATTGCAAGAGTTAAAGGAAGAAGCTAATGAGGTCTACGCCAAATTCGTAGAGAATCAGGATGCACTCGAGAGGGCAACTCGAGAGATCGAGAGACTGAAGAAAGGGTATGAAGAGTTCGACAACTGGATCCAGCAGAAAATCGAGAGGATGCGATACGAGAGTCTGGAAGACAAAGGTCGTCTGGGTGAGGGGTTTTTGTTGATGCTGAGGTACATGTTCCAACAGTACAAAATCCAGAAAGACGACGACGGCGCGGGACCATCCGGAGCAGCATTGTGGACATCGCCCCTGCGCGGGTTTTTCTTTGTTTGTACTCGCATTATTTTAGCCCCTGCGTGGGCCTGACATTATCGCACTTTCTAAATAGCCCCTGCGTGGGTTTGTCTATTTCCCTTTTCGAACATTTTACTCATTGTTAAATATTATTTTGGGGGGAATCATTTAATTGGTTTAAACTCACACGTACATCATTCGAATGCGTTAGGCCTACCCTTGGCACAAAAAGGGTCCCCATGCATGATTAGGACACGTTATCTATGCGTATTTAAATGCTTATGTGTTATGTTGCTTTGAATGAGGATATCGTCAACCCACTCCTAACCAAATTCCAAAGAGTACACAGAAATCACTATTACAAATGTCCGACCCAATTCCCAAGTCTCAAGTTTCTCACAAAAAAAAAATCCACTAAAAATCCTGAATACCGCTCTATCGTCTCAGGAAAGGTGAATCACCACTATGGACAGAGGCAAGAACGTCCAGACGGAGCTCACTGAGGAGGAATTACGAAGAAAGATCGAACGAATCACTCGAGAGATTCAGAAGGTTAAAGAAGAAGGACTCAAAGTAGACATGACCACGGCAATCTACAAAGCTGCGGTCACGACCGTGGATAAAGATCTGGCGTCGCAGATAAAGAGAAAGAAGGAGGTTGAGACGGAAACCGAAAGCCTAAGGAAAAGATTGAACTTGCTTCGTTTGGAGATACACGAAGGAAAGGCGAGGGGAGCGAAGACAGATATTGAGACTGCCGTATTGTCGGCCAGAAGTGTGGCACTCGACGAGGAATTGGCGACCCATAGCAACTTAAAGGGCGGAAAATACCTCGCCCGTGATCAGGGAGCGGATAACAGTAGCCTCGACTGTGAAGTAATTGAGGAGGACGATGAAGAAGAAATCGTCTACAAGCCTCCATTTTCGACTGTCTGAAAGGAAAGGAATGACGCCGCCACAAGACAAGAAATCGCCAGATGTTGTTTTCTAGAAATTTCAATGTTGTTTTTCAATTCCCTTGTAATCGCAATGAAAGAATGAATGAAAAATTTTTTATCCTAAAATCCGAACTATGTTGGGCCTGAATTCTCCTCGTGAGATACGTAGGCAGCCTTCCCGGCCCGGCCCCTATCACAGAAAATTTTCATTCTCCTCCATGTTTCGGAGATACGAAGATAAGATCAACGGACGTCGAAAAGCAGCTGCAAGAAGACCATAGCTCAACGTGATTCAGCTTTCCCGAGATGACGTCAAAACAAACAAATTCCTGTTTGTTCAAAATATATTTCCGTCCTCATTCGTGGGTTAAGATATCCTCAAACAAAGCGACTTGTGTGTTTATCTATTTTATGTGCGATATTATGCATTTTGTACTCCGGATATGCACTAACAAATTTGCCTTTGAGTTGTTTTTACCTCTCAGGTACCTCTTACTGATCTGTGTCGATAAAGCTGGCAGATCACCACTACTGCACCAGATCAAAAGGTCGCGCAGATTCCTTCCCCGGACCAAACGCAAATACAGACATGGGCGACAACAATGAACAAGTCAGCCTCACAGATGTCGTGGTGGCTCAGCCCACCGTGGCAGAGCAGAATGAGCTTATTGCGCAGCTGATGCAGCAAATAGCTGACATGAGGGTAGAGATGCAGCGGAGACAAGACACTCCTCTGCCCGGGTTTGGCCCGAACTTTCTCGACGCGAGACCTCCTATATACTTCCCCTCGTCCAACTCGGACCCTACTCAGCACCGTCCATCGACACCCGTGCACAACCAGTCCGGGATAGATATGAACACCCAAAATCCCCAATACGCCTCAGTCTCCTATCAAACTCCCTCACCACTTCCAAACAATCCTCCACAAATGCCACCACATCCCCAAAATCAAACCCAACATCCCACCGCCTTCAATTCCCAAACACCGCATCCCCACTTAAACCAAAATACCAATCCCCAAAATTATCCGCAAAACTATCAAACCGCACAGAACGTCCCAAGCCCTTCCATAGCTCCACCCCTCCCCAAAAGAACCACATTCCAAGTCCCCGTCCCGGCCGAGCATGAGGTACACGGCTCCGAGTTGGACTATTATGAGGAGCAAGAAAGAGAGTGGAGGGCGAGGGAAGAAGCGAAGGTAGACATAAAGGAGGAGATCAAGAGGGCAATGAGAGAATTGCAATGTACTCCAGACGTCGCCGGGTTAAGCTACGCAGAACTATGCATCCACCCAGACTTGAAACTACCTGAAGGGTTCAAGATCCCGAAGTTTGATACCTTCGGAGGGGTGGGCAACCCCATGGCACACCTAAGAGCATACTGTGACCAACTCGTGGGAGTTTGCAAAGATGAAGCGTTGCTGATGAGGTTATTCAGCCGGAGCATGTGCGGTGAGGCCTTGGAATGGTTCACGTCCCATGAGACTCGACAGTGGCCCAGTTGGAGCGCACTGGCTAAGGATTTCATTGACAGATTTGCATACAACATCGAGATAGTCCCTGATCGGTACTCCTTGGAGAAGATGAAGCAGAAGCCCACAGAAAGCTATCGAGAGTTCGCGTACAGGTGGAGGAAAGAGGCAGCAAGGGTGAGGCCTCCGATGACAGAGAAAGAGATTGTAGAGGTGTTCGTACGGGTGCAGGAGCCCGAGTATTATGACAGAGTCATCTTATTAATCGGCGCCAAGTTCGCCGAGATAGTTAAAGTAGGTGAGACTATCAAAGATGGCCTGAAGTCGAGAAAGATAGCCCGAGTGTCTGCATCGCCTGGGTCTTCCGGACTGGTAAGGAAGAAAAGAGAGGAGGTTAATGCTATCTCACACGGGAGAAGAAAGGCCCCCAGAAACTTACCACGTCCCCAAGGCCGCTCCAACCCTCCATCAAAGCCTCTTCAAGCCTACCGTCCACAATCAAATCATTCCGGCCACTACAATGCTGCCCCCACTTATCCAGATGCCCATATTTTGTCGTATCAGATCCACCCCCAATTCCCCAAAATTTTCCATCCATATATCCAAACTACCCCCAAGATTATCAAGTCCCTCCCCATTACCAGAATGTCGCTCCCAGCTGCGCTAATGTACAGCCAAGTTATCGAGCGCCTTCCCCTACATATCAAATACAGACCCCAGCATATCAAAACCCCCATCCAAATTACCAAGCTCCAATGCCAAACTACCAAACAAAGCCCTACCCCAAAACCCAAGCTCCACGCCCAGATGCCCGCAATTACCAACAAGTCCCTCCCCCTCAACAGAGCGGGTATGATTCCCCTCGCCCCAGGTTTGAGAAGAAGCCCTCTAGAAGCTTCACCGTGTTGGCTGAAAGCAGAACCAAGTTGTTCGAAAGATTGTCTGCGGTCGAATACATCCACCCCGTGGGGCCCAAGCCCGTGGATGTCAATTCTAGATTCTACAGATCGGAGCAGAGGTGTGCTTATCATTCCAACAGTGTTGGACATGATACAGAAGACTGTATCAATCTCAAGCACAAGATCCAGGACTTGATTGACCAGGAAGTGGTCTCCCTTCAGCCTGCGGCGCCAAACATCAACACGAATCCGCTGCCAAATCATGGGAGTGGAAACGCCAACATGATAGAAATTGACGAAGATGAGCGTGAAGCCAAGAGAATTACTCCTGTTGTTCAGGAAGACTTGGAAAAGGATGTCGCTTCTTTGAGCGTCAGGGAAAAGGGAGAGTTTGTCATTCTGACACCTGCAAAGGCTGTTGCCTTGGTGCCCGCAAAGACTCTCGCCAAGCCCAAGTTTGTTATTGAAACGGCTGTGGCTAAAGGCATGACCAGATCTGGCAGATGTTACACTCCTGACGAGCTTGCTCTCGGAGGACAAAAGAAAGATCATGCCAAGAGACCGATCAGCGAAGTAGAAGCTGAGGAGTTCTGGAGGAGAATGCATCCCAAAGACTACTCCATTGTCAAGCACTTGGAGAAGACTCCAGCCCAGATTTCTGTATGGGCCCTATTGATGAGCTCCTGTTCACACAGACAGGCTTTGATGAAGGACTTGGATGACACGTATGCGTTCTCAGTCTGGCGGCGACAATGTAGCTGCTATGATTCACCGAGTCATTCAGGGACACCGCATCAGCTTCTGCGATGATGAACTGCCGGCTGAAGGGAGGGCCCACAACAAAGCTCTACACATCACCGTGGTATGCCGCGGAAAGATCGTCAACCGTGTTTTGGTAGACGACGGATCTGGCCTGAACATATGCCCCTTGTCCACACTGAAGCAGCTGAGGTTTGACCTCGGAAAGTTGGAGCAAAACCAGGTCAATGTGAGAGCATTCGATGGTGTGCAGAGAGAGACGTTGGGAGCGGTGAACTTGACCATCCAAATGGGCCCCGCAGAATTCGAGGCGAAGTTCCAGGTGTTGGATATCGACACCAGCTATAACCTTCTTTTGGGAAGGCCATTCATCCACATGGCTGGAGCTGTCCCCTCCACTCTCCACCAAATGATGAAACTGGTGTGGAAAAATGAAGAACTGGTTATTCAGGGCGAAAAGGGCCACTCAGGCAAGCAGATATCGGTCTTGGACGAGACGCCGCAAAGCTCAGATTTTTACACGGTGGAGTTGGTAAATGCCACCGATGAGGGCTTCGCCCCACAGACTCCCATGCCGACCGTGTACAGAATGATCGCCATGGTGATGCTGCAAAGCGGATTCGAACCAGGTTTCGGATTAGGAAGGAGTGCACAAGGGATCATCGAGCCAGTTCCGGTCCTTACTACAGGATCAAAGTATGGTTTGGCGTACATCCCCACAGATGATGATGTGAAGATGAAGAGGAAAAAGGATCAAGGGTTGACTAAGCCGATCTCGCATCTCTATCAATCCTTTCCAGTCCGGGAGCATGCCGAGCCTGAAGACGATGGGGAAGGAATCTGTGACCTTTTCAAGGAGATCAACGCCGTTATCGAGGAAGAGGTCAACCCAGCTGGCATTCGCGATGCGGAACCAGGGGAGATGCTGCAGAATTGGACCTCTACGCCAATCCTGATGTCCCGGACTCTTGGGTAGAAAGGAATTATTTCATGCATAGTAAAATTGGTGGTCGTCCGGAAGAGGCCCGAGACCCATCATTTCTGCATTGTTCTTGATTTTGAATTTTGTTGTGATGTTTGAAAAGCGACATGGCCCTGTTCCATGACCCAAGTTCGCATTTTGTTTGATTTAAATGAAAGCCTCATTATTTTGACTTTGTTTATTTAATTATTTGTGATATTTTACTTTCCTAATTTTGTCTGTTTATGATTTCAGTAACGTAAGTTACAAACCTGCCAACGTCATGCCATGTCATGAGCTAAACGAGCAAAATGAGGCAAATGACGATGAGGTTGACGACTACGAAGAAAGTGGGGAACCAGACTATGTTGCAGAAGAATTTCAACAATTCGAGAATCTACATAAACCGAATCTGGAGGAGACGGAAATGGTGAATTTGGGAGATTCAGAATGTGTCAAAGAGGTTAAGATCAACACCCACCTGAATGAGACTCAGAAGGAGAGCCTGGTTCATCTTCTTGCCGAATACAGGGATGTGTTCGTTTGGGAAGTCGTTGACATGCAAGGGTTGAGTACCGATGTCGTATCTCATAAGCTGCCTATCGACCCAGGGTTCGAACCGGTGAAACAAAAGACTCGGAAATTCAAGCCTGAATTGAGTTTGAAGATTAAGGAGAAAATCACCAAGTAGATAGAGTCTCGATTGGTGGAAGTATCGCAATATCCAACCTGGTTGGCCAATGTCGTTCCGGTCGCCAAGAAAGATGGAAAAATCAGGATTTGTGTCGACTACAGAGATCTCAACAAGGTTAGTCCAAAGGATAATTTTCCGTTGCCAAATATCCATATCCTGATTGACAACTGTGCCAAACATGAGATGCAGTCATTTGTGGATTGTTACGCGGGTTATCACCAAATTTTGATGGATGAAGAAGACGCAGAAAAAACGGCCTTCATCACACCTTGGGGGGTATATCACTACAGGGTAATGCCGTTCGACCTCAAGAACGCCGGTGCTACTTACATGAGAGCCATGACGACTATCTTTCATGATATGATTCACAAGGAAATTGAAGTGTACGTGGACGACGTCATAATCAAATCCCGCGAGAGTTCGGATCATTTGACGCACCTGAGAAAATTCTTTGAGCGTTTGCGTCGGTACAACTTGAAGCTAAACCCCGCCAAACGTGCTTTTGGAGTCCCAGCTGGGAAGTTGTTGGGGTTTATAGTCAGCAGAAAAGGTATTGAGCTCGACCCTTCTAAGATTAAGGCGATTCAGGAGTTACCTCCGCCGAAGACGAGAAAAGAAGTGATGAGTTTCTTGGGGAGGTTAAACTATATCAGCCGGTTTATAGCACAATCAACAGTGGTGTGTGAGCCTATCTTCAAGTTGCTGAAGAAAGACGCCCCGACTAAGTGGACTGAGGAGTGCCAGACCGCTTTCGACGCTATCAAGAGCTACTTGTCTAACCCACCAGTACTGGTTCCTCCGCGAGAAGGGAGTCTGTTGTTGCTGTATTTGTCTGTTTCAGATAACGCCTTTGGATGTGTACTTGGTCAACACGACGAGACGGGGAAGAAAGAGAGGGTTATCTACTACATAAGCAAGAAATTTACTCCGTACGAGTCTCGCTACACTTTGCTGGAGAGAACGTGCTGTACTCTGACGTGGCTTGCCCAGAAGCTGAGACACTATTTGTCGTTGTATACTACATATCTTGTCTCCAGAATGGATCCATTGAAGTATATTTTCCAGAAAGCGATGCCGACCGGGAAGTTAGCTAAATGGCAAATGCTGTTGAGTGAGTTTGACATCGTGTACGTGACTCAGAAGGCAATAAAGGCACAAGCTTTGGCTGATCATCTTGCGGAAAATCCCGTTGACGAAGAATATGAACCTCTCAAGACATATTTTCACGATGAAAAAGTGTCATTTGTGGGTGAAGATATTTCTGAAGCGTACCCAAGTTGGAGATTATTCTTTGATGGAGCAGCGAATCACGAGGGTAAAGGTGTTGGAGCAGTCTTGGTGTCAGAATCTGGTCAGCACTATCCTATGGCAGCTAAACTGCGATTCAACTGCACAAACAACATGGCTGAATACGAAGCTTGTATTCTCGGTTTGAAAATGGCCATTAACATGAATGTTTACGAGTTACTGGTTATTGGAGATTTAGACCTCTTGATTCATCAGGTTCAAGGAGAATGGGCTGTGAAGAACCCGAAGATTGTACCTTACGTACAATATGTGCAAAATCTGTGTAAAAGGTTTCGCAAGATCGAGTTCAGACATACTCCCAGAATACAGAATGAATTAGATGACGCTCTTGCCACCATCGCTTCAATGATCAAACATCCGGATACTGATTACATCGACCCGTTGGATATAGACTCGAAGGAATATCCAGTCCATTGTTCACATGTTGAATCAGAACCAGATGGTTTGCCTTGGTATTTTGACATAAAGAGATACTTGGAGTCTGGGGCATATCAAGAATACGCTACATCTAATAAAAAGAAATCGATACGTCGTATCGCTCTCAATTTCTTTCTAAATGGAGAAGTCCTGTATAGGAGGACTCCAGATCTGGGTCTTTTAAGATGCGTGGACGCTTCTGAAGCTGTGAGACTTATTGAACAGATACATGCTGGAGCTTGTGGTACACACATGAACGGGCTTACTTTAGCAAGAAAGGTTCTTCGAGCTGGTTATTTCTGGATGACTATGGAGAACGACTGTTGCAAATTCGTGCAAAAATGCCATAAATGTCAAGTGCACGGCGATCTGATACGGGTGCCACCTCACGAACTTAATGCTATGAGTTCACCTTGGCCATTCGTAGCTTGGGGAGTGGATGTCATCGGTCCTATAGAGCCAGCCGTTTCCAATGGGCACAGATTTATTTTGGTTGCCATTGATTATTTCACCAAGTGGTGGAAGCAGCCTCTTACAAGTCGGTAACCAAGAAAGTGGTGGCCGACTTTGTCCGCAACAATCTGATATGCCGATTTGGAGTTCCAGAATCCATCATCACTGATAACGGTGCAAATCTCAACAGTCATCTGATGAAAGAGATATGTGAACAGTTTAAGATTATTCACCGGAGGTCAACTGCTTATCGCCCTCAAATGAACGGAGCTGTAGAGGCCGCCAACAAGAACATCAAGAAGATTCTGAGGAAAATGATTGACAAACAGCGAGGTTGGCACGAAATGTTGCCATATGCTCTACTAGGTTATCGAACGACGGTCAGAACATTGACTGGGGCTACTCCATACCTTCTAGTATATGGAACAGAAGCAGTCGTACCTGTTGAAGTCGAGATACCGTCATTAAGAATCATCCAAGAAGCTGAGTTAAGTAACGCTGAATGGGTTAGTAAGCGGATTGATCAACTAGCCTTGATTGATGAGAAGAGAATGGTCGCCGTCTGCCATGGTAAGTTGTATAGACAGAGGATGACTCGCGCTTTTCACAAAAGAGTAAGAGCTAGAAATTTTGAAGTTGGTCAGTTGGTTCTTAAGCGTATTTTTCCTCATCAAGACGAGTACAAAGGAAAGTTCTCACCAAACTGGCAAGGTCCTTACATGGTTCGCAAAGTACTATCGGGAGGTGCGTTGGTCCTGTCAGAGATGGATGGTGTTGTATTGCCCAAGCCTATCAACTCAGATGCTGTCAAGAGATACTATACGTGAAGTTCCATTTTCGCATTTTTCTGTTATTTATTTGTAATCGTTCTGTTTGCTTGTATTTGTTCGAATTTGAATTATAATCCCTCTTGTAACGAACTACGTCTGACCTGAATTCTCGAGAACGAGATACGTAGGCGGCCTATGTCGGCTTCGGTCACCCCATTTACCCCCTTTGTTATTTCTTTGTATCTGAACTACGTTCGACCTGAATTCTCAAGCATGAGATACGTAGGCGGCCTTTGTCGGCCTCAGTCGGTTTCTTTGTAAGTTTTATTCTTGTTAATCTTTAAGGGGAACTACGTTTGACCTGATTCCTGCCTCAACGGGATACGTAGGAGCCACAAGGGCTCGGTCATATCTCTCATAGGATTTCTATTCCCCTTTACAGTAGAACAGGGACAGAATTTTTGAGAGGGACTCAAAAATTCTCCAGAAGAAGCCTCCTCTTCAGCAAGTCAGACAAAAAAAAATATATTTCGAGATTTGCGACTGGGACAGAATTTTTGAAAAGATCTCAAAAATTACGCGATCGGTTCGGTTACAATGGATAGATGAGCAAAATAGTAAACTGGGACAGAAATTTTGAGGATGGCCTCAAAATTTCGTCATGGGTCTTCCCTACATGTCCGGAATGCCTCTGAAACTCATCAACAAGTGTCAGATTCAAAAGAGCTCGTTAAGCCTGACATGACATGACTTGGCAGTGACTTTTTCAAGATACTATTTCTTAAAAAATTTCTTGTTTCTCTTAAAAATTTCCCTTTTATATTTCATCTGTTTTGGCATAAGATATTTTCTTAACTATCAAAAGTCGGGAAATCGGAAAATCAACCGGAGATATCAGGACAAGGAGCAAACAACCGAAGGGATCGACACAGATCAGTATGTTTAAAACTGACAATTTTTCTGTGGATGCAGGTTTATAGCTTCGCTTCGAAATCGGCCGAATTCTTCCGACGGATTAATACGGAAAAGGAGAAAACTATCTCCAAAACCAGTGATTTTATTGAAAGCAGGACTATCGTTTGTGTCAGGATGCTTATGAATGTGTTTGTTTATTTCAAACCATTCTCAACAATGGGAGATTTACAAAGCTTCCAGCCGGATTCAAAGGCGAATCAAACAGGAATCTCAGCGAAGATTTCACGATTTCTATAGAAGACGCTATTTGCATTGCGTCATCAAAGCAAGATGATTATTGTCGATCAAGACCATGCATTGCCTCAGAAGAGATAGTTATGCAATTATTATTTTATCATTATCGATCAAGTCGATATATTATTTGGAGATCGTCTTACCGTTACTATTCACGGGGGCGATATAAATATTCATGCATCGCGTAAGTCATACACTGAAGAATCATGCATAGCGGAATCATGCATCACGGAATTCATACATTGCGGAATTCATACACTGAAGAATCATGCATCGCGGAAGTCATATGCTGTTGAAAAATCATGCATTGCGGAAAATCATGCATCGCGAAATCATGCATTGCGAGTCATTAATTATGTACGACGAGAAGATTTCATGCCTCGTCAAAATTTATACATCGCGAGAAGACTTCATACCTCGCTGAAATTTATGCATCGCGAGAAGACTTCATACCTCGCTGAAATTTATACATCGCGAGAAGAATTTAGACCTCGCTAGAATTTGTACATCACGAGAAGGATCCATGCCTCGTTGAAAATCATGCATCGCGGAAAAGTCATGCATTGCAAAATCATGCATTGCGAGTCAAAATTTATGCATCGCGAGAAGACTTCATGCCTCGCTGACAATTATGTACGGCGAGAAGATTTCATGCCTCGTCAAATTTATACATCGCGAGAAGAATTTATGTCTCGCTGGAATTCATGCATAGCGAAAATCATGCATCACGAAAATCATGCATCGCGAGTCATTAATTATGCACGACGAGAAGATTTAATGCCTCGTCAAAATTTATGCATCGCGAGAAGACTTTATGCCTCGCTGACAATTATGTACGACGAGAAGATTTCATTCCTCATCCAAATTTATACATCGCGAGAAGAATTTATGCCTCGCTGGAATTCATGCATAACGAAAATCATGCATCGCGGAAATCATGCATCGCGTAAATCATGCATCGCGAGTCATTAATTATGCACGGCGAGAAGATTTCATGCCTCGTCAAAATTTATACATTGCGAGAAGATTTTATACCTCGCAGGAATTTACGTATCGCGGGAAGATATTCATGCCCCGCAAGAGGACGTACATGGATAAAGAAAGAGCAATACTTATCCATTGGCCTCGACTGAATTCTGTTATTTCTTATAAAAGTAAACATCAAGGAGAGCATCGAAGATGACAACAAAAGAAACATCAATATCGCATCAGCATTTATTTATTTATTTCGACATCAAGTATGGAATACATTGAAGATGATATTGCAAAACACAAGGCATAAGCTTTATTTGCTGGACGCTTGACCGATCGAGTCGGCGTCGATTTGAGGAGAACAATGAAGTATCGACACGGTAAAAAGACACTGTCTCCCATCCAAATTGCATTTTTTAGCTGACGAGTTTTATCTCAGTCTTTGTCGAGAGCATCCGAAAAGGATGAATTCTCCAAAAACCACAGGTGCGGACGACATCAAAATGGATGCAGCACAACGTGGAACTTTTTCTTAGCAGCGAACTGGGACACAGTCCGAAGAGGAATGTCAAACTCTTAGGACGCGAGCAGAGGCGCGACTTCCACCACAATCGAACCACCCTCTCGAGGCATGTCGGTTTTTCTTTAGTTCTGTCAGTTTTAGTCTCGCATTCGGAAGTTTCGAGTTATCGGAAACAAGTTTCCAATCTGAGTGACGATGCGCCAAGAGCTTTGAAAATTATGTTCGTGTGAGTTCTTACCTATGGGTGTGAAGAGCTCCACATTTATGGATAAGAGGTTACAAGCCTCCTTTTCATACTCGTTTAATTTGTCACTTGTCCAAAACCAAAGGTTATCTATCATAATAGATTTCCTTTTCAACCGATCGAGTTGAACTACAAGCAGCCTGATTCCGAAGGTTTAAGGATATGTAGGCGGATTCAATGTCGAAAACTCGGCTGTATTCCAACATTTCGCTCTCGAATTCTATTCTCGAGCATCTCGGCATCTTCATAATTCGGTGTCGGGGTGACTTCTATTTCTTTCAAATCGTGCGGTAAATCGAGCTTATCGAACTACAAGTGGCTTGAATTCTCATGTAGCCTGAGATATGTAGGAAACCCGTTTGCAAGGGTTCGGCCATAATTCCTAAACCCTTTCTCAAATCCTTCCTTTAGAAAGTGAATGGGTTTGGTCAAAATTGGCTTGGTCAATTTCATTTTCCTCGAATTGCCTGCATCAATCCAAGTAAAATGAGGGACAGCTGTTGACACCCATTTTGATACCCAACCCATTTTTCCTTTTCAACCCACTAAACTTAATTCCTCAATGCCCTTACTCCTCAATCCCCTCAGCCCACTAAATTAATCTCCTAGGCCCACCATATTAATTCCCTATCCGTCCAGCCCAACACCACTTCCCTTTTATCAGCCCAATAATCCAACCCATAACCCATCCCAATAACCTCCGACCCGACCCACGCACCCCTCCCTTTCCTTTCTTCCTTCCCTTTCCTTCATCCCAACAATTCCCAAAACACAGAAAAAATGCCAGAAACCCAGGAAAAAGACGCAGAAAAACAGACCCAAGAAGGGAAAACCCGACCCCCCACGCTCTCTCACTCGCGTCTCTCCCCCACGCTCTCTCCCTCCCTCTCCTCCTCTCCTCGTGTCTCCCCACGCGAGCTTTCCCTCTCGACAGTACACTACCCAGTACAGAACACCCGCGCCATCTCCAGAAAGACGCCAGAAAACGCAGAAGCTGCGCACGAAAAGCAGCCCAGTCGCGTTTCTCGTCTCCCCACGCGACTTCTCTCTCCACCAACGTGTCCTTCTCCAACCCATCGCAGCAGACCTGCTTTCGGCTGTGGCAGACCTTTATTCGGCTGTGGCAGACCTGCGTTTTCGTCCTTGGGGGCTCGAGATCAATCCACGTCTCGCCTCAAGGACGATTGGAGTGATCCTAGCCATTCCCCTCCCTTTTTCCATTTCCGCAAAGGGCGAAATCTTCAGAAAAAGATGTTGCACCATTAATGGAATAGATTCAAATTTTGAATTCAAATGGGCCTAGTCACGTTCCCGCCCTCCCTCTTCCGAAAACCCTAATATCCCCTATATAAACACCTTTCGTCCTCAAGAAAAGGGGTTAGAGATTTTTATCAAAAATTTCAGAGAAGTAGAATTTGGTTTGGAATTTCGGACGAAAATTTTAGTTGGAACTTTGTCGAAAACTTTGTTTGTTCGTCTGTTCTGGGGTTGGACGGTTTTGGTTTGAGAAATTTTCAAAGAGTTGGAGTTTTCCTTGAAAGTTTAGGTTGGAAATTTTTTTGGACGAAATTTTAGTTGGATTTCTGGGAAGCGAATTTTATCATAGAGTTTGAAGTTTTGTGGGTTCTTTCTCCGTCTGCTGTAGAAGAACTGATCTATTCATTGGCTTCCGACGTCATTTGGGTGTTCGTGTTTCTGTTTACGGTGGAAGTCGTCGCTCATCTCTGCTTGTTTGTCCTCGTGTCGCTGCTCCCCAACAGGTAAACACATTTTTACGAAATCTTCTTCTCTTCTTGGGTTTCAATATGTTGGTTTGATGGCGGAGGACCCTGCTGCATGTCTGACGGTCGTTTATCCTTTGTTGGGTTGATTTCTGCGTATGTGTCTTTGGAGTTTACTTGTTTGTTTTATTTGTTTCTACAACTTCAAGTGTTCTTGTCTAAGTTACCTGAATGAATACGTTGTTTGGTTGTAGTTTAGAGGTTAAATGAACTCTAACGAAGATGGGTTTTGGTGTTTTTCTTCTCATTTAAGCACTTTGTAGAGTTGTACTTGAAGTAAGTATCATGTTGTGTTCATATGCTCGTAAATACCATGTTGTGTTCGCTCTCGTTTCTTTTTTAGTCTGCGAATTTGTGCTGCCTCGTTGGCTCGCTATGTAGTTTCTGTCAACAACATGCTTTCCTTGTTATTAATTCAAGTTTGTTTTAAATTTATACGTGTGAGTGTTGAGTGAGTCGCTAATGGACCATTGCTATTCCTGTTTAGTACATGTTTTGTATACATGAACCTGCGTTGTCGTTTTCCTCTCGACATCCTAGCTCTCCTCTCATCATCTCAGATAGATGAATGAGCCGAGATGCTTGCAGGAGGCTCGTGTTGAGTTTTTTCAGTCGTATGAAGGCCGCATAGTGATTGATTTTTCCTGTTTGACACTAGCATCGTTATGTATGTAAGTTTAACCTTTCGAAGTTGATTGAGGGAATCTCATGATGTAGTTGCGTTTTCTTCTCCTTAGCCTACATTTTGTTTTCTTCATTTCGAAGCCTTGTCGTTCCATTAACTCAAATGATATCATTAAGTTATTTTACATGTATCGTTTTGTGTATCAACTCGTCTTATATTTCTTCTCGATAACTATTGCCTACTTTACTGCCCGACAGATTTGGTTTTATTTGAAGTGTTACTCCCTTTATTTTCTAAGTTTGGATAAGATTGTTCCTGTCTAATTATTTAATATGGCATTAGTGGGAAATTAAGTTTGGTTAATATTGGATTGTCTTTATGCTTACTGTTGGAAGCTTATTTTACTCCTCTAAGTTTAAGTTTTTTTAAAAATTAAGTGCCCATGAAGGGAGATGGAAGAGAGTTGTGTTTATGTTAGTTATTTGGTTAAGGTGCCGATTCTCACTCTATTTGTTTTCTTTGTGGCATGTTAATCCTTTTTCGAGCCCATTATGGGACTCCACCCCATCTTTGCCTTTCCGAGGGGTCGTAAAGGCTCAGAAGGTTTCCATCGAGTCTAATTATCAAGGCGGACATGCCGGATTCGAAATGCCGTGAAGATTGAAGAAGTTTAAAGAAGACGAACTAGAAGACTCGCCTTTATTGCATTTTGTATTTTTATTTTGTAATGGGCATAAGCCCTTGTTGTTTTGTTTTTTATTGTATTTATTTTTGTATGCTTAGACTAGGACAGGTGAAGGGGTGGGTCCAAAACTCGGTCAAGGCGAACAGAACCCGAGTTTGGACCCAAATCTCTCTCTCTCTCTCTCTCTCTCTCCTTATTACTTGCTTATGTGTGTTTGTTTAAAGTATCGTTAGTGTTAGGACTAGAAAACTCCAAACCCCCTTTCGAAACGCTTTTCTCTTTTATCTAGTTTAGAACTAAGCCTTGAAAGTGATAAATGTTTTCAACTCGTAAATTCGTCTAAAACTTTCCTAAGTTCAAAAATTTTAAATTCTACAAGTTTGTTTGAATATAAAGTGTTTTAACCTTAAAAAATGAAATTTGCAAAGTAATTATTTCAAAACTTATAAAGTTTGCCTAGATGAAAAATCTTAAGAATAACGGAAAAAATAAAATTGTCAAATAAGTTAATCGCCGGAAAACCGTATTTAACGGAGTGTCTTAGGTGCCTTAAACACCTTCCTAAGACACTAATATGAATCCCGAACCCCCTTAAAAATGTTTCAAAAACAATTTTTTCTGTTTAAGTTGTTTAGAAACGAAGTTTTCTTGATTTTTCTTAAAAATTAAGTGGCGACTCCGAAAAAGTCGAAAATCCTCTTAAAATAAAACAAACTCTTTTGAAATCAATTTTTCGATAAAACATAATATATAATTATTTAACATATTGTCACGACCCAATTTCTCGAGCCATGAAGGCACCTACTATAACCCATCAGTAGGTAAGCCAAACCACAACCCAGAACAACACGTAAATGGGTATGAGGGTAGAAACTAAACAAGACTAAGAAAAATTACTATAACAACATAAGCAAACCAAAACATAATTACAATAAAGGATCCCTCCCAGAACCTGGAAGTCACTAATACAGAGCTACCAACAAAACGAGTACAAGTCCCAACCGTGGACCACCGAAACTAGACTGTCTCGAAAAGTAAAAGACAAGTCTTTATATAAACAGATGGAGACTGAAATAGTACAAAACGCTGTGTGCTCACTTTGTCTCAGGACGAGAACTTCTCCAAACTCGATCAACGCTGACTCCGGTGCTCGTACCTGCATCACGAAAATAGATGCAGAGTGTAGCATGAGTACCAAATAACAGGTACCCAGTAGGCATCATAGGCCGACTGAACTAGAAAAGTAAAGCACTATGAAAAGACGGAATCACAAAGCTAGAGGTCAAGAACGGAAGGCTAAGTAACATAATAATGCACACGAGTGTATAAAGATCTAACTAAATTAATATAAATAAGCTAACTACACCTAACTGGACCCACCATAAGCCCAGAAGGTACACTCGTGCACAAGTTTAAATAAAAACCCGAGCGGACCCCATAAGTCAAGCGAGTACACAAAATAACTATAACTTAAGGAGAATAGAACTCGAGGCCAAAGAACACCGAACCAAAAAGTAGAATCTGACGGTACGGAGCTCGGGCCTTGAACCGGACGCTCACTAGAATTACACAAGTAGCTAATTTGCAAAATATAAGTAACTGAGGCCGGACCTCTAACCGGATGCTCTACATACTTGAGGCCGGACCTCTAACCGGATGCTCTACATAAGTATGTGGATGGTCGAGGCCGGACCTTAAATCCAGATACCCGACAAGGATGTCAATATAGCTGCTGAAAGAGTCTTTATCTATCCATAATCATATAAACCCATGGAACACCATCCAGACTTAGCTAATCAATGTAAGACCTTAAAGTCGAATAGAAACTCAACTTTGAATCACGGAGCGGAAATCATTGTCACTGACGTAACTCGAGAAGCCGTAACATCGAAAAATAAGAGTAACTATCGCTAGAGCAAGCTCATCGTCTAGCTAAATACCAAACTATCAGACTCAAGTCTGCTACATCAGTCTAGAAGGATTTAAGCCGGCCGAGCGACGTCGGGGCTAAACTAAGTCCTACCGACTTTGAATCATGCATTTCTAAGGAAAACCCTAGTCAAACCTAAACTAAGGCCCAACATACTTCTGACAACCAGTATTCAAACATACAAGTAATTCATATAGCAAATAAGGTCAATTAATAACAATAAACATGCTCACAGTTACCCGATAATTCTCAGAAAAAGGCCGAAAATATGATTTTTAACACCTATGCATGATCCAATAACTACCCAACCCAAATCCCAACTAATCAACATGCATTCACATGTTCGAGTTCAATCTAAGAAGAGAAACCATAGCCTACCTGAACGCAGATCACGCGCGCTCCAAAATTCACTCCCCGGATCTTTTACTTTCTAAAAGGCCTCGAAACGTTGATACACTAAAATCGCAAGAAACGGAGACGGGTCAATTTCACGGTCAAAATGGAAAAAGTGGGATCCGCGTTGAGAAATCCCGAATTAACCCCAAATAAAAGTCCTAACTAACTCTCGAAACTTTTATACCAGAATGGAGCACAATTCAGGACTCAAAACAGTCCCAACATGAACATGCAACAAAAGAACCCAAATTCTAAGCTAAAAATCAGCAACTATGGCAGCAGCTACTTACAAGATTTTACCAAAAATGAAGCTCCAACAGCCAAAACCAGCCACACCACGACGATCCTCACGAAAAACCCCACAATATAGGCTCTTGAATCACTTGATTCGGACCTAAAATGGCCAAGAAATCACCTTCTAAAATTTCCCAAAACTTGTGCTCGAAAATGAGCTATGACAGCATTTAAAACCCAAAATTTACCTCAAATCGTGTCCCCAAGTCAGATTCCAATCTCACCAATGCGTTGCCCTCGAAAAATCTCACAACTTAGCCTTTTGAATCGCCCAATTCGGAGTTGTATCGCTCAAGATATCAAGGTTTCAAAGTAAGACAGAAAGCTGAAAGTTGGGTTTTTATAGGGGCTGCACCAGATTCAGCTTTGCCTACTTTCTTTAAAGTCTCCGAAGGGTGCTCGGAATCCGTTCGGAACTCCGTTCGGGTTTTTATTTAAACTTGTGTACGAGTGTACCTTCTGGGCTTATGGTGGGTCCAGTTAGGTGTAGTTAGCTTATTTATATTAATTTAGTTAGATCTTTATACACTCGTGTGCATTATTGTGTTACTTAGCCTTCCGTTCTTGACCTCTAGTTTTGTGATTCCGTCTTTTCATAGTGCTTTACTTTTCTAGTTCAGTCGGCCTATGATGCCTACTGGGTACCTGATATTTGGTACTCATGCTACACTCTGCATCTATTTTCGTGATGCAGGTCCGAGCACCAGTAGTCAGCGTTGATCGAGTTTGGAGAAGTTCTGGTCTGGAGACAGGGGTGAGCACACAACGTTTTGTACTATTTCAGTCTCCATCTGTTTATATAAAGACTTGTCTTTTACTTTTTGGGACAGTCTAGTTTCGGTGGTCCACGGTTGGGACTTGTACTCTTTTTGTTGGTAGCTCTGTATTAGTGACTTCCAGGTTCTGGGAGGGATCCTTTATTGTAATTATGTTTTGGTTTGCTTATGTTGTTATAGTAATTTTTCTTAGTCTTGTTTAGTTTCTACCCTCATACCCATTTACGTGTTGTTCTGGGTTGTGGTTTGGCTTACCTACTGATGAGTTATAGTAGGTGCCTTCACGGCTCGAGAAATTGGGTCGTGACAAGTTGGTATCAGAGCCCTAGGTTCAACGGTCTCACTTTTACAGAGCTAACGTCTAGTAGAGTCCTGCGGATCGGTGCGGAGACGTCCGTAACTTAACTTTAGGAGGCTACAGGAAGTATTTAGGAAAATATCCATTTTGTTTCAAATTCGTGCCGCGTGTGTCTTGTTTGTTTCTTAAAATCTCAATTGTTTCACTCTATTACAGGATGGCTCGCACGCGAGGCGGTGCGTTCGGGGGAGATGCACCCGGAGCCTCAGCTTGGGGTAGACGTCGACCACGAGGTCGAGGTAAGTGCGATACTGCCGGGGATATGGAGGAGGAGCCTCATGCGGCGCGTCTGCCACGACCCAGTGGGGCGGGGCTGCCGGCCACCACCGCACGCGCGATTCGGCACGATCTTCATTCCTCTTGACTCGGATATTAGCGGCTATTGGGGATATCGGCGACAGCACCAACCGGCGATGCCGGCGCGGCCGCAAGATCGGCCTCGCGATTCATGTGGCGCCCACCAGACTTAGAGGTTAGAGAGATGCCACTGCGGGATCAGAAGATGCTTGGGGTATTTCAGAGGTTGGCACCGCCTATATTCTCAGGGGCGATTGGAGAGGACGCTCACGAGTTCGGCTTCACTTGCCAGAGCGATTCTGATCATTAGGCCTTTTGGGGTCGAGAGGCGACTTTACCGCTCGCCGATTCAGTGGGCGGCCAGGCGATGGTGGCGCCGCGTATCGAGAGTCTAGGCGATTGGATCTCCTCCTATATCTTGGAGTGAGTTCTCGGAGGCTTTCTTGGCCGATTCATACCACGGGCGTCGAGACAGGCCGTGATCGATTCTCTGGGTGGAGCGAGGATCTATGGCCGTTTGAGTATGAGGCGAGGTTCCATGAGTTGTCTCGCCATGCTACTATGATCACGCCTGAGAGGAGAGAGAGTTCGTTGTTTTATGCGTGGGTTGCGATCTGATTTGAGGTTGACACAGAGCATATGGTTTGGTGGCCGTTCTTTTCTTGATGTGGTCGATCATGCCCGATCCATGGAGCATATTCATCGTGAGGCCCGGGCGGCGGCGATAAGCGGCACGCTACTGGGCTATAGCGAGTCGCAGACTAGGGGAGGGACTCATATGATAGGCCACGTCGAGGTTCCAGCAGGTCGGACCACCGGCCTGCTCAGCGGCATTACCGCTTCTCGAGGAGGTCAATATCGCAGAGTGGTCCTAGTACAGCCGAGTCGAGGATCGATTCTTTTCCTCCATGCCGCGGTCGGGTTAATACAGTATGCCCAACCGGGTGTTATGATTGTGGTGCTCTTGACCATTGGTCTAGAGAATGCCCCGGCGAGGTCGGGGTGATTGTACCGGCTCCACCTACTTAAACCGGTTTGCCGTGTCTTCTTCGGCTAGAGGAGGTGGTCAGATTCAGGACCGTCGAGAGAGTCGACAGGGTACCAGGGGTGGAGCTCGGGGAGGCAGGTAAGGTGGTAGGCCGGGTGCACCAGGTAGAGGTGCTCGGGGGCCATTTATCTGTTGCCCGGCAAGGCGGCGGTGAGGCATCGGCGATGTCATCTCAGGTACGCTCTTCTTGTGCCATCAGCCTGCTACAGTATTATTTGATCCAGGGTCCACATTCTCGTATGTATCTATTTATTTTGCTCCCCGATTGGGTATGAGGTCCGAGTCTTTGGCAGAGCCGGTTCATGTTTCGACCCCGATAGGTGAGTTCTTAGTAGTGGATCAAGTATTGCGATCTTGCTTAGTGACTATCCAGGGTTATGATACTAGAGCTGATCTTATTATGCTAGATATGATTGATTTTGATGTGATTTTGGGCATGGACTGGTTATCCCCATATCATGTGGTCTTGGATTGCTATGCCAAGACTGTTACCTTATCCATGCCTGGTGTTCCCCCGGTATTGTGGCAGGCTGCTTATAGTCACACACCGACGGGGATAATCTCTTTTATTCGAGCTAGGCGGTTGGTTGCTTCTGGGTGTTTAGCGTATTTGGCCCACATCAGAGATGTGAGTAGGGAGGGCCCTTCAGTTGACTTAGTTCCTGTGGTTAGAGAGTATGCAAATGTGTTCCCTACAGATCTACCTGGCCTACCCCCAGAGCGTGACATTGATTTTGCTATAGATTTGGAGCCTGGCACTCGTCCTATTTCTATTCCGCCTTATCGGATGGCTCCTGCAGAGCTCAGAGAGCTCAGTGTTCAGTTAGAGGACCTCTTAGAAAAGGGTTTCATTCGTCCTAGTGTGTCGCCTTGGGGTGCTCCTGTTCTGTTTGTGAAAAAGAAGGATGGGACTTTGAGGATGTGCATTGACTACAGACAGCTGAACAAGGTGACGGTGAAGAACCGTTACCCTATGCCTCGTATAGATGATTTGTTTGATCAGCTTCAGGGTGCCGTCGTATTTTCTAAGATTGATTTGAGGTCCGGATACCATCAGCTAAGGATTAGAGCAGCAGACATCCCTAAGACTGCATTTAGGACTCGTTACGGCCATTATGAGTTCCTTGTGATGTCTTTTGGGTTGACTAATGCCCCAGCCGCCTTTATGAACTTGATGACACGTGTGTTCAGGCCATACCTTGATTCATTTGTTATCATCTTCATTGATGACATATTGGTATATTCGCGGAGCCGGAGTGAGCATGAGCAGCATTTGAGGATAGTGCTCCAGACTTTGAGAGATCAGCAGCTTTATGCCAAGTTCTCAAAGTGCGAGTTTTGGCTTGCGTCTGTAGCATTCTTGGGGCACGTGGTGTCCAAGGAGGGTATAAGGGTAGATCCGACGAAGATTGAAGCTATTCGTGATTGGGACAGACCCACTTCTGTTACTGAGGTTCGTAGCTTTGTCGGGTTAGCGAGTTACTACAGGCGTTTTGTTGAGGGCTTTTCTACTATTGCGGCTCGCCGACTCGGTTGACTCGCCAGGATATTCCCTTGTGTGGTCGGAGGAGTGTGAGATGAGCTTTACGAAGCTCGAGGAGTTGCTTACTAGCGCTCTATATTGACTCTTCCGATTGAGGGTGAGGTTTCACGATTTATTGTGATGCGTCTGGTGTTGGTGTGGGTTGTGTATTGATCTGGCGGGGCGGGTTATTGCGTATCGTCGAGCGACAAGGTCGTGGCGCAACTACCTCGCCCGTGACTTGGAATTAGCGGCCCGGTAGTTTTCGCGCTTAAGATTTGGAGGCACTACTTGTATGGAGTTCGATGTGAGATCTATCACGACCACAAGAGTCTTGATACATCATGAGCCAGAGGACCTTAATCGGCGGCGTCGTTGGATTGAGCTCCTGAAGGATTATGATCTCTCCATTCTCTATCATCCGGGCAAGGCGAACGTGGTAGCAGACGCCTTGAGCCGAAAGGCGGTGAGTATGGGTAGTCTAGCCTTCTTATCTGCAGGTGAAAGACCCTTGGCTTTGGACATTCAGTTTTTAGCCAATAGCATGGTTCAATTAGATATATCAGATTCTAGACGCGTCTTGGCTTATATGGGAGTTCAGTCTTCTTTGTATGATAGGATTTGTGGTTGTCAATTTGAGGATAAGGCCCTGGGGTCCCTTAGAGATCGAGTGTTAGCGGGTAATGGTGATCAGGCTACCTTAGATCCTGATGGAGTGTTGAGATTCGCTGGTCGCATTTGTGTCCCGAGAGTTGGAGATTTGATCTGATTGATACTTTCGGAGGCTCATGAGTCTAGATATTCTATCCATCCGCACAAATGAAGATGTATCGTGATTTGAGACAACATTCTTGGTGGAGTGGCATGAGACGAGATATTGATGACTTTGTTTCGTTGCTTGTCTTTGCCCGGCGGTAAAGGTGAGCATTTGAGGCACAGTGGTGAATTTCAGGGATTACCCATTCCAGTGGAAGTGGGATCGCATTACTATGGATTTTGTGGGTGGTCTACCGAGGACTTCTAGAGGATTTGATAGTATTTGGGTCATCGTTGATCGATTGACCAAGTCGACATTTCCTTCCCGTTCAATCTTCATTTAGTGCGAGAGGTTGGCTCGTATCTACATTCGAGAGGTGGTTCGACTTCGTAGGGTGCCAGTTTCTATTATATCGGATCGGGTTCTCATTTCACGTCTAGCTTTTGGAGGACCTTCCCGGGATGAGTTGGGCACCGGGTTGACTGAGCACGACTTTCACCCGCAGGTGATGGTCGGTCGAGCGCACTATTCAGTCGCGAGGACATGCTACGGGCTTGTGTTTTGGAGTTTGGTGGTCAATGGGACCGATTCTTGCCTTTGGCGGAATTTGCATATAACAACAGCTACCATTCTAGCATTGAGATGGACCCGTTTGAGGCCTTGTATGGTAGGCGTTGTCGCACTGGTGGGCTGGTTCGAGTCTGAGCCTCAGGCCGCGAGGTACAGATTTGATTCGGGTGAGGCTTTGGAGCGGTGAGAGTGATTCAGGATAGACTCGGATACCGAGTAGGCACGAGTTATGCGAATCGGAGGCGTCGACCTTTGAGATTCTCTGTTGGTGATCGGGTATTTCTCCGTGTGTCGCCCATGAAGGGTGTGATGAGATTTGGGAGACGGGGTAAGCTTAGCCCCAGGTATATTGGGCCTTTTGAGATACTTCGGACAGTTGGGGAGGTTGCTTATGAGTTGGCCCTACCTCCAGCATTTTCAGCCATCCATCCAGTTTTCCATGTCTCGATGCTACGCCGATATATTCCTGATGAGTCCCATGTGCTCCAGTATGATGCAATTGAGTTGGATGATCATTTGACATTTGTAGAAGAGCCAGTTGCCATCCTAGCCTGAGATGTGAGAAAATTGCGCTCGAGAGCCATTCCTATTGTTAAGGTCCGTTGGAGGCATCGTTCAGTCGAGGAGGCTACCTGGGAGATCGAGCAGGAGATGCGAGAGCAGTTTCCCGGCTTGTTTGAGCCTTCAGGTACTTCTAGACCCTTACTTTCGCGGACGAAAGTTCTTTTTAGTAGTGGATATTGTAATGACCCTTATTGTCATTTTTAGTGTTTTATCTTCTGTACATCGTTTAGAGCGTTCCTATAGCGATTCCAAGTCATTTATGACTTGTTGGGACTGACAGATCGGTCACCTGGTCATTCGTTTGGTTATTGTGTGAGTTTTAGTATTTTTGGAGCTTATGAACCTTGAACGATCATTCTCGATCAAAAGTTCAAGAAGATGACATCAGAATCCAATTCAGCGATTCCATCGATTAGGAAGGGTCATTTTAGTCTAGTAGCATTGTCGACATGACTCCCAAAGTTTTCGATGTGAGTTGGTGGGATTAGGCGTTTTAACTTTAAGTTTAAAGGCTAAGTTTGACTTTAGTCAACATTACGAGTAAACGCTCGGATGAGAATTCCGTCGGTAGCGGTTAGCTCAGGAATGTCGAGTTTGGTCTAGTTTGACCTTCTTTCGGGTTTTGAGGTTTTTGATATTTTTCCGAGCCCTTTTGTGGTTTTTGACTTAAAATGGCCAATGGAAGTGGGACCCACATTTTATCGAGATGACCTCTGATGAAAATTTCGACTGCGCCTTTGAGTCCGGAATGTCGACTTTGGTAGGGTAGCATATCTATTTTATTTTTATCAGGTTCTGAACGGATTCCGAGCACCCGTCGGAGACTTTAAAGAAAGTAGGCAAAGCTGAATCTGGTGCAGCCCCTATAAAAACCCGTTATGGGTCGTGACAAACTTGGTATCAGAGCATTAGGTTCGTTGGTCTCATCACACAAGAACGAGTCTAGTAGAGTCTTGAGGGACGGTAGGGGGACGCCTTTACTTTTCTTTGAGAGGCTATAAGACTTTAGGAAAATTCCATTCTTTCTTTCTTTCGTGCTATTACTTGGATCCAATTGGTATCTAGGTGATACAAATTGGTATCTGACCATCTTCACTCTATTTCGCAGATGGTTAGAACTAGAGCAACAACTGCGCCAACACCAACACCGGCAAGACAAGATGCGTCACGAGCGGCCCACTTTGGTGTAGCTCGAAGAGGAGTAGTGGCAAGAGGCCGTGGAAGAGGTCGTGGGAGGACGTCCTCTAGAGGAAGAGGACAAGCACCTAGCCCATCTGGTACTAGGGCGATGACTCCTCCACCGACTGAGAAAGTGGTAAGAGAGGGAGAGGATGGGGAAAATGAGCAAGTGCAGAATGAGGAATTACCACCCCAACCTACCCCAGAGATGATTAATCAGGTTCTTGCTTATCTTAGCGGGTTAACTGATCAAGGCCAGACACCTCCAGTGTTTTCTGCACCAGCACCTCAGGTTCCGGAAGTACGACAGGCCGCTGCTGAGGCTCCCCGCATGGATGCCTCATTGGAAATAGGCACGTTTCCTCGTTTGACTACAGGGCCTATAATGACAAGCGATCAGCATGAACTTTTCAGTAAGTTCTTGAAATTGAAACCTCCAGTCTTGAGGTCTTTGAATCCGAGGATGCCTACGATTTTCTGGTTGATTTTCATGAGTTACTACATAAAATGGGCATAGTGGAACGATTTGGCGTTGAGTTTGTAACCTATCAGTTTCAGGGAAATGCCAAAATGTGGTAGCGGTCACATGTTGAGTGTCAACCCGCACAGGCACCACCTATGACTTGGGCGTCGTTCTCTAGCTTATTTATGGAGAAGTATATCCCCCGGACCTTGAGGGATAGGAGGAGAGATAAGTTCTTGAGCCTAGAGCAAGGCAAGATGTCGGTGACTGCGTATGAGGCTAAGTTCCGTGCATTATCCAGGTATGCCACCCAGCTTTGCTTTAGTCCACAAGAGCGGATTCGCCGTTTTGTGAAGGGGTTGAGGTCAGATTTGCGGATTTCAGCCTTACAGGTAGCGGCTACAGCGAAATCCTTTCAGGAAGTGGTAGACTTTGTGATAGAGGTGGAGGGAGTGAAGCCAGATGACTTCACCATGGCATCGACATCTAAAAGGTTTCGTAAGGGAGGTGAGTTTAATGGTTCTTACTCCAGAGGGCAAGGTTCAGGAGGTTATCCAGCCCGACCTATTCAGTCTTCACTGCAGACTGTAGTTGGGGGTCCACCGCAGACCGGTCAACACTTCTCTGAGTTTGGAGGTTATCCCCAGACTTCGTCATTCTCACAGAGACCTATGCTTGAATCTAGAGAGTGTTATAGATGTGGGGAGAGTGGACACATTAAGAGGTATCGTCCAAAACAGAGTTACAGACCTCAAATAGTCAGAGGTAGAGGTGGTCATGGAAGAGGCCACCATTCTGGAGGGCGTGGTGGCCGAGGTAATGGTGGTCACCAAAACGGTCGGGGTGACGGACAAATGGGAACTACTGCAGCGCAACCTGGTAGAGGCACGGGCAGACAGGTGATAGGGCCCATTGTTATGCTTTCCCTTGGAGATCTGAAGCGGAGACATCTGATGCTGTCATCACAGGTAATCTTTTGGTATGTGATTGCATGGCTTTTGTATTATTTGACCCTGGATCCACATTTTCATATGTATCTTCCTCATTTGCTACTGGTCTTAAATTAAATTATGAATTGCTTGACATGCCTATTCGTGTTTCTACTCCGGTGGGTGAGTCTGTGATAATTGAGAAGGTGTATAGGTCTTGTCCTGTGACTTTTATGGAGAGCAATACTCATGTAGACTTGGTTATCTTAGAAATGGTTGATTTCGATGTAATTCTGGGTATGACTTGGCTTTCTCCAAATTTTGCAATCTTAGATTGTAATGCTAAAACTGTAACGTTGGCCAAGCCTAGGACAGAGCCGTTAGTGTGGGAGGGTGACTACACATCCACTCCAGTTCGTACCATTTTCTTCCTTCGCGCTAAGAAAATAATTAGAAAGGGTTGTTTAGCTTTCTTGGCACACCTCAGGGATGATACTACCCAAGTACCTTCAATTGAGACGGTTTCAATAGTCCGTGAGTTTCTGGATGTGTTTCCGGCAGATCTTCCTGGTATGCCACCGGATAGGGATATTGATTTCTGTATCGATCTGGAGCCGGGCACTCGCCCCATTTCCATACCCCCATATAGGATGGCTCTCGCTGAGTTAAGAGAGTTAAAGGCCCAACTTCAAGAGTTTCTAAGCAAAGGTTTTATTAGACCAAGTGCATCCCCTTGGGGTGCTCCTGTTTTGTTTGTAAAGAAGAAGGATGGAAGTTTTCGGATGTGCATTGACTACAGACAACTGAATAAGGTAACTGTTAAGAACAAGTATCTTCTTCCTCGCATCGATGATTTGTTCGATCAGTTACAAGGTGCTTGTACCTTCTCAAAAATCGATTTAAGATCTGGTTATCATCAATTGAAAATACGGGCAATGGATGTGCCCAAGACTGCTTTTCGGACCAGGTATGGGCATTATGAGTTCTTAGTAATGTCTTTTGGGCTTACGAATGCCCCTGCTGCTTTCATGAGCTTGATGAATGGGATTTTCAAGCCATATCTGGATCTCTTTTTCATTGTATTCATTGATGACATACTGGTATACTCAAAGAGCAAGAAAGAACATGAGGAGCACTTGAGAATGGTATTGGAAATGTTGAGGGAGAAAAAGCTTTATGCCAAATTCTCCAAGTGTGAGTTTTGGCTAGATTCAGTGTCCTTTTTGGGGCAGTGGTTTCTAAGGATGGAGTGATGGTGGATCCTTCTAAGATTGAAACAGTGAGAAATTGGGTAAGACCTACTAATGTGTCAAAAATAAGGAGCTTTGTTGGTTTAGCCAGCTACTACCGCCGATTTGTCAAGGGATTCTCTTCTATTGCTTCCCAATTGACGAACTTGACTAAGCAGAATGTTCCATTTGTATGGTCGGATGAATGTGAAGAAAGCTTTCAGAAACTCAAGACCTTGCTGACTACTGCACCTATCCTTACCTTGCCAGTAGAGGGTAAGAACTTCATTGTTTATTGTGATGCATCCTATTCTGGTTTGGGTGCAGTGCTAATGCAAGAGAAGAATGTAATTGCTTATGCTTAGAGGCAATTAAAGGTGCATGAACGTAACTATCCGACCCACGATTTGGAATTGGCCGCAGTTGTGCTTGCATTAAAGCAATGGAGACATTAATATAATATGGGGTCAAGTGTGAAGTCTAAACGGATCATCGTAGCCTATAGTATGTCTTTACTCAGAGGGATTTGAATTTGAGACAGAGGAGATGGATGGAACTACTGAAGGATTATGATGTTACCATCTTGTATCACCCAGGAAAGGCTAATGTTGTGGCAGACGCCTTAAGTAGAAAAGCAAGGAGCATGGGTAGTTTAGCCCACTTACAAGCTTCTAGACGCCCATTGGCTAGAGAGTTTCAGACTTTGGCTAACGACTTTATGAGGTTAGAAGTAAATGAGAAGGGAGGATTTTTGGCCAGTGTAGAGGCGAGATCTTCTTTTCTTGACAAGATCAAGGGAAAACAGTTTAATGATGAGAAACTAAGCCGAATTCGGGATATGGTGTTGCGAGGAGAGGCTAAAGAAGCAATAATGGATGAGGAAGGTGTTTTGAGAATTAAGGGAAGGGTATGTGTGCCCCGTGTTGATGATTTGATCCACACTATTCTTACAGAGGCTCATAGTTCCGGATATTCTATACATCCTGGTGCAACCAAGATGTACCGTGACCTAAAGCAACACTTTTGGTGGAGTAGAATGAAGCGCGACATTGTTGATTTTGTTGCCAAATGTCCAAATTGTCAACAGGTAAAGTATGAACACCAGAGGCCCGGAGGAACACTTCAGAGAATGTCCATTCCTGAATGGAAGTGGGAGAGAATTGCAATGGACTTCGTGGTTGGTCTTCCAAAGACATTGGGGAAGTTTGACTCTATTTGGGTAATTGTGGACATATTAACTAAGTCTGCTCACTTCATCCCGGTCAAGGTGACCTACAATGCAGAGAAATTAGCCAGACTCTACATCTCAGAGATTGTTCGATTGCATGGAGTTCCACTTTTCATCATATCAGATAGAGGTACGCAGTTTACTTCTAAGTTTTGGAGAATATTGCATGCTGAATTAGGTACTAGGTTGGACCTAGGTACTGCATTTCACCCTCAGACCGATGGTCAGTCTGAGCGAACAATTCAGGTGATGGAAGATATGCTTCGTGCATGTGTGATAGAATTTGGGGGTCATTGGGATAACTTCTTACCCTTAGTGGAGTTTTCATACAATAATAGCTATCACTCAAGTATTGATATGACTCCTTTCAAAGCATTGTATGGGAGGAGATGTAGGTCTCCCATTGGTTGGTTTGATGCATTTGAGGTTAGACCATGGGGTACTGATCTTTTGAGGGATTCATTAGAGAAGGTGAAATCTATTCAAGAAAAGCTTTTAGCGCTCAAAGCAGGCAAAAGGAATATGCAGATCGAAAGGTTAGAGACTTGGAGTTCATGGAGGGTGAGCAAGTCTTGCTGAAGGTTTCGCCCATGAAAGGGGTGATGCGGTTTGGAAAAAGAGGTAAGCTAAGCCCAAGGTATATTGGACCATTTGAAGTACTTAAGCGAGTAGGGGAGGTGGCTTATGAATTAGCCTTGCCCCCAGGACTGTCAGGAGTGCATCCGGTATTTCATGTGTCTATGTTGAAAAGATACCATGGGGTTGGAAACTACATCATTCGTTGGGATTCGGTTCTTCTTGATGAGAATTTGACTTATGAGGAGGAGCCTGTTGCCATTCTAGATAGAGAAATTCGCAAGTTGAGATCAAGGGAGATTGCATCCATCAAAGTTCAATGGAAGAATCGATCAGTTGAAGAGTCCACTTGGGAGAAGGAGGCTGATATGCGAGAAAGATACCCACACCTGTTTACAGATTCAGGTACTCCTTTTCGCCCTTGTTCTTCTTCTTGTGATCGTTCGGGGACGAACAATGGGTAAATTGGTATCTATTGTAACGACCTGTTAGTCGTTTTGAGCAGTAGAGTTTATTTCTGGTAATTACAGTCTGAGTCGACGGATCCCACGACGGACCGTCATGGGCACGACAGACCGTCGAGGGTGTGTCATTCCAAAACACTTAGAATTCTGAAAATTTGGGTGCTGAGAACAACTCTCTGAACTTCGCGACGACATGGCAGGACGGACCGTCGTGGGCACGACCAGGACCAAATCGCGAGCCGCTTTAGTAAATTCGATCTGAAATCTGTGACGACTCAGCATGACGGACCGTCGTAGGCACGACGGCCCGTCACAGACTGCGTAACCCTGATTGGGTCGAATTTCTGTTAAAAGTTTTAAGGGGCGTTTTGGACTATTCCCGCTTATAATTATAAAGTTAGTGGTTGAATGTTAATAATTCAGTTTCTTGGGGGTTAAAGGAGATAACCTTGAATTAATTAGTGGGTTACTTTTGTCATCTTTTATACTTAATTATATGCTAATTAGGGTAAAAGAAAAAGGGTAGGAATAAGAAAAATAGAAAGAACAGAGAGAGGGAGAAACGATCGATCAAGAGGAGAGAACGAAGAGGAAAGCAAAGCTTTGGAAAAGTAGATTTCTGGATCACGAATTCTTCGGTGGAGGTAGGTTATGGTTTTATGCTATTCGTAGTGAACTCTTAATAGCGAATGATATGTATTAGGTAGTGTTGTAAACTCTTCTATATGCTTAATTGTATGCTTGCATGAATGTGATTATATAATTGTGATAAAGTAAGCATGATGAAGCTATTGAATCCTAAATCTTGAAAAACCCTAATCTACTTTGTTAATGATGATGTCTTGGTATAAAAGAAGGCTTGATGAACGAAAGAAGTGAGATTAGGGGATCGGGTGCCACGGTTCGGTACCAAGATAGTATATGAGGATCGGAGTGTCACGTTCCGACACCAGGATAATATATGGATCGGGTGCCACGTTCCGATACCAGGATAGTATATGAGGATCGGAGTGTCACGTTCCAACACCAGGATAGTATATGAGGATCGGAGTGTCACGTTCCGACACAGGATAGAATATGGATCGGGTGTCACGTTCCGACACCAGGATAGTATGATGAGGATCGGAGTGTCACGTTCCGACACCAGGATAGAATATGGATCGGGTGTCATGTTCCGACACCAGGATAGTATGATGAGGATCGGAGTGTCACGTTCCAACACCAGGATAGTATATGAGGATCGGAGTGTCACGTTCCGGCACCAGGATTAGTAAAGAGAATGAATCTTGAAATATGTTAATATACTCAATTTAATGAACCTAATTCCCAAATGAGTATGATGGGGAGGCGTGAGTCCTCATTGATGTGCTTGGTGTTGTGACCAAGGGTTATGGTAATTGTAAATGCCGCATGTTGAGTATTGTAGTTGATTTTATGATATTATCTGATATATATTGTTTTCTATTTTGAGTTGGCCGACGATATCTACTCAAGACTGTGTTTTGTAATCGACCCTCTACTTGTATGTTTTTCTCTTGTTATTTGTGGAGTCACGACAAGCGTGCCGTCGTCTTCAACTCAGCTGGCAACTCTTGCCGATTTTCACGCGTCAGTTTTCGGGGTGAGCTATTGTTCCTAGCTCGGTTGGATTCTCTCATTCAATGTCTTGGCGCCCTCAAGTTCGGACATGGACTATCTCTTGTATTTGTTTTAGTTTCCTAGACATTCTTAGATTTAGTAATTTTGAGGATAGATGTTCTTGTGACGATGACTTCCAGATTTTGGGGATAATGATAAGTTTTGAGTTTTAGAAGTTATTTATTCGTTATATTATTGAGTTTTAAGTCTTCCGCATTTTTATTCTGTTAATTATGTTTGAAACGTTGGGGTTAGATTGGTTGGTTCGCTCACATAGGAGAGTAAGTGTGGGTGCCACTCGCGACCCGTTATGGGTCGTGACAGCGAAAGGACATGGACCACTATAACTAATACAATATAAATACGAAAAAAACCATAAATAACAATTTTAAGAATCAATATCACAAATACCGACAAGACTTCCTAATTATAATAAAGCATAAAAAAAATCAAAATACACAATTTTTTACAGATATTTTTTATATTACAAATCAAAATAAATTAATATCACAGATATTTTTGATATTACAAATCGAAATAAATTAATATCGACAAAGTAGAACTATTGGGACAACTTCCATATTGCTAACGTTAATAAAGCAAAAAATACGTTTTGTTTTTTTCTCGAATGAAAAGACGAAATAAGGAAGTTAAGTTCAATTTCTGAGACCTCATAATTTGCATGGTAAAAAATACCCAAGTATCCATTCAATTCTAACTATATATTTAAGAATGAATAACTAAAATTAGTAAAGAAAAAAAAGGAACTAAATAAAGTGGAGGGATTTTTATAAATAAACAACTTATTATTAGAAATGAATGAAAATTAATTTCAACATAATTTATTTTAACATAACAAATCTCAGCATAACTTGTATTCAAATCAAAACGACACCTAAATTATTTAAAATGAATTAGTTTTATTTGTTATTGCGTTTCTAGCAAATATGCCCTTATTACTATGTTTTTAACTCAAATATATCCTCCAATTAATAAAAGAGTTCAAATACCCAAGGTGTCAGTGCAATAACAACAAGAGGGGTCCCCTCCAATAAGTTAGCTAGGTGCAGATCCATGTAAGCTCATTGATTAGGTGTTAACGCAATATATAACAACACAATATATTCAGTATAATTTTACAAGTGATGTTTCAAGTGGATAGAGTATACGCACAGCTTTCGTTGCCCAAGGTGTGAGTGCAATAACTACTATATATATAAATCAATAATGCATGGCAATTGGCAAAGTAAGCATAGAGAAAGACATAAAGATGGGAGTATCATCAATTTTCGAAGAAGGTAATGAGACAATTGACACTATAAATGTTAAGAGCTCTTCTTCATTGCCATGTTCATTGTTAGTTTTTTCACCAACAAAGAAAGCATCCTATCCAGTTTTACTCTTTTTTCATGGCTTCATGCTCCAACCTAGCTGGTACAAATCCCTCCTTCAACACATTTCTTCCCATCGATATATCATTGTTGCTCCTCAGGTACAACTTCATCGTATATACTTTAAGCATATTTAGCGTTTGGTACTATTTATAATTTCATAAACATTATTCTGTCTCGCTAATTAATAATTTCATACCAGATATCAAGTCAGATACATGTATGTTTGCTATAAAGATACACTTTGAAACACAGAGGCATAAAGAGAGAGGCGAGCGAGAGAGCTATAAGAGTATCCTAAATAAATACATGTGAATCACGAGATACATGTATCTTAGATACAGGTAGAGAAAGGGGAGCAAGATAGTTAGAATATCTCAAATAATATAAATACACTTGGATATATATAATGTATCTAAAACAAATTTCACTTAATTCTGATGTATATGAAATCCGACACAGATGGTAATTTTGAAATTTTACAGGATCAAGACACATAATTAGGCGTTAAACTAGTAAAATTTGTATTGTTTTCTATATGAATCTTCATTGTCGTTATTTATGCGTGTCTTAGATTTTAATAGAAATATTTTAATTTTGATTAGTAAAAATATTTGTTTGTTACATGTTGCAGTTTCCTCTTATGAACCAGGAAGTGAAAACCGTACAGAAAATAGCAGAATGGTTAATCAACAACCTCAAATCCGTACTGCCGGAGAAAGTTCAACCGGACCTGGAGAAAGTGGCGATCTCCGGTCACAGCAAAGGCGGTAACACGGCATTCGCCGTAGCTTTGGACAGCTCAATGCCTCTAAAATTCTCAGCACTCCTTGGAATTGATCCAGTAGCAGGATGCTCTCCCTCCTGTCTACGTCCTCCCTACGTTCTCGAATACATCCCTCGCATTTTCAATCAATCGATCCCTGTTGCTGTTATTGGTGCTGGCTTGTCAAATCAATCAACATGTTGTTTGCTACCGTCAGGTTGTTTGTCCTGATTTTCTTATCATAATCGTTTTTTTTTTGTTGGTGACTTTTATAAATGAAAAAAAAAAGGATAAATATATCTCAAAATATTGTAAATAATATGCAGATATCCTGCGTTATATTTTGGGTACATTGGTGTCTCTGCTGTCAAAAAGCTATGCTTTACTATCATTTTTATTATTTCGATCCTAATACAGGTGCGCCAAATGGGGTTAATCATGCGGAATTTTTCAATGAGAGTAAGCCCCCTTGTTATTATTTCCTTGCTAAGGATTATGGTCATGCAGATATGCTTCAAGCTGATGGAATAATGGCAATTTTAATCAGAATTATGATGAAAAGTGGAAAAGGATCTAAGAAAAGTATGAGAAGAGCTGTTGGAGGAATTGTGGTAGCATTTCTTAAGGCTTATTTGGAAGGTCAAATTGATGATTTAAATGAGATTGTTAAATCACCTAATCTTGCTCCAATTATTCTTGATCCAGTTATATCTATCAAGGATTAATTAATTAATTAATTAATTAGAATTGGATGTTATCAAGTATATATGTGGATGTTTGCATTTCTACCAATCTTATTCTAAAATGTGGTCCTCTTATTAGACCACATTAATGTATGTGTACTATGTTTCAGAAATAAGTTTGTTCGTTTCAAAAACAATCGAATCAATGTCTTTCTTTCTTCTAATTTTGAGTCATATATCTCTCTCTTTTATTCTTTTCTTTGTTTATTGTATGAGTATCAAGTTAACAGGTTTGTTGGGTTGTTAAATTAGTTAATTTTCTTAAATTTATTTTGGTATTTAACTAGGGAAGAGTTTATTAGATGCTAGTTTATCCATGTTATTTGAACCCTTTAAAATTGTTGGTAAGTGTGTGTTAGATTGTCCAAACGAAAAGTAATGTATTTTCAGAAAATTCTATATGAATGCAATATCAAAAATGAAGCGTTCTTGCATATTATATGTTGATGGTGTAAAAAGAATTTATATTATTAGGAGTTGATATGCATCAATTTGTAACTTTTTATAAGGAGTTTGATATGATAACTTTTTAAAAAGAAATATCTATGTAATAATTGATAAGAGTTATGAGAAACGTCTTTAGCTGTCGGTCATTTCGTGCGAAGGATAAAAATATAAATAGTGATCGGATAAATTTTTGTATCTTGTTTGATTTTCATGTTTGAAATAACTTATTCATTATTTATATCATAGTGATAAGATAAATTATTCAGGATAGCAAACCTAAAATAACTAATCGTGAATAACATGTTCCTAATCAAACGACTTAATCAACACTCAAATATGTTGCAATGGGATGATGAAAAATGTTCTAAAGTACCATCATCATAATTCATTGTAACGACCTGTTTAGTCGTTTTGAGCAGCGGATTTTATTTCTGGAAAAACAGGCTGAGGCGACGGACCCCACGACGGACCGTCATGGGCACGACGGACCGTTGCAGGGCCTCGTTTCAAAACACTTAGAAAATCTGAAAATTTGGTACTGAAAATCGACTCTCTGAACTTCGTAACGAAATGGCAGGACGGACCGTCACGCAGTGTGACGGACCGTGCAGTGTAAACGGACCGTCGCGGAGTGTGACGGACCGTCGCGAAGTCTTCGATGGAAATCCACTCTACGGACCTTGCGGCGACTGCGGGGACGGACCGTCGCAGCACGACAGCCGTCGCAGTTGCGCGCAATCGATCTGGATCGGATTTCTTTATACGTTTTAAGGGGCGTTTTTGACTATTCTCGCTTTAATTATAAAGTTAGTGGGTTAATGTTAATAAGTCTAATTACTTGGGGGTTAAAAGAGGTAACCTTAAGTTAATTAGTGGGTTATTATTGCCATCTTTTATTCTTAATTATATGCTAATTAGGGTAAAAGAAAGAGGGTTTTGAATAAAGAAAATAGAAGGAACAAGAAAAAGAGAGAGAGAGAGAGAGTCGAACGAGAAAGAGGAGAAACGAAGAGAAACAAAGCTTGGGAAATTGCTTGCTTGATCACTAATCTTCGGTGGAGGTAGGTTATGGTTATCATGCTATTCGTAGTAAACTCTTAATAGCGAATGATATGTGTTAGTAGTATTGTAAACCCTTCTATATGCTTAATTGTATGCTTGCAAGAATGATGTGATTATGTAATTATGAATAAATAAGCATGATGAAGCTATTGAATCCCAAATCTTGAAAAGAAACCCTAATCTACTTGTTAATGATGATGCCTTGGTATAAAAGAAGGCTTGATGAACGAAAGTGGTGAGATTAGGGGATCGGGTGCCACGTTCCGGTACCAGGATAGAGATAGAGGATCGGGTGCCACGTTCCGGTACCAGGATAGAATGAGGATCGGGTGCCACGTTCCGGTACCAGGATAGAGATAGAGGATCGGGTGCCACGTTCCGGTACCAGGATAGAATGAGGATCGGAGTGTCACGTTCCGACACCAGGATAGTATATGGATCGGGTGCCACGTTCCGGTACCAGGATAGAATGAGGATCAGAGTGTCACGTTCCGACACCAGGATAGTATATGGATCGGAGTGTCACGTACCGACACGAGGGGAATAAATATAATGAATCTTGCAAGATGCTAATATACCCAACTTAATGAATCTAATTCCCAAATGAGTATGGTATTGAGTCTTGAGTCCTCATGTGTGAACTTGACGGTAATTGTTAATGATATAGTACTTGTTGTTGCTACATGTTGAGTATCATAGTTGATTTTATGATATTGCTTAATATATATTGTTTTCTATTTCGAGTTGGCCGATGATATCTACTCAGTACCCGTGTTTTGTACTGACCCCTACTTTTATGTTTTCTTCTTTGTTATTTGTGGAGTCACGACAAGCGTGTCGTAAATCGTCGACTCAGCGATAATTCAAGCCAGTCTTTACTACATCGGAAATTCAGGGTGAGCTAATGCTTCTAGCTTGGACTGGATCTTCTTCTTCAAGTCTTGATGCCTTGAACTTCCGGCATGGACTAGCTTCTTATGTATTTTTAGCTTCTTAGACATTTTTAGTTAGTAATTTGATCATAGATGTTCTTGTGATGATGACTTCCAGATTTTGGGGAATAATAGTTATTGAATTGGTTTTTATTAATGAGTTTAAGTCTTCCGCATTACTTTATGTGGATATTACATTGAAATGTTAAGGTTTAGATGGGTAGGTTCGCTCACATAGGAGGGTAAGTGTGGGTGCCAGTCGCGGCCCGGATTTGGGTCGTGACATTCATTACCAATGAAAGATTCCTTATTTGGTCTAAATGTAGAATTGGAGAATCTTAATAAATCAATCGATTGATTATCTGAATTCTTATCTCTTATTGGTGAAGGTTCGATTTCAAATATTATAAACCCCTCCGTATTTTCCTTTCCCAACCCCTTTTTTTTAAGAAAAGAAGATAACCAACCTAGACATATTTCGATCTTCAAACATGACCTTATTTTGTGAATATAGATTTTTTTTTCTGTTTTGCAAATGTTCACTATAATCGATTTGGTGTTTGGTGTAAGGGTCTCAAAATTTTGGTGCACCAAATAAAAAGCCAATCAATAATTAAATCATTTGTGAACAAATCAATGTACCAATAAATGTGCAATTCAATTTATAGTTAACTTCAAATATTTTGAAAAATCAAATCAAATTGAATTGAATTTACTCGGTTCTTCAATTTTGGTTCTTCGATTTTTAGTTTGATGTTCGTGTTATTTTTTCAAAAGTTCGATTCTTCAATTTCGTGTTCGGTGCACCAAATAAAAAGTCAACCATTAATTAAATCATTCGTGGACAAGTCAAAGTAGCAATAAATGTGCAATTCAATAGTTAACTTCAAATATTGATTGACAAGAGGAACGTACCAAAACATATATTTTTCAATAAGCGTTATATAAAGGAACCTGTTTTCGTCCTTGTTTTTCTTAAGTAGTAGCGGGAGGCACCATATTCTTCACAAAGATAAATAAAGTCTTTTAGTGAGCACAATAATTATTCTCTGGCGAGACACATCATTCCTTAATATACTTTAAATTTTTAAGTATCTTATATTTTTATTTTGGCCTCGTTTTATTTTTCATTTGCACCGAAAAATTGATTTAAAAAGAATGAACTAAAGTATAAAAATTCGAATTAGATTAGGTTTGGTATACAATGCACACTTTTCTAAAATCAAATTAAAAATCGAATCAAATTTTGATAAATTCAATATAAAGAATCGAACATCTACTCCTAGTTAAAATTGCGTTAAAACAAATAAAAATAACACTACACACACATTTAAGATGTTAAATATCAAGTTATAAACAAACTTTTTAATAATAAACTATTTATAGCATATTACTATCAAGTTATAGCATATCAAGAAATAATATATTATTCTCATTAATTTTTTAAAATAATAATTAACTTATTTAAATAATTCAATTACCTTATTTAAACCAATGTAGTTAATTAAATTTATTGTTTTAAGTTACCTTTTTTAAACAAACTCTTAATTAATGTAATTTAAATTAAATGTTATATAGTTACCTTTTTTAAGATAACTACAAAATAATAGGGATTTTATCTCTAAAACAGTTACATTTTTATTTTTAAAATTGTAAAACGTTATCTAAAAAAAAATTATATTCTCCAAATTTTTGTTCTTCCCCAACTCTTTTTCAAAATCATTACCTCTGTACGCCTATCAAAACTTTTCACCATAATTCGCACGCCTAATTTATTTTCACCAAATTTTCTCTGAAAATCATTCCTCTCTTAACAGTCTTCTTCAAGATTTCTCAAATATTTGCATTCAAATCTTCATTTTTAGCACTCAAATCTTCAACTCTTGCGATAAACAAACCGTACAATGTCGAAAAGAGGCAACGAAACCCCGAGAAAAAGTAGAAGATTGAATGAGAAAGCAAACTCAGACGATTTTCATGCTCCATCTTTCAAAATTTTATCACAAACACAATCTCAACCTTCATCTGTTAAAGTTAAATCTAGATCAGGGAAATCAACAATAGAAAAAAAAAACATCCAAAGGAAAACGAGAAGAAGAGAAAAGGGAAAGAAAAGAAAAATGTAGATGAATCTGAGAAAAGGACGAAAGAAAGAGAAAATAAGAGGAAAGGAAAAGAAATCGAGGAATCATCAGATTCTGAATCTGATTTTGTGGAAGAGTTGATAAAATCGAAATCCAAAAAACCAAGAGTATCTAAAATCGATACTTCACATTTACAACAAGAAGAAGAAACAGTTAAACCCAAAAAAAGTTCAAAGGTTAGTAAAAGTTAATTTTTTAAAAAAAATTTATGTTCTGTTATTTTTATTTTCAGTTATTTGGATATAAAATAGTTAAAATATAAATTTTGTGTAAATAAATAATGTATGAATTGTGTATGATTCATTGTATGAAATTACAGATCTCTTCATATTACAATATCACTTGCTGAAACATGTATTTTTTATGTATGATTCACTGTATGAATTGTGTATGATTCACTGTATGAATTTTATATGATTCACTGTATGATTCACGGTGTATATAAAATGTGTATGAATTGTGTATAAATTTTTTTGTATCAAGTTTTTTGATACTGTTGAATAGTAATATCCATAATTAGTTATACTTTATGTTTTGATTTGTATATTTTGGTGTTGAATATATTGTGTATGAAAGAATGTTGTAAGTTTGTTTGAAATGTGTATGATTATATTGTATTATGTTTTGTATACTATGTGTATGAATTATGTATTTTTCAATATTATGTTGTAATTTTGTTTGAATTGTGTATAATTTACTGCATTATGTTTTGTATACTATGTGTATGAATTATGTATTTTTCAATATTATGTTGTAAGTTTGTTTGATTGTGTATGATTCACTGTATTAGTTTTGTATTACATGTGTATGATTAATGTATTTAATTTTTACAATTTTTTAGGAGAAGAAGACACAAACACGTTTGTCTTCATGTATTAACATGAATGTGTTTGCGAATTTGTTGACCTTTTTAGGTCAAGATAAGTTTCAACAATTCCTAGATGAAACACCTTTTGAATTTTTTTACAATTCGCATCACATTAAAATCCAATGTCAATTGTTGAGACACTTATTTATAATGGGGAATGAAAATGTTAGGGATGACTTTGACATTATGGAAAATCAAAGAATGATGAAGGCGCATTCAGTGAAAGTGAAGTTACAGGAACAATTGCTAGCAAGAAGGGTGGACCTCGAACTCATAAAGAACAAGTTATGGACACCACCAATTATCCTACTCCAAAATTCCGTATCAGGAAGTAGAAATCTTCATGGCACAATGTACATTTATTTGAATGACTTGTTTTTTTTTTAACATATGAACAATTTATGTATTTTTCCAGTTTTTTTACTATGACTACTCTGATGGCTTTATATAAATTACTACTGATTATTACTAAATGTGTCTCACTTTAACATATATGAACACTGTACGAATCATGTATGAAAATCATATGAATTATGAATGTCATATTAAAATTTGATATATAGTACATAGTAATGTTAAATTATAGTAATGTTAAATTATTCCATAAATTTGTTTTGCATGAATACTATACACTTTCAAATACAAACAGAAAGGGATATTAATTATATTACTGGTATGAATACTGTATGAATTATATCATACAATTATACATTAATAAATGTGTATCACCATCTTGCATATATTATTCATACCAGTAATATACATACAATTTGTTTCTGTTTGTATTTTTATTATGACTACTGATGGTTTTATATAAATTATTACTGATTATTACTAAATGTGTCTCACTTTAACATATATGAACATTGTATGAATCATGTATGAAAATCATATGAATTATGAATGTCATATTAAAATTTGATATATAGTACATAGTAATGTTAAATTATTCCATAAATTTGTTTTGCATGAATACTATACACTTTCAAATACAAACAGAAACAGATATTAATTATATTACTGGTATAAATACTGTATGAAAAATGTATGAATTATGACAAATTATAAAATATATTTTTCACAATACAAACAGAAACAAATTGTATGTATATTACTGGTATGAATAATGTATGAAAACTGTATGAATTATAACATATTATAATTTAATATGTATAACATAAACATACATTATTTTTTTATATGCAAGTATTGAATTTGTATAAATATATAAATTTTGTATGTAGTCCCCATTATGAATGCAATAACTGAATAAATGGTATATGATTATATGAATTATTATTGTTAACATATGTCAATATATGAACAGTTGTATATACAATGTATGACATTTGTATGAAAAGTAATATTATTCAATTAAAAAACATTTTATAACAATGTAATGCCTCAAAAACACAGATTTAACAGTACGACATCATTGTTTTTGTACAGGATAATTTGAACAAGTCTTCCTATTGTGTCCTACCTGATGGCATCTACTGCATGTGTTTTTTGTCTTCTTGAATTTCACATCTGCGAACCCCTTCCGTCGTTCAAGTTTGGGTCTTTCTGCTGCTCTTTTTGGACCAGGCGGCATCAATTTAGGATCTGAAATATAACTTGGTATATCCCATATACGCTTGACAGGAATGACATAAGCATCTTTGAAATTCTTGAGGCTATAAAAAGCAGAACATATGCAATATATCATGGGAATTTAACATATGCAATATAACATGCAATTTAACATATGTAATATAACATGGGAAAAAAAATACGACACATTAATAAAATATTAAAAAAAAAACTAACTTGATGAATTCCATTTGTCACCATGTTTAATTAAAATTGACACAATTTTCTCCATCAAATCAAATCTAAACTTTTTCAACCTTCAATTTTAATTGTTTTTCCAAAAAAAAAAAAACGATAAAATATGACAGAATTTGAATATATGAATATAGTTCAATTTCTGGAAAAAAAAAAAGATACACGTTTATGGGAAGAAAGATAACAGAATACAATTTTTTAAGGATAAAAAATCAAAAATAATTACCATTAAAAACGGATTGAGATAATTAAGGTGCATATCTATAATTAATATATTTTAAAATCCCTTAAAAGGTGCACATTTTGTTATCAGTTAATAACAGTAACTACATTCAAGGAAATTATCCAATTTTAATTATTCATTTTTTAATTTTATTTTTCGTCCTATTTAGAATAAATATTTATAATATTTTAATTTAAAGAAATGCTATAAGTTGATATATTAAATGTTATAGAATGAAAATCAAACTCTTATGCCATAACTTGAGAATATGACTATATAATATGCTATATACCTAATTTACACTTAAAACAATGGGCTTCTTATTTAACCAAAATCATTTTAAACTAAAATGGCCACAAGTATATGTAATGGATTACTACTGTATTATGTATTGATATTGTATAGCTCATGTATAAGCGTGTATATACATGATATATTCCATACTGTTTGAAGGATTATCATTGATATTCCGTCACATGATTTAGATTAAAATAAAAATTGAAAAATGCATAATGAATAATAATTTAATTACTTTGGGTAAAAAAGATTGGCCCAATAAAAAATTTATCTTTTTCTTAAAAAAAATATATAATCGGATATGATTGAATGCAATAAATAGATAATTTATCATTTGATGTGAGGAATAAAAATAAATAGTGAGGAATGAAATTTTTGTGTCTTGTTGGTTGTCATGTTTAGAATTCCACGAGTTCTCCCTTTTTTCATGCCTATAATCTCTCCACTATATCACCAGTCACCTCCATTACTCTCTTTTTTAAATTTTAAATGTTTCCTTGCCCAATTAACGATTTAAAGTTAATAAATAGTTTTAATTTTTTTTAGTTTTTTTTTAGAGGATAACACGAACAAAGTTAATATTTATTGACTATGTATCAGTTTGTTCTGCATGTGCAGTACTATTTTATAACCAAATTATGTTTATTATATTCATATTATTATTTTTTGTATATGACACATAGATACGTCAAATTACATGGACATGATTCATAAAATACTAATTTATACTATATGTATCGATCTCAAAGCAAACAACAATGTATTTGGTAATAATACAATACTTATCAATTTAAATAAGATATATAAATAGTAATATATTATGCATGCACTAATTTTTTTAGATATGATACGTAAATTTGAATTTATACTAAATGTATCAATTACGTAGCAATTACCATATGATAATGTATTGATCGCAAATCTAACATCTTATAAGCAACAATTACTTATATAATGTATCTAGTATAAATACAATACTTATCAATTTAAACTATATTCATAAATAGTAATGTATGATGCACTAATTTTTTTAGATATGATACGTAAATTCGAATTTATACTAAATATATCAAATCTAACATCTTATGAACAACAATTACGTATATAATGTATCTAGTATAAATACAATACTTATTAATTTAAACGACGTTCATAAATAGTAATGTATCATGAATTAAACTTTTAAATATGATATGAAAATTCGAATTTATACTAAATGTATCAATTACATAGCAACTACCACATGATAATGTATCGCTCTCAAATATAACATTATGGAAAACAATTACTTATTTAATGTATCTAGTCTAAATACAATACTTATCAATTTTAACGACATACATAAATAGTAAAATGCTAAGTAGCAAAAAATTGAAAGGATCCTCAATGAATTAATAGAAGAATTTTGCATCTCAAAATTTTCAACAATTTGAAATTGAAAAGATCATCAATGAACTGGGAGAAGATTCTTGAATCTCAAATTTTTTGACAATTTAAAATCAAAACTGAAAGGATCTTCGATGAACTTGAAGGTTCAAAAGAAAATCGTTTGTCCAACAACAATTCCATCACCATTTTATCCTTCATAACTCACCCCCATTTACCTAAATTTTTGTCAATTTTTTTTTAATGATCATAACATGGTTTCAAGAAAAGTTTAGTCTTTCCACTTGCAACAATGGAAAGTTATGGTGCACTTGGATCTTGACAATAATTAAATCAGTCTAACGGATATCACTAGCAACCTTTGTGATGTCCATCAGATATATCAAACAAATTCTTTAATGTATCTGCAACTGAAGTCATCATCTCGTCCATCTGCATAAAAGTTTCGTCGCAGTCATGGATGAAGAAGATAATGACAAGGTGTTCCTTTTCAGCGAGAATGACTTGATTGACGGTACATTCTCTCGACAAAAAATTTTAAAAATGAAAGGTTTCTCCCGTGAACATGGGGAGTAGTTTGAAATTTTGAATTTCTTTGTTTGGTTTAGGGTTTGCCTCTTTATGATTGAGAGTAAGAAGAAACGTAAGCGTGATTTATGGGATTTAATTGAATTTTCAAATTTTATTTCTTTTTTAACACAACAGAATGATTCTTTCTTGTATTAGAATAAATGTATCCGGATGGTGACTTATGTATCTAAAAGGAATAAATTTTAAGGAATTATTGTAATTAGAAAAAGAATAGGGATAGAATGTAGTTTACTATTTACTCTATGAAATTTAAGTAAGTTATACAAAGTATAATGTACTTTTAATGTGTATTTTGCTTACACACAAATATAATGGATTTTGATATATTAAAAAATAAAACTATTATTATATTTTATACATGTATAAATTATCACAATATTTCATAATATTATAAAACATAAATATGCTATTCAACTTATATTCACCTTGTATTTGTGCTCTCCAACTTTGAATACGTATAAATATATACTTAAATTCGTATAAAATTAGATATTCAGATACACATATCCTTTGTCACATAATATATATATTACGCCCCATAAGATATAAATTGTCATATAGAACGCATGTATCTATTTATTCAATTTGTTTAAATATTTATTTATGTATATTTAATATAAAAGAATATAGTTATCTACTAAAATCAAATTAATGTAGCGTGTTTTTATGCATTATGTTTTTAGTCAAAACTCTTGCTATATAAAAAAAAAGTTCTCTTCTTTCTTTTTCTTTTTCTATTTTCAATTGGGAAAATGCAGAGTGGGTCAGTTTGGGCCCAAATTTAGATGAAACCAAAGAGCAAATTGTCTACATACTAGGTGACATAATGAGTGGACCTCTTTTTCTTCTATCAAAATAAAGAGGTAGGCCTTAAAGTACAGCAACCCAACTTGCAAATAAGCTTAAATAAACATATCCAATTTAATATGACTTAAAAAGATTTGCATATCTAACGGGAAGAGAATAATAATTTAAAGATTAACTATTATTTTTTGTAAAATGAATTAAATAATAAAATAGGGAGACGTGGCAGATTAGGGAGCCATATTTGATTTACTCCCACGTCCTTTCATTGTGGGCCGAAGCCCGATTGTGGAAGATTATTTCCCTGACTTAATTAGTTTGCCCTTAATTTAAAGTTGTTAATTTGATTATTATTTTTTTTGAATAAATTATTTAAATATATTTTTTTTTTATGATTTTTTTTATTTTCTATCATTTAAAATATCTCAAAAATCCCAATTTTTCCTCCTAAACTCCAATGTTTCGGCATAAAGTTTCAACACTCAAAACACATGTTTCTCTTCTTAATTTCACATCCTCAATCTCTTTCTATTTTCACTCCCTCAATCTTTATTTTCTTTCTTTTTTAATTTTCAGATTTGCTCTTTCACCATAATATCGTTTCATAACTCTTTCCAAGAATTCAAGTAAGTTTTCGCTTCAAAATTTTTTTCGAAGAACTATCGGATCTCCTCCCTTTTCACATTTACAAATTGTATAAGGAAAAGGTGAAAGAGATGATGTATTCTCATTGCTCCTGGTAACAAGATCGTTTTCAGAGGATCATCTTTTGCCGGTGAAAACACTTTTCATTATTGACAGTAAAAAAAGATATAAAAATTGATATGGAGCAGAGATAAAAGTTTATGGGATTTTTTCGTCGCCTTTTTTGATTTCAACATCAATTGTTGATTTGTTCAATTTTTAGTTGTTCATCCTTTGTAATATATATGAGTTCAAAAACATACATAAATAGATATGTATAATGTCTTCGTTGATTTTCAATGTATCGCGTTTAATTTAATTCTTAAATTAACCTTTGTAAGTGTCATAATTGATCTGACACATTACTGTTACAATAACTTTTGTTTTATGCAATGTATGATATTAATATTTAAGATATTGATACATAACCCTAATGTTTGTTGAATATTCGATGAGTTTTATCATATTCAATATAAATGTTAAAGATAAATAAACAATATCTAATGTATCATCTACATGTAACAAGTTCTTTAATGTATCATCAATCTTAGTCAAATTTAAAAGGTTATTAGCAGTAACAAATCAGTTGTGTGTTATCTATCTGCACTCTCTTTTTTGTTCAGTCTTACCGAACTTAGAATGCGATATATATATATATATATATATATATATATATATATATATATATATAATTTACCCAATAATAATCTTGATACATAAATCATAATGTTCTATAACTGGAGCATTATATATCAAATCCAACAATAGATATATGATATATTCATTCTTTGGTAAACTAGAACTACGTGTATATGATACTTAACAACTAGCTCACAATAATGTATCGATCTATAATCAAACATTTTACGGACAATCTTTACTTCTCTAATGTATCTGATAGGATTACTATACTTAGCAGTTTACTAAATACTTTAGGAATAGTAATGTATCATGAGTAATATATGCTTCTTTCCACAACATTCACAAGTTATCTCTTCTAGTTAAAATCTACGACAATTACATATTTTTTACTTAAAGCAAACAATGTTTTTTCTTTCAGCATCAAACTAACACATAACGACACAATTTTGTATCCATCTTATAGCATGTACCAGATACATTAAAATTACCAATGATACAACCATTCAACAAAATCCAAGATGGATATATATACATGTATATCCAATAGGTTGAACTCTAATACATTATACGAATCTGTGATACATACACTCGATATCCAAAAAGTAATTGATCCATCTCAATTTTCAATCTATTTATTACATGTATTATATACAATATATTTTGATGATACATTTTTATACAAATCTCATCTAGATACAAATAATTTATCACATCAATATCCATAGATTCAAAATTACAATACACACACGTTGTTTACCAGTTATGTATCATGACTTATATATTCATATCAAAATGACAAACAAAACCATGACTCAGAGCTTTTTTTCTAATATCGGTCAATAGATTCTGTTTCCCTGATTCAGTTACCGTCAAAGAAAAATGTCCAAAGGTAATGACTATTACTTTGTTTTAGTTCTTGCAGTAACAAAACTTGATGTAACACTGCAGTCTGCACAACATCAAGCACTTAAACTTGAATTTTATCAACTACAATATGGTTCAAAGCGCTGCACATGTCCTCCTTTTCAGTTTCTCAGGTGTGACGATTCTAAGGATATTATGGAGCGTTTTATACATCACTTGTAATCCCGAATAATGACATATAATGCTCAAAAGGATGGATATATATATATATATATATATATATATATATATATATATATATATATATATATATATATATATATATTAAAAAAGACAACATATATTTGCATCTGCAACTGCACTTGAGAAAAATATTCGTTATTGGAAACTTCTCATATTCGTTAATTTTCTCTGAACAAGAATGAATTAGCTTTTCAGAAATCAAATTAAAGTTTAATAAACTAAAGATGAAAATGAATAAAAACTTACTAACTGACAGAGAAATCTTGTTAGCAATGTTAGCAACAACCAAGGTTGTCCATTCATTTTCAAAATATTGCAAGTAATTTGCCAGATGTATTTACTGAATCAATATTTTTACTAAGCTGCAAATGCTCCAATAAATAGTCCTTGAAGGACACAGTCTATGGTACTCCAGAAGCGGGATAAACCAATCGATTCCAAATAAAAAACTCCTTGATAAAAAAGATGAGCAAATTATCAAAATGGTCATTGCTAATGAGGCAAGTGCTTCGAAAGAGCACTATGACATAACATGTGATAAAACATTGACAAAGGTTCAGGTACCTGAAAATGATGAAAATGGAAGAGATCTTGATAAGTTATGTCGTATTAGAATCGATATCAAAATGGTCATCGACGGTATATTTGATATAATGTAACACTCGGTGCTATAAATGGTTACGAGGATCTTAAATTTGAATCTGTCATATAGTATGGACAGATAAATGATTGACACTATTCAAGTATATTTTGTTTCACTTAGAAAAGTGATGCTTTTGAACATATACTTCATAGATTAAAATATATGTCAGTCAGGGTACAAACGAAACACTACTTGAAACGGCTTTTCTGCTCTGAAACGGACTGTTCCAAATGTTCCTGGAAATATCATTATGTGAAAGTATAACCGTAAGATATAAAGTACGGTTTGTGCCTGAGGGCATAAAGGTTTTTCGCAAAAATTCTTACATTATTAAATGGAGATATGTTCTCCAATGATAAATGCAATGAGACATGAATTACTTGAATATGCGTAATGAATGATTATTACGTCTAACTAGACGATGAAGGTTATTATGAAATCCTTGAAGGATTTAAAAGGTCTTAAAGCAATTCCATTGAGTACTCAATGATTTTGAGATTGCTGAACACAAAGAAATGATCTTTTCAATCTCATGAAAATAATTTAAAATGTCATGTATTAGTGCAACTGGTGCACTTACAGATTGTTGGTTATGCAAATGCTAGAAGATGTTTGACTTTCTTTAAGAAGAAAAGACGAGCTTCAATAAAATTGATCAATCTCTCATGAATCAAAAATGATTTGATTATGTGGATGCAAAATAATTATTTGATCTACATAAAGCTCGATCGCAAATGAGCTATTTGCTTACATATGGAGGCACAATAATATCTTGCAATTCAACAAACATTGGTAACCACTTCTTCAAATCATATAGATCTATGAAGTAAGTCAGGGGTGTGTTTGGTTGGAATCATGATCTATCATATTCAGAAAATACGTGATTTTCATTTGACAAATGATATTTCAGCCACCATATAAGAAAATAATATATAGCTCAATTGAATGAAGGATACAATAAAAAGAGATCGGACACAACATATTTTACCAAAAGTTTTTTTCACACATGGTCTTCAACAAAATGGTGAGATATATATTCAAAGGCTCGTTCAAGTGATAATCTTGTAAACTTATTCACTAAGGATTACCAACATCAATATTTGAGAAGTTGAGATATAAGATTGGAATGCATCGTCTCTGAGATATCAAGTAAAGTTTTTATCATGTGAGAAAAATACGCGTTGAACTCTTTTCCTTAACCTAGGTTTTGTCCCAAATGGATTTTCCTGGTAAGGTTTTTAACGAGGCAACATTCAAGCGTATTAAAAGATATGTGTACTCTTTTTCCTTCACTAGAATTTTTTCCACAGGGTTTTTTCCTAGTAACGTTTTAATTAGGCATATTATTTATGGACATCCAAGGGGGAGTGTTATCAGGGACAGACCCAGTAAGCTGGTTTAAATCTCTGCAATAAGAGGCGCGCTAAGCCACTGGTGAGTGTTCGAATCTCGCCAGTAGCATTTCTTTTTTTAAACTTTTTCCAGCGAATTTTACACCTGGAAGTGAGCACCCACAACCTTTAAAGCCTGGATCCGCCACTGAGTGTTATAAGATATTATAGTGTGGATGTCCACTATACCAAGAAGTTACTCACTCATTATCTCTACTGTTTTCCTTATTATGAAGATGACCATAACCTCCACCTTTATAACCATTATTCTTGTAGCCTTTCACTTTCATAACCTCCCCATTGTATTCATGTTAATGTCATGTTTATGACTAATCTTTTGTATGTCTCTATGTTACACTATAAATGGAGGCATAAGAGTTTATATTGTATACACTTGAAGTTTTGATGAATACTTTGAAGAATAAGAAATGCTCTCATCTTTTGTCTCCCTATTTCTATTGCTTTATTTTTTATATTCTTTGTCTTATTTTGCTTTAGTTTTACAACACTAATATTATTGATACTCAATATGATATAACTATATTTAGATATGCACATTTAACAATATCTAATAGCAAATGCAAATATAAGTTAAGTGTATATGTGCATCCATATACTATATTTCTATGGCCTTTGTTTTCCGAAAAAAAATATAAAATTTGTGAAAAAAGATTTTAAAGGCAAGTATATAGGTCAGACCAAATTTATTCTCTTTTAAAATAAAATATTAAGGCCATGATCCTATACAAAAATATGATCTTTTAAACAAAACGAAATAATATACAAGTGGGAAGGAGGAGGTTTCAAGACTTCTTTCGATAAGACGTGATATCTACCTCAATCAATCTACAATCAAAGATAAATCAATTCAAGAAGGAAGGAAAATTTGAATTCATACGTAAAAATTTAATCCTAAATTATCCAAGAGGTAAAAAGAATAAGAAATCCTCCAACTAATACCTAACATTAATTTAATTTCACAAAGGAGGAGCTACACTCAAAAGAGTGTTTTAATCAATGATCAAAAGCTATCAAATGAAAATAACTTGGGTAAATATTTTATGGAGCCTTTACAAGCTTAGAGCCTGTTTGGCTCAGCTTAAAAGCTGGTCAAACTGACTTAAAAGCTGATTTTTGACTTATTTAGCTGTTTGGCAATACTCAAAACAGCTTATTTTAAGTTAAAAAAAACTTATTTTAAGCCAAAAGTTAAAAGCTTGGGGTAGAGTGCTTTTTTTTTTTATAAAATTCGCTTTTAAGTTGACCACATTTTTATCTTTTTGTGCTTAATATTTTTATACAATCTCCAAATTACCCATATAACCCTAACATTTCTTTCTTCCATTTTTCCCTTTTCACGTTTGACATAACAACTTCAGCACTTTTATCCAAACGCATAACTGCTTATTTTAAAAATAAGTTTCAGCACTTTTAAAAGTACTTTTTTAAAGCTGCTTTTATTAAGCCCATCCAAACGGGCCCTTAACCCCAAACATGAACTTAGCAAAAATAACTACGGTGACCCATAAACGACTAACTCACAATGCGACATTGTAGTCACAAATGGGGTATACAATCGCATATAGGGATCACAAGTGTTCCATCGACTTGCATTGCATATGTGAGCGCATATGGTTGCATTGCTATCATCGATAGCTTGAACATCTGGACACTCAAGTCTTTAACTTTCCATCTACGTTATTTTTTATAATTATTTTAAGTACCGCCAATATAAGACCTACAAAAACTCCATCTTTTCAAACACGAATTGATTAAATGAATAGCTTAAAGATATACATTTGAGATACCTTAAAACATCTTCAATTTGATAAAAGTGTACCATGTCGAGCTAACATCATACATATTAATTATCAGAACTTTTAGAACATTTATTTTTTGTCCAATATAGCTAGGATTCGAGTGAGAGATGTATGATGAAGATATTATTTTTGGACCTAGTCAACACACATTAAAATGAGTTTGACATTAGTAGGTTTTTGAGAGGCAAATACTATGTGATAGGGAAAGAAATAGTAGGGCGTGAAGTAGAGGAGGGGTATAGAGGTGGTAAAGAGGGGGGGCCCTCGGCCTCTAAAGATCAGATAGGGGGGCTAACATTTTTCAATAATGACATAGCTGATTACGTGGCAACCTGGGGTTGCAGCCTTGCCTCCCCAAAATGGGTTACGGCCAAAAAAGTATAAAGCAACACACTAAAGCGGCGACGCTGCGGCCATTTTTTCCCCCAATCCTCCACTCTCTCACTCACTGCTAAACACGTTTCTTCTGTTTCCACTTCTCCGACGAATCAAATTGTACCGATTTCCATCGGAATTTCACATCATGTCGCTGGAACAAACTGTTTACAAGTCTCCTCTGGATAAACCGCTTTACCTACTTACCGATGACGACATTTCTCAGCTCACTCGCGAAGATTGCCGACGTTTTCTTAAAGCTAAAGGTTCATTTTTCCCTTTTATCCATTTCTCTATATATATGTGTGCTAGTACATTAAAATAATCTGGAGCTGCGAAAATCGAGAATCGAATAAAGTAATTGGAAGGATGATTATGCTTTGTGTCTTCTGAATATGTTTCCGTGTAGGAATGAGAAAGCCGTCATGGAATAAATCACAGGCGATTCAGCAGGTGATTTCACTGAAGGCGTTGTTTGAGACGACGCCGGAATCCGACACCGGTCAGCGGAAAAAGCGTCACATTCCTCGCCCGGACACTAGTTTACAGCGAGTGCGTTTTGATTTGTCTACTTGCATTTCCTCTTTTGATTATCTTCATGGTTCTGTGATGAATATGATGCTATATCTGCTGTTTGAATTTCATAGTGTGAGCGTAACTCTGCATGTTTAAGTGCCTAACTATTGAATATATTAAACTAATGTAGGTCCAGAAAGAAACGAGTATCGATGCAGAATTTGCTGAATCGGCTGAAGAAACGGTGCCGTACGGTAGAAAACCTCCCAATAAACCTGATCTTTCCGGCGACAAAGCTGCAAGTGCTGTTGCCGTTGTCAATAACTTAGCTCCTTCTAGGTGAATTTTCGTTTCCTCCAATGGTTTATGCTGTTTATTACACCTTTTATATGCTGAATGGATGACTCTTTACTTTTCCTTATAAATAAGGTGCTTGTCTTTGAGATGCTTTGTTCCTATTGAATAATACTACTGCATTAAGTAGCGGTTGGCCGTCCCTACCAAATTACATTGAAAGATTACAATACTATTTAAGTGGCTGATATGAAATTGTTCGCTTATTCGTCTCTCCTTATTGGTTAGAATTGTGCTTGATGATTTCACAAGCAAGTAAACGTGAATACCTTGTAAATTTAGTCTCGTTTGAGAGCTTCGGTCTTTGAATGCACTTTGAATGGCATTAAGGGGTTGTTTACTTGCCAATAATGTGCATTTTATTTCAGGTACAATGTTTTGTATACAAAGTTGTTGGTATTTTGTTGTTCGTATCCCAAATTCTACTACCACTTGCTAGATCCTGGAGGAGCACTGCATTGTTGCTCCTATAGAGCTTGTTCTATTGAGCACACTATATTCATTTGGAAAATGTTGAAGAGCATGGACTGAGTGTTACAAGGATTTTAAGAAAAAAGGGTTTATCATCAGCATTTATGCTTTATCAACTACCTTAGCCAGAACCCTTAGGCTTCTCGAATTAGCTTAAAAATATGATTTTAGCTATCATGTGAGAACTTAGAAGATAATCATGCAGGTCAGAATACCATATTTTTCTTACCATATAAATTTATAGTTTTCAATTTAAGTATTCTATTCATCTCGTTCCTATGTAGTATATACTTTCATTTACAAATCTATCCTACACATATATATACATACACACAAATCTATCCTTAACGTGTTTGTTTGTGCACCTTTACAGACAGATTTAAAAATTCCATTAAAGTTAGTTCAAATGCTAATAGTTTTTTCTTGGTGAGTCCAGAACCACAGATTCAGGAAATGCATCAGCAGGTCAATTGACAATCTTCTATTGTGGCAAGGTGAATGTGTATGATGATATACCTGCTGAAAAGGTAACTTAAGTTTGATGTACGTCGGAATTACAACAATTTAAGTATTGACGTTAACTAATTTGTTCCTGTTGTGGCCTCTGGCATATTTGTTAGGCAGAAGCAATCATGCATCTTGCCGCAAGCCCACTCTTTGTCCCTTCAGAAACTCCATTGGATGCTAACAGAGCAGCTCAACATTCCGAATGCCATTTGCAAGCTGCAAATGTTAAACTGGGTCAAGATTCTCCTATGGTGCTCATGCCAACCATGCAAACAGGTTCGTTCTTACCATGAATTGAAGAATGTGAATACATTAGTCTACAATTTGGGGATTTTGATGGCATGTGCATGAGTTGAATTGAGAAACAGACCTAACCTGTAATGTGCTTGTTCAAAACGCTGATAAATTTGACTATCCCCACCCTCCCCCTCCTCTTGCCAAATGCCACATGTGAGTTTAATTCCATCTAGGTTATGACTTCGTATGAAAAATAACTTCCTGTGAATCTCGATGAGGTGTATCCTTGTGTTACAGAACATAATAATTTGGATATTTTACAGGGAAAATAACTGAAGTGACTCGCCTGCATTTGGAGGAAAGCAACACTTTCTATGAAGACAATCCTGGCAAGTTCTTTTGTTCTTTTCAATTCTGTCCCCTCCCCCAAACGCCAAGAAACCCTGAAAAATGAAGGGAAAAGTTCTTATTGTGCCTTGCTGCTTGCTGAAACTTGGGTAATATTAGGCTCCTCTGTTTAGTTCAATTGAGCAATGTACTTGGTGTTATTATTTACCAAAGGTGGTGTGAGGCTATGACTTTCTTTCTCCTTGTTAACTGGCCTGGTTCTCTTAGCTGTCACTAATATTACAGTATTGGACCTGAAAAATGGAGGACAAGATAAGATAATTCTTGCCATATTTAAGATAATTCCTTAACTTCTAAAAAAAATCATTAGCCAATGTTATTCAAGAGTCTAGACTTCCCATCCTGACCATATTTTATAGTTAAATGAAAGATTTCAAAATTCCACAACCAGTCCAAGCACCCAAATACTGAAATGATAATGCTTGAAAACCAGAGGACCACCAAGGGTGTGACTTAGCTGGCCCCAAAACCATCATTATGAAAAATGAAAGATAAGAGGAAAAGATAATAAGTATAGATGTTGCTTAGAATATTATATCACTGACGTGTTGAAGGTTTTTTTGCCATTTAAATTGATTGGCATTCCAGGGTGTGCATACGGGAAGGTTTAATAGTCCTTTCTCCCTATTTTGCTCGAACACTCCAAAAATGATGTCACGCTCGTGTCTAATTCTCCAAAAATGCACTACTGGCATGCACCCTTCAACATTATTGTAAAGTCTGAGTAACATAGATTTCTCCTGCTAACCACCAGTTGTAAAAAAACTCTAGTTACTATCAACACAATCATGGAGCCCACAACTTAACCCGACCATTTCTATGGCAATTTTGTGATAGTTTAAGCAAAGGATTTAATCTAGGAAGGTCAACCTGCTACTCTTTAATTTCTTTGTCAATGCAATATAATATATCAATGGCCTTTAATTAATGCAAGTTTTGAAGTAGGTATGCTTGTATGAATTATGATTATTAACAGAACTTGTTGAAGGCGAAGCAATCCTGAGCATCTTATTCTACTTCTCCATAAATTTCTTTCTTATATCTCTCTTCCCCTAATTCCTCCAAAATCAATTATGCAGAAGCAGTGAACCACGTAAGTAGAAAAGCATTACTGGAAAGATATCGTGAGAAGCGGAAAGACAGGTACTGCAATAAGTGAACTGCTCAATATCAAACTGGAAATAAGAAACGAGAACAGTTGTACTTCTTTTTGTTTCTTTTTCAGTATCTCACGTCTCTGTTAGGTGAAAAGGTTCAAGAGAAAGATGGGAATGCCTTCATCTGCTAGCTTGGACATCTATTTGAACCATCGAACCGTAAATCATACCCAAAGCGAGCTCTCAAGTAGGAGCAACACTTGTTCCCCGCCCGCAATTAGATTATCTGCTGCGCCTGCTCCAAGTGGTTCAATGGATAACATTCTCCAAATGGATGCCAATGCTTCTGGTTTTCTCGACGACGAAGGTGAGTTTTGTTTTCACCAAACCATATTTAGTGGTTTTCTAATTTCAACTTTCAAGGAACATTCTTGTTTTTGCCTCACTAAGTTAGTTCATTTGAGATTTTGCCTCTCCAATTAGTTCTTTCGAGCTTTAGGGATCTATCAAAGCTGCAAACTTTCCAAGGTTGGGCAATAAGTTAATGTTTGTTCTCAACCCTGAGCTAGTTGTTGTTTTTATTGTGTGATCTGGTTGGTAACACACTCTATGTCACAACCTTTTAATCTGCTCTTTCCAAGTTTGTACGTCCATCTTGATATGTGTTTCTTTTGAGTGAATGTATTGCCTTTTGAGCAAACCAACCTCGCATGGAAGCTTTGGGGACCTTGCAAGATGCCAAGTGCTTGTTAATTGGTGATTGGTTATAAATAAAGATATAGACCTATCACCCAAATAACGTTATTGAACAGATAGTTATATATAGACCTATGTATATTTTATCCTTGTCTGTGTAGGAACCCTGTCATTCTTGTCAATTAAATTTGTTCTTTGCCTGAGGTCATGCATCACAAGTAGTTGTAGTTTTTGCTTGTTTTCCCTCTTTATTCTTGCACATTCCTCTTGTTTCGAACTTTCTTATAGTTATCTGAACTTCCATCCAACCTCATAATCTAATATATAAGGAAAAAAGGAACTTGTTGCTAGCTCTGGAAAGTGGTATCTTGTACTAGATGAGATTTTTAAAATGGCTATAATTTATAACCGTTCTTTTTGCTGTTCAGATGGTAAAGAGTGAAAACTGGGATGGCGAGGAACACTCTTGCTTTCTAATTTGTTTTCATGCGCCAGAAAGTCTGGGAGGTAACATCCTGTTCCAGCCTCTGCCTAGTTGAATGATGAAGAAAGAGGTAGGTTGTTCCTTGTGGTCTGTGTTCAGAAGCAGTTTGTATTTAGGCTGTCCTCATTCCTCAGGTAAATTTAGAGAAAATTAGTCAGGAATAGTCCTCTTGTCATGCAATGTTTTCTGCTTTCAGAATCTTTTTGAAAGCCGACAGTCCTCAAGAGTCCCACTTTAGTGTAGAATTTTAGGCAGTTGCATTTTTCCCTTTTGCTGGAACTGGATCTAACGTGGAACCCTGTTGTAATTAGTCTCACTACTTTCCACTCTAACAAGACAGATGATTTTGGCTGAACGGTGGAAGTACTTGGGATACCAAGGCATGTTCTTGTTTTATTTGGACTGATTCTTAGGAAAAAATTTAAATGCTTGACTTGCTAAAAATGTTTTAAGGTTGGTTGGTTAGTACTCCCTCTGTCCATCTTTACTTTTACAATATTGACTTAGAATGACAAATTTACTATATCACTCTATGAATATAATAAATTAAATGCTTTGAGAAATTATTGTAGTTAATAATAAGGATAAATATACATCTATTTTTTTGTTGTAGTACAGTGGAGGGATGGAGTAGTAGATGTGTGAAAAGATGGTAAACTAACAATGCATGATATTTGAACTATTCATGTTGCAGTAAGGCTAATATATTAGGACAGATGTATTTATGCCGATGAGGAATACGTGGGTCCATCATGGACATGTAGGAAAATGTTGGGTTACTTGGAGACCACAACTCCTGTAGGCATGTGGAAGAACGTATAGTTTGTCTTTTTTACTCTGATCCAGTTGGTCCTAATTTCACACTATTGAATCCTCTTTTTCTGACGATTTGGAGGAACGGGTCTCTTTTCCAATTTCCATCACAAAAAGAGAAAAAAAAAAAAAACATATACCGAGAAATATTGCGTTTGATGAAGTGATTGAGGATTATATGGGTTGGGCTGGATTAATAGTTGGATGGATCTATATGATCATTCAAAGAGGAAATTTAGCTAACGTTAGGTTGTAATTAAACTTCCTTGGCTACAGTTTGTATGACATTGATATAAATACATTCTAGTGAAGAATATACTTTAGAAACACTCATATACATTAATTCACATGTATAATAGTGAATAGATACACTCAAGTACATGATACCAATCTATAAGAAAGAACTAATACTACTGAATATACAGATACAAATATATAACAAGCTGAAGATACAATGTACACACACACAATGAATAATAAGAAGTATAACAAGGAACACATACACTTGGAATAAATTAATACAAGTTCAAATACATTTACGCGTCGTGAATAACAAGGACATGTACCCTTCAGTTGCGTTTCAAAGTACATTATGATGATGAATACACTATAGAAACATTCAAATATGTACATTGATACAAATATATAACAATGAATAAATACACTAAAACACATTAATACAATGTGTATACATGTGCATTGATACATGTATACACTGTATATACATGTACACTTGATTCCTTGAATAATTCACCAAATATGCCTTAAATTTGTATCAAAACTCCTCAGTATTAGATACGAACTCTTGGTGTTATATCAAATCTTTTAAAACGTCACCTATTTAAACATAGTAACGGTGTCATAACCCCGCAATTTGAACTTAAGCTTCAAAGTCTTTTCTCATGGCTACTAATAAAGTTTTGTAAATAACATTTTTGTGTTTGAATTTGGACAGAATTCGTAGAATCACAAGGATCTGAAGAAAATGCTCCCACGCCTAGTTGTAATGGTTTGTACTTTGTAGTCTTCATTAGTGTATATATATATTTAGTATGAATGTATAATACTTCTAATAAGTACATAATACATGCATATATTAATTATACATAAATTATACAGTGGTGCATTTATTATGCACTTCATTGGTTGAATTTTGGAAGAAGAACAAAAATTAAATTACGTTTATTATAGTTTATATAAGATTGGTGTGTGTACTCCACCCGTTCATTTTTATTTATGATGTTGAGCTTTTCGAAAGTGAATTAATTAATTTTAAAAGTTAAATTAGATTAATTAATTTGATATTTTAAATAAAAAATTTTAGATATTCAAAAAGTATATGAAAAATACTATAAATTGCATTGTTTTGCATATCACTATGACGAAAAAATACATCACAAAAAGTTAGTTTAAATTTTTATAGTTTGACTCTAAAAAATAAAACTATGACAAGTAAAAGTAAATAATGGTGATATAAAATCTATTCCCCCCTCCCCCACTTATTTCATCTATAATCGATAACAGAGACGATCCATTGCTTGCAAATCAACCATTAATTAAGGTTTTCAAAATTTTCAATAAGAATTTTAGGCGATGGCTTCATTGAAACTAGTGTTATAAAATTTGTTTTAAATATATTTGACTGAAATTCTCTTATTTTTTGATTAAAAAATTTGTATTCTAAGCTTGGAAAATAGAAAATCTTTCGCTGATTCTCATATAAAATGATCTAATACACAAAATTAAGTAATTTCATACATTTTAACCACAATTAACCCTTGATTCATCCACATAATCGTCTTCTTATTGCAAACATATAGGGTAGTAATTCACACTGCTAAAGAATCAGTTTCTTATTGAAAAATTTCAGTGAAAAATATCCATTCGTTATTTTTATGAATATCTTGATTAAACTAATGAGAAAAAAAAAAGAAATAATAGTATTTCAACACACATAAATTAGAAAGTTTCCTAATATTTTAGTGAGAATCTGTTTCTCATAATGCACTTTTTTATTACTAAATTGATTCGGTGAAAAACTTCTATTTTTATAATATAAATTTTTCATTAATTTGCAATAAAAAGAACCTTAATGTCGGATGAAAATTTTACTTTACTCTTCATTATAAACTTTAAAAAGTAAAGTAAAAACAAAACAAGATTGAGTAAGTGGTTCTGGTTGACAAAGAAAAAGTAGAATTGTTACTAAAACAATTAATGTTGATATTTTTAATTTGATGAAGGAGATTAGGTAACAAATCACAATCAAACCAATTTAAATGATGCTAACAATTATATATATATATATATACACACATACATTTAAGTATTGCAGATGGCATCAAGTGCCTGTCGTTGCTTGTCTTTTCATACAATTATTGCATTTCCATGCTGTAAGTCAATGACAGATCATTTCTTGTCTTAATACTTATCCCTAGCTACCCATTAAACCTAATTTTGCTTCACAATCTTTATATAATCTTTGCTTTTTTGGACAATATTGGTAAACCTCAAAAAATAGATAATGTCAAATTTAAGTTGAGAAATAAAAAAGTTGTAGTAATTTTGTATTTAATGTGAATTTCACCTGAAAAAAACTTAATTGTTATAAAATAATTTTGTTTCGGCACGTGAAGAGAAGGTGTACAGATGTCACAAGTAAGGAGGTGCGAGTGACTGGATGTTGGGAATATGCGGTACACGGAGAAGTAAAGGTAGACCGACAAAGTATTGTGAAGTGATAAGACATAACATGATACAACTTAATACTACCTTGGATATGTTGTTGAGATATTCTTCAAATAAATTTTAAAATAATTGTTTAAAAAAAAAAATTGGGGGCAGGGGAAGCAAAAATGGAGGGGATTATTACAAGTAGAAGGATCGAACAGTCACCAATAAAATAAAGGTTTAGATAGTCAACTAGCATAGTTATAAAGATTCTTCAAAAGAACTAATGACCAGTATTTCAAACAAATTAAATACGTATATTAAATGATTTGTGGTCATATCATGTTACATTAAAGGAGAGATAATATGTAACATATGAATCTATGTGAAATTTATCATTTTTTTCAGTTCTTATACATGTATTCAGAACTTCACAAAACATTTATTGATAAACTTAATTATTATTATATATTAACTTTAGGTAGTGACTTAACACATAAATTTATATTACAACAATAATGACCTCAAGTTCAGTTTTACAAGTTTAGCCAATTGGCATGATCATTACATGGATTAGCTATGCCAAACCTGTTATCCATTTTAACCAAATCCAAATTAAGCTCCACACAAGAAAGAGAGACTAATTAGAAATTATCTTTGTTGTTTTACATATAATTAAAAAATATTTGAACTCTCGTTTGATTCAAAAAATTAAAACAAAGAGGTACAATATTTTCATGTGGCTGGTAGATATGTTAATTATTCTAATTAACGACACGTAAAAATATATACGAGTAAGGGTTTTTACCAAATAAAATAATACTCATCATATTCTCACTATTTCAAAAATCATTATTTTGCTATATTATATTTAAATGTTTTTGGCACAACATTTTTTATTATTACCAAATAGTAAATAGTAGGTAAAAACTCACTAAGTTTTTTTTAAAAAATAATTTTAATGAAAATATCATACCAAACACACCCGTAAATCAAATAATCGCACCTTCTTTAAATATTAATCGGTAAGCATGAAGAAAACGTTCATAAAATTACTAAGCTGATATATCCATATGTCATGTTTTTGCAAATATAAGAATCTTTTCGATGAAAAATACGGATTACCTTATATTTCGAAAAATAAATATCAGTGTTCACTGATCTCTACGGATGTGAAAAGGGAAAATTGGTATTTATTAGAATGAAACGCAAAATGACTGGAGAGCCCATTTAATTGAGTTCGGAGCCTAAAGGGTATAAAATATTAACAAAAATTCTAAAATAGTATATAAAATTTTATATTAATCAAAACGGCAAAATCGCTGAAACAACAACGATTTACTCCATCGAAAAAAGCACAATTTTGCAAAAAAAAAAATTTTTAAAAAAATTCAAATCGCTACCTAGGCAGCGATTTTCAATTTTGTTTTTAAATTTCATTTTTTTTTTTGGAAATCACTGCCTAGGCAGTGATTTTCATTTTTTTAAAAAATATATTGAAAATCGCTGCCTAGGCGGCAGCGATATTTTTTCTTTAAAAAAATATTTTTAAAAAATGTAAGTCGCTGCCAAAGGCAGCGATTTTCAACCAATTTTTTTTTTTTAAAAAAAATTTCAAAAATCGCTTTTCCAAAAAATAAAAATAAAATAAAATTGAAAATCGCTTTCTATGTAGCGATTTTCAAATTAAAAAAAAAATGAAAATCGCTGCCAAGATAGCAATTTAATTTTTTTAAAAAAAAAATCACATTTTGCAAAATCGTTGTTGTTCCAACGATTTTACCGTTTTGATTAATATAAAATTTTATATACTATTTTAGAATTTTTGTTAATATTTTATACCTTTAAGCTCCAAACATTTAATTCAGGAATATTTGATAAAAATAAAACGATGAGAGTTTCACTATTAACAGTATATGAAATGCCCACTATCATATTAATCTGTCATGAGTTAAAAATCCATTGCCAAATTCACACTATTGCTGCGTTTTTTGTGGACTATAAATTTTTTATAAGCCCCACAAATAATTATTCAAATCCAGCCATCATGATGGTTCAAATCCTCATGATATTTGATTATAATTTTTTGGCCTATAGCCCTATACTTTTATTACCTCACTTCTATGTAACAAAATGCATCATCACAACACAAAGAAGATTATCCATCTCTCATCTTCATATTAATATAATAATTTATATAATGCATAGATGAATTTTGCTGTGGTATTTTCCATTGAAGTTGACCTTTTTCCTCTATCAACTAGTCAATTAATTAGAAAATATAAAAGAAATTTCGCTAAAAGGAAAGGTTATCTCGATAAAATATTGTTCAAAATTTTATTTAGTCATAAGCCGTAAAGTTGCTTGAAATGAGTTTGGAAGCCTCGGATCTAAACAAAGGTCCACCTCGATTAAACTTGACGTTGTGAACAGTCAAAATTACATTCTAAACTTGTTTACCTAAAGTTTTAATTGAAGTCACTAGAGCATGAGCCCAATGAATTCAAGATTGTGGTAAAATTGGAATAATATATGTAGAAAAAATAGAATAGTCCCTTTGTAAAGATGATGTTTGGATCAATATTGAAATAATTACTAAATTATACTATGGTTATTAAGTGGAAAAAGTGACCATAATTCCTACTACACTATTTCATGATTTATAAAGTGGTTAGTAGTTACTTGTAACCATCAACCCATTTTCTCTATATTCTCACAACTTATTGTTCCATTATCTTTCAATTTATTCCAATATAGATATTTTTTTATGGAAAAAAAGTTTGAAATTTATTTAAATTCTCATTGAAATTGTTGTAACAATATTGAACTTTGTAAAAGAATCTTTTATTTCTGCATTATTTAATATATAGTATAGTTTAAAGATATATATGAGTCAACGTGGACATTATAAATAGTAACGTGTCTACATGAATATATATATACATTTAAAATACACTAGTAAATAGTGCAGCGAAGTAAACTGTCCCCCATAAAATTTGGTATTAAAACAACAATTTCGATCAAAATTAAAATATTTTTCAGACCTTTTTCTTTTTTTTTAATCTATAAATAGTAATCATTCTTTACTTTATGATGGACAAGAAAATATTGTGAAGTGGGTGAAGAAAAAGTTTTATATGTGAAAGAAGGTATATATTCTTTTTTATGGAGTTTTGAACTAAATCACTAATTAAAAATTATTTGAGTTATAATACGTTCATATCAGGTTGTTATGTTATGGAGAAGATAAGCTAAGTCAAAAATTACTATTACATTAATTAAAATAAATTAAGTCAAAAAATTACTATTAAATTAATTAAAAATTTACTACAGTAGTCTTGAATCTTTTTATCAAAGAGAACGGAATATATGTTGCTCAATCAAGATATATATATTTTTTCATTATATTTCTGGATTATAACTGTGTTTCACTAATATGATCTTACACAATGACTATAACATACTTAGTTTGCTTGACAACGTGAAATTTGGAGATGATGTGGTGTACACAAATTTTACTTTATCTTGTGAGAAGTAAAGAGATGTTGGTTCCTATGAACCTTTGACTTAAGAAAAATGTTTTTAAAAACAGGTCCGAAACATACAAAAATAAAAATTATGATGAAAATATTACAGAAAAATATTGACAACAAAAATAATAAAAATAATCCATCCATGTACAAAAAATACTAACTATAAAATTGAAGAATAAGATAATCATAAAATAACAATAATGATCATAACAAGTAAAAGAAGAAGCACATAAGCTAGAACCACGTTCTCCCATCGAAAAGAGAGAAATCATTGAACTTCTTGTCAACTATCTATTCGAATCTTCGACTTTCATGTTTTCTTATCTAGGATTATATCCTCAAAAAGTTGAAAATATGTCATGTCATGTCTAAGCACCACTTTTTATTTTTTTTCTTCTATCTCTGTCCTTATAAGTTATAACTAATCGCGCTTTCTCAATGAGGTATTTGTGTTCCTTCTCTATACATACCCAATTTTTTTTAATCGCGCGTCTTAATAGAAAGAACAAATTAATGAAAATTTAACTTACATCCTTAATATTTGCTTTCAAAAGCACTTTTATATGCATATCTCCCCAGTCCCTACCTTGTTGTCACCAAAACTGTGGAACCAAATTAGATAATTCTTGCTTTAATAACTACATCATCAAGTAATTATGATTGTGGGAACAATTACAAATAGTGATACTACTGACAATAAAAAAAAATTATATATTTTGTGATAGTCAAATATCTCTATTTGTAGAGCCAAATCTGAACCAAATAAAGATGTTGCATTTTAGAAAATTTTATTTTATTTTTCTAATAGAACAATGTTAAGCTACCTACATACATTTATTATCCTTGAGATAAATGATATATATATATATATATATATTAAATTTGTGCTTGCACGAACTCTTTGTATATCATAGTGAAATATATAATACAATGATGAAAAAAAAAAATGGTCTCTCTCTATATATATTGGTGATAATAATTAATTAGAATATATCAATAAAAATTATGACAGAATAATAAGCATATAAATTTTAAACGTCGGCGAAAAAATAAAAGGCAAATAGCTAGGAATATATTTTCCTTAGGTTAGTACATTTACTTAGGCCTTATGCTTTTCGGAGTTTTTTTTTTCCCATCTAATCTGAATTTTATTCCAATGGAAAATATAGCAAATTATTAGTATTTTAATCATTTTAGTTATCATGTATAGTATTGATTGAGATAAATATAAGTTTTAAAACTATGATTATGCATTGTTGTTGTCTAGTAAAAACACTTATTTTGAGGATTTTTTTTTTAGAAATTAAGATATTTGAATCGATAAAATTGATTTTTAATAAAAGCAAAAACATTTTTTTGTTGTTGTCGGAAAGAAACAAAAGAAAAATGCTGCTTAAATAAAATAGAAATAGAAGCAGGAATTTATTTTTTGCATGACCAAAATATAATTATCATATATATTTGTGGAATGAGTTATAATTTATTTTGTTTGATATAGTTAATCATATTTAAATCGTGTTGATACCATCAATTCTTTTTTTTTTTTGAATATATGTACATTTTAAAATAATTTTTCTTGATTAAATATTTAAATATTAAAAGCACATTGATACTCATCATTTTTTATAATTGACTCTTAACAACACTTTTTAAAAAAAAATTAGCTGACACAATCTACTTATCAAAAATACTTTCAAAAAACTTATTATTTTTAAAAAATTACTTTTCTAAAAACTATTTTAAAAATACTAATAAAAATAAACAAATTTAAATAGTAATACCAAACTGACTCAGTAAGCAACTACACACACCACAAGTTGTATTTTATCCATCTTTCAAAATCGTTTATACTATCAATTATGAAAACAATATATATGTATTGTTATGTAGTTATGTCAAATTATATTTAAATTAAATTAAAAATATATGATAATTTCATAAATATCTTTTTGATAATGATAATTTTGTCTTTAAAAATTAATTTTCTACTTCCATTCTTCGAGAAAATTTTATTTTTCCCAAATAGCAAAATTGTTCAAAAACTTCTTTTTAAAAAAATGAAATCTACATAATTTCGCCTTTGATATATATATATATATATATATATATATATATATATATATATATATATATACCCTCTCCTATATAAACTGATATTTTGTCCCATTTTTATACATCCCCCTCTTACGTATATTCCTTCTTTATCTATGAAATTTAGCAATGTATTCAAAATCTATAAATTTTAAATAATTTTTATAATTTAAAGATAATAAAAAAATGATATAATTAATTCTTTAACATAATTTAGATAAATTATACATTTTGAAATTGAAAGACATAATTATTTTTGAAATTCAAGTTGATAGTGAAGTATTATCCTTGAAATGTTAGAATCTTTTTTAGATTTCTTTGTGGGCTCCTTTTGGTGGAAGGAATGCGACCTTATAATTTTCAAATTAATCTTAAATATTTTCCTATGTTGGCATATCTAATTACATTATATTTTAAGTATACAATCACTTTCATTCTTGTGACCTCTTTTTGACCACGATTTGAAATTAAAAGTTTTAAAATTTTATTTTAATAGATATTTCAAATTTTATTTTTAGAATTTGTGAAAACAAAATGCATATTTTCTTGTTTTTTTTTCAAATAAATGATCATAACTCTAAGTTATTTTAAATTTTAAACACACACAATTTTACAAAGGTTCTACTGATTCAAGGAATCAAAATACTAGTAACTAGTTAATTTGCTAGTAATATTAATTTAGATATTCAAATTATGATTTGTTCTAGTTGAATATCTAAATATGTGATTAAATACTCCCACTAGATACTTCTAATTTAAATTTTACATGTATTTTTCTTTAACTTTATAAAAAAAAATTTACATGAATTTTTAAACACATTATATAAATAATTTAATTATTTAAAATGTATGATTTCATTTAGTTACATGCATTAGCTTTACTAAGATGTAAAAACCTTATGTTTGTCTCCATTAAAGCTATTGCTTATAATTAAACAAAAGGTTCTACATTTTTAAATAAGCTGAATTCATAAACATATTTTAAACTTATTCGTTTTTTTCCCTTCAGGTATTTTAACTATGTCATTTTCCTATTAAATTATTGAGCCACCCATAATTTGTTCCTTTTAAATACTGTTGGTTGATTTTGATCGGCTTTTCTATTGTAAATGTCTTTAATTGTGTTCGTAGTGCAATGATTTTGATTGCAGGAATGAAGACAAACTATGTGTTAGTCTCATTTGTTTTCTAATATGTTTAAATGACTTGAAGTAAAACACAATTATTCTCGAACATTTTCACTATCAATTGGACTAATATGTTCTGGGAACAACATATGTATCCTCTATCAATACCCCTCACAAAATCTGGTTCCACGTCGACTAATGATATTTAAAAAAATAAATTATGGGTGGTTCAATGATTCAATAGAAAAATATCATAATTAAGATATTTGAGGGAAAAAACCCAACAAGCTTAGGAATCTGTTTATGTATTTGACCTTTTAAATAGTTAACTCATTTACATTCAAAAACTCAATAATTTTTCTTTTCAATATCTAAAGTAAAAACTATTTTAAAAAAACACTTTATCATACAATTAGAAGTTTAACCAAAATAAGTCGTAGTTCAAAAATATAAATAAAATTTAATGACAAATATAAAGAATTGTGTATGTATTAAGCATATTCTTTAAAATTAAAAGTTCATTGGACAAAATATAATCTTAAATATGAAATTAGTAAATTTATCTAAATATTATCAATATATCATTTTTAAAAAAAATTTGAACTTCATATTACATGGTCAAAGGCCGCATTCAAATGAAAGTTGAAAAATGACCTTTAATAAATTACAAAACGTACAAGTACCATATTAAAGACCAAAATGGCAATTTTATTCAGCTTTTTTTTTTTTTTTTTTTTTACAGTATAGTTTATATTTGCATTCCCAATAAGCTCTGTAGCTGTTACCCAACGGACTACAAATTACTAAAATTGAAAAAAAAAAAAGGGAAAGTAGATTGCCAAAAAGGAAAACAACACTTTCCCTTTTACCAAACGGCACAAAAGAAAAGTGAAAGACTGAATTTTTCTTCAGAAAATCTCACGCCTTAGCAGTCTTTATCTCAGTTTTGTGTAATTGAAGCTCAAATCAGTAAGTGGGGTTGTCTTGATTTTTTCTTTTTTTGATTTGGGAGTTGTTATTTCTGCTGATCTGTTTATATTTCAAGGACAAGGTAAGTGTTTTTGGGTATTTGATATCTGGGGAGATTTGGTTGATTTAATGTGGTTTTGGGTGTGTTGTGTTTGTTGATCTTACGTAATCTTTTTTGGGTCTTTAGTCTTTTTTGGTTCCTTTTTGGGTTATGTATATTGCTGAATCTGACTTTTTTTAGGGGGAAAAGGTCAATGGAGTTTAAGGTTTTATCTGTTTATCATTCTTGATCTTAAAAAAGAAATCTTTTTTATGATTCTGGTTGAGAAAAGATTAAGATTTTGTGGGTTTTGATGTGGCTATTCTAGGTTAATCTGTAAATTAGTTCTTCCCAGATAGGGGATTTTGTGTTATCAGTTTTGAACTGTGATTTTCATCTTAACAAAATCAGGTCCTTACCCGGACCTCGTACATAGGGGGAGCTTTAGTGCTTATTTTTTTGATCTCAACAAGTTCAGAGTCTTGTGATTCTGAGTGTGAGAGAGCTGTTGTATTATTTTGGTTTGCTGTTTAAGTTTTGGATTGTCGGGTAGAACCCTTGTGGCTACTGTGGAGATCTGGGACTTGCTTAATCTGTTATGTCCCATGAGAACTTTTTTCCCTTCAGAGTCTTGTAAAGAAACACATCTGAAATCAATTAATCCTCAGTCATGGCTCCAAGTTGAAAGAGGGAAGCTTGCCAAAATTTCATCTGAATCTGCTTCTTCTATGTAAGTAAGCTGATCTTTTGCAATATTTCTTTTCTGCTAACCCCACATATGATTATTCTATTCGTTTTGTTGATACTTGGAAACAACTTTTGTTGGTGCTTGTAGAGATTCTTTGATCAAGGTCCCAGAACCACCAATTCTTCCATTCTTTAAACCTGTTGATTATGTTCAAGTTTTAGCAAAAATCCATGAAGAGCTTGAATCATGTTCCCCACAAGAGAGATCAAATCTCTATTTGCTGCAGTTTCAGGTCTTTAAGGGCCTCGGAGAAGTTAAATTAATGAGGAGAAGCCTTCGCTCAGCTTGGTCGAAAGCAAGTACAGTTTATGAAAAACTTGTATTTGGGGCGTGGTTGAAATACGAGAAGCAAGATGAAGAGCTCATTTCTGACTTGCTTTCTAGTTGTGGCAAGTGCGCAAAGGAGTTTGGAGCAATAGACATAGCATCTGAAATGCCTGCCTATAAGAAATTAAGTTCTCATGGAGTCATCACCACAAATGAGGATTCTTGTCCAAGAACTGTTTCTTTTAGAATTGCGGATGAGAAAGTAGCATGTGACAGGCAGAAAATTGCCAGCCTTTCAGCTCCATTTCATACCATGCTCAATGGTTGTTTCACAGAATCATTTTGTGAGGAAATAGATTTGTCTGAAAACAATATTTCACCCCTGGCAATGAGGGTGATCAATGAATTCAGCTCAACCGGTTTATTGAATGAAGTGTCCCCTGATCTGCTGTTGGAAATATTGGTATTTGCCAATAAGTTTTGTTGTGAAAGCCTCAAGGATGCTTGTGACCGAAAGCTCGCGTCTTTAATTTCATGTCGACAAGATGCTCTAGAACTCCTTGAATGTGCCCTTGAAGAGAACTCCCCTGTCCTTGCTGCGTCATGTTTGCAAGTATTTTTACGTGAACTCCCAGATTCTCTGAAAGACAGTCAAGTAGTTGAACTGTTAAGCAATACTACCAGGCAACAAAGGTCAATTATGATAGGTCCTGCCTCATTTTCACTCTATTGTTTGTTAAGTGAAGTTTCGATGAACCTTGATCCTAGATCAGATGAATCTGTTCGTTTTTTGAGAACACTGGTAGATTCAGCTGAAACCAGCCAACAGAAAATGGTGGCATATCATCGGTTAGGATGCGTTAAATTTCTTAGGGAAGAGCTTGATGAAGCTGAGCAACTGTTTGAGGCTGCTTTTAATTTGGGTCACACTTATTCAGTTATTGGTTTGGCTAGATTAGGTCAAATAAGGGGTCATAAACGCTGGGCATATGAGAAGCTCGGTTCTGTTATTTCTTCCTCAATTCCTCTTGGATGGATGTACCAAGAGAGCTCGCTATATTGTGAAGGAGAAAAGAGGTGGGATGACCTTGAAAAAGCAACTGAGCTTGATCCTACACTGACATACCCCTATATGTATCGAGCTGCATCCTTGATGAGGAAGCAAAATGCTCAAGCTGCTCTTTCAGAAATAAACAGAATCCTTGGATTCAAACTGGCATTGGAGTGCTTGGAACTCCGCTTTTGTTTTTACCTTGCTCTAGAGGATTACCAATTAGCAATATGTGATATACAGGCAATCCTCACACTTTGCCCAGATTATCGCGTGTTTGAAGGACGAGTTGCAGCATCGCAACTCCGTACTCTGCTGCGCGAGCATGTAGAGAATTGGACAGAAGCTGATTGTTGGCTGCAGTTGTATGATAGATGGTCATCAGTTGATGATATTGGATCTCTTTCAGTAATATACCAGATGCTCGAGTCTGATGCAGCAAAAGGTGTTCTTTACTTCAGACAGTCCCTGCTTCTCCTACGGTAATTCCACTTTTTGCTTATTTGACTTGTAAAGTGCTTCTCATTTTCCAGAAAGATGATTGGTCATAATGGCTGTTCACCAGTATCTTTTCAGATTGTGAAACATGTTCTTTACTTCTTGTTGTGAAACTCATATTTTCGACCTGTGAGATGGTTTTCTGATATACTCGTTCATACCTACAATTTCTTGGATCCATATGTACTCTGCTAAGACAACAAAATATTTTTCCTGTATGGTATTGGACCTACGGGCTGCGTTGATGCTATATCTCATTTCATCTCCAAAAAGTGCAGCTTGTCTCTGCTTTGTTTGTGTGTTGTCTGTTTCTTCCTAGAAGGCCGCGAAATGTACAGTGGTGGGTACAAGAAATGATGTATCCTGCTGTTGTAATTTTTGTCTCGATGACAGATAAATCCATTAGGGTCACCCCTAGTGCTTCCTTTGAAACTCGGGAAAAATGGGCTCACTCCTCTATGCTTCTCCACTTAAATACTAGGCTTAGTTCGCATGATATTGGTTTCATACCCAGCTGTTGTTATAATTTAAATATATAAATGATTCCCTACGCCCCATAAGAATTGTACTACTTCTATTTATAGTGTCAACTAATGATTTTTTTTCCAAATATTTTTCACACTTTTAACTTAAAAAATTATAAATTAGAGTATTAAATTTAGTTACAAAACATATAAATAAACAGAAAGAATCCGATAGCTGGGAGTATGACTTGCTTAGTGCATGGCTGCTTGTTGTGATTGGTTGGACACTTTCTTTGTCTGAGGTATTGGCGTGGTTTCAAATTCACACCAAAAATAGTTGCGTTGACCTTTGTACTCGTAACCCCATCGTTTTGGGATGGAGAAAGTCTACTTCTTTTTTGGTTTCCTTTCTAGGTTCTTCTATTTAGTATTTGGAATTTGTTTTTCTTTTGGCCTGAAGTGGAGGAGAGAGGGCAGAGATTGTCGCTCTTTAAGCATCACAAAACTTTATTTGAATGAGACCCTGCTTTGCAGCTATGTCTGAAATGAAGTTAGTCTTGTTTGATTAGGTGCAGGTTGGAACATATGTGAAACTATAGAGTACCTTTTTTTATAAAGCAAAATTATGGAGTATTTTAAAGAAGAACTATCAACAAACTGGAGTACAAGGTGAAATTTAAGAAGTTCGATGGTTTTTATAAATAGAAGTGATCTCATGTAATTTCGAAGTAAAAAGGGTATGCGAGAGATGAGGGTGAAAATACCCTTTAATTCCATTTTCTCCCCCAACAATTTTGGGAAAGATGATTTAGTCCTGTGGATAATTGCCGTGTTCACTGGCTACTTCCATAGTAAGTAACAGAGTAATACATCCAATTTATCCCGAGTGTTTCCAGGGGTAAATATACTATGCTCATACCTGACAATTATTAATGTCTAGCAACTACTGTAGATACTCTTCATAATATCAGAACTTCTAGATTACTGAAATCAGTTAATGTTGATCGCGAACCCCAGTATATTTCGAATACTGTGACATTCATTCATTTGCTTTAACCTTATGTTCCTAAGATCGTGCTCATGCTATCATGCAGTCAAGCTATAGAACTTAAGGGAGTTCCCTAGTCTTTTTAAGATGACTTAGGTTCAGATGATTTGAAGGTATTGCCTAATAGTTATTACCTTGTGATAAAGCTTTTCTTCACCTCTGCGATGTTTTGGACTTCCTCCCCGTCTTGCTCTAAGTGAAGATTGGCTCTACTTTGTTCTCTTCTTAGACGAGTATTTATATGCCAATATTCCACGCTCCATAAGTAGAAATAGTGAATTGAATGACAATTCACACGCTTTCGTGCTTTTTCAGATTGAATTGTCCAGATGCAGCCATGAGGAGTTTACAGTTGGCTCGCCAGCATTCATCTAGTGAACATGAACGTCTGGTTTATGAGGGATGGATCTTATATGATACTGGACACTGTGAAGAAGGTCTACAGAAAGCAGAAGAGTCCATTAGCATCAAGAGATCTTTTGAAGCATTCTTCCTGAAAGCGTATGCTTTAGCTGACTCTAGCCTTGATGCATCTTGTTCATCAACTGTCATATCACTTCTTGAGGATGCCTTGCGATGCCCTTCAGATAGGCTTCGCAAAGGTCAGGTATGTCACTCTTTATCCAGAATCTCCACACCATTCAAAAATGAATTTCTATGTGGCCATGCTAAATTTGTAGATTGAATGTAGCAACTAAATTGTATTCATACGGTGCTAACAAGGAATAGTGGTGCTTGATTTTCCTTTTTGATAAGGTAAAGTTTATCACAAAGGTACCTAGCTGGTTGAAATTATGGCAAAAAAATATATATTTGGTAATACAGCAGCAACAAGTCACGGTTGAAATTTCACTATACCATGCACTCAAATATTTCTCACATGCTTAGCTTAGCTAGCATAATTGTTACCGCAGTACGGGAAAATTTAGACACTATCATGGAAAGAGGACAAAAATGTCTCCCTTCTAACAGTGGGTCTTATGTTTTTCTAATTTCATGTTAAGTTGCTACTACAAAAAAAAGTGCGAATCTGTGACACCTTGATTGAACTTTGGTAGGCCCTGAACAATCTTGGCAGTGTGTATGTCGACTGCGGTAAATTGGATGCTGCAGCTGATTGCTACATTAATGCCCTTAAAATCCGGCATACCCGGGCTCACCAAGGTCTTGCTCGTGTACATTTCTTGAGAAATGATAAGGTGGCTGCTTATGATGAAATGACCAAACTGATTGAGAAGGCCAAGAATAATGCATCTGCCTACGAGAAGAGATCAGAATACTGTGACCGTGACCGCACAAAGGCTGACCTAGAGATGGTCACTCGTCTAGATCCTCTTAGAGTTTACCCTTACAGATATCGAGCTGCAGGTAATAGTTCTTTCTTTTTCCATCCATTCTTCAGTTTTTAGTTTTATTCGTCTTGATCTATATACAGCTTCTATTAATAATAAATACAGTATCAAATTACACATTGGAACTCAAATTCCTTTTATGGTTTTAATTTTGTTGATAACATAACAAATAGTAAATCAAGATGGCCTTCCCCTCTCTATCTTTCCGCAGTTAGTAAGCACAGTATCTCCGGCAATTGCAAATAGCTTAGCTTCTTTGACAACATGGTTATATAGTAGCTGTTTTTCATTAGGATCTTTTGCACTATGAGTGTAGTCTTTAACTGATTACAGTAGGTTATCTGCATAGAATCTTTTGATAAACGATTGTTAATTGGTGATAGTTCTGATGGACAACCACAAGGACAAGGAAGCCATTGAAGAACTTTCGAGGGCCATTGCATTTAAAGCCGATCTTCATCTTTTACACCTGCGAGCTGCTTTTTATGAGCATATAGGCGATGTTATGGGTGCATTGCGAGATTGTCGAGCTGCTCTCTCTGTTGACCCAAAACATCAAGAAATGTTGGAACTTCATAGTCGTGTGAACAGTCAAGAACCTTGAAAGAAATGACTAATGAGCAACAAGACAATATATGCAAGGACAATAGGAGGGGGAAACTTGTGTCTCTTATTTGAGGACACAAAAAGTGTAAAATTAATTGAGAAAGACTTTTCTCCCTTTTTCCTTTTTTCTACCTCCATTGGATGCCACAAGCATCTCCTTGTTTATCTTAGTTCCAAAATTTTGTAATATGCTCCAAAATTCTTTGTTAATATTATTTATATTAATGAAAATCTTTATTCTCTCTCTAGAATGTTTTTTGTTAACTAGTTTCTTGGTACGTGTGTCGTGTGTTAATTAGTAGTATTGAGTAACTAAATTTTGAAAGAGAAGTATAATTGTTTGTTGTTATATACAATCACTTGAATTGGTCTATATATGTGATATTTTCTTATATAGTTCTAATATATTTTATACTTAATACAACATATCCCTCTTTTTTTTTTTTAATATTTCCACAACAAGTAGTTTCTATGTGACATAAGTAGTAAGTTGATTACGTTTGCAAGTGTTTTCAACATCTTACAGTTTGTATTTTGAGTAAGAAATTGTAACCTCGTTTTTATAGACACATGCATATCAAGATGTTTGCCGAATAAAAGTCGTATTTCATGTTGTACAAATACTGGTCACCATATGTTTTCTTAAGGTGGATAATATATTATTGTCAATGTCATGTCATGGGATACACTTTTAAAAATAGTGCTTATTTGCGATAGAGATAGTTAATAATTAGTAGCATTAGAAAATTTAATCGATATATAAAATCCAATTGCATGTACAACTTTCTTTGTTTGATTCAAGATTATGAATTCCTTCATATGTAAATTTGACTGGAAAATATTAATTAACTTATTAAGATATAAATCATATTACGAAATATAACATAATCGAGCTATGCTCACAAATAAGAAACCTGATATAAATGATTGAAATATTTAAATATCTTATTTTAAAAAATTGGGTGTACATTTTCAAAAAAACATCCATTCAACTAAATAATAATTTTGTATGAATCTAAAGTCTATGTCATTTATCCTACTAAAAAATATTAATACATATCACTATTTTCCTACAGATTACATCATATTTTTGTGAAAAGAACATCATACTTGGGGGAAATAACTTGTGTGTCTACTTTTTAAAAAATAATTACCATATTTATCAGTATTATTATTTTAACGATAAATGTCAATTTAATTGAATATTCAACTTCATATTTTTTCTCTCGCCCCAAAATTTTCCCACGCCCGCGATTCACGCCCATGCAATTTTCTCTCTCGCGATTGCAATTTTTTTCCGGCGACTTCAATTTTCTCTCACCATTGCAATTTAAAGGTTAGTGTTGAGTAAGCTCTGTTGGTTTAGGGTGCCGGACTTCAATTTTTTCTCGCCATTGCAATTTAAAGGTTGGTGTTGAGTAAGCTTTGTTCGTTTAGGGTGCCGGACTTCAATTTTCTCTCGCCGTTGCAATTTAAAAGTTAGTGTTGAGTAAGCTCTGTTAGTTTAGGATACTTGCAGTGCAATCTGCGGTTTTTGCTGGTCTCCTTTGCACTTAACTGATCCTTTAATGTGAGCTTGCAATTGTGGTCTTAAAAGTTTAATTTCTTCTTTTTGTGTGGAAGCCTTTTTGTTTGTTGATTTATGTTGAGATTTCGTTTGATTCATGTTCCTGTGAGTGTCTGGTATTCAGTTCTCTTCTCTAATAAGTATGATCTCTTGTTAGCATCTCTGTAATACATCTTTAATTCAGGTTTAATTCACTTGTTAGCATTTGTGTAATACATCTTCAACTCAGTTTTAGTTCACTTGTTAGCATTTGTGTAATACAACTTTAATTTAGGTTTAATTCACTTGTTAGCATCTGTGTAATACAACTTTAATTCAGGTTTAATTCACTTGTTAGCATTTGTGTAATACTTCAATTCAGTTTTAGTTCACTTGTTAGCATCCGTGTAATACAACTTTAATTCAGGTTTAATTCACTTGTTAGCATCTGTGTAATACAACTTATTCAGGTTTAATTCACTTGTTAACATCTGTGCAATACAACTTCAATTCAGTTTTAGTTCACTTGTTAGCATCTGCGTAATACAACTTTAATTCACTTGTTAGCATTCGTGCAATACAATTTCAATTCAGTTTTAGTTCACTTGTTAGCATCCGTGTAATACAACTTTAATTCACTTGTTAGCATCTGTGTAATACAATTTTAATTCAGGTTTGATTCACTTGTTAGCATCTGTGTAATACAACTTCAATTAAATTTTAGTTCACTTGTTAGCATCTGTGTAATACAGCTTTAATTCAGGTTTAATTCACTTGTTAGCATCTGTGTAATACAACTTTAATTAATGTGTAATTCACTTGTTAGCATCTGTGTAATTCAACTTCAATTTAGGTTTAGTTCACTTGTTAGCATCTGTGTAATACAACTTTAATTCAGGTTTAAAAATTTTTTAGAACACTTTTATTTCTTTTTTTATACAATTTTTAAACCAAGTAAAAACGTATTCGCTCATAAGTCAGATGCTCTCTCGCTCTTTTCTTTTTCTTTCTCATTCTCCTCGTTTGTTCAAAAAATTAGGGTTTTTGTTCCTTTTTCTTCATTTTTCTGCACAAATTTTAATGGAAGAAGGTAATGGAAAATCTCTTAGAAGAAGTCCGCGTCTAGTGAGGGATATTGATACTTCGAATCCGAAAATTTATAGAAGAAGTCGAAAGAAGCGTCAAGTTTCGTCTTCTACTTCTATGGATGAAGTTCCAAGTTTTAGTTTGGGAATCTCATAAATATCGGGGGAGCAGAACAATGAGGAGAAGAACAATGTGGAACAAAACAAGAAGCAAAAGAAAGGTAAAAAACGAGTTAAAGAGGTTAAAACAATGAAGAAATCGAAAAAAATATGTGTTACTTTGGCATCTACGTTGAAGAAACTCGTTGACAGTGATGATGATTTTGAGGATTTACCTCCTCAATTTCAGTCAAAAAGTTTGAAAAATAAAGATGGATTGGAGAAGAAAAAGCCGGTGAATGATGGAAAAACACGAAATCGTTTATCCAAAAGTGTCATTCTACCAGAGAGTAGATATCTGGTATGTGCTAGTAGTTCCTAGTTATTTGTTGTTTAGCAATGGTTGTATGTTGATTGCTGCTTGTTTTTTAAATATAGTATGTGAAATTCATCTTTAATTCAACTTTAGTATGACACAAGAAGTGAATAGAGCAGGTAGGATTCTGAGTGCTGACCTTAACTAGATTGGGATTTGAGTGTCCTAGTGTATTGAATATAGGAAGATTCTGAGTGCTGACCTTAACTATGAGCCTGATATTCTTCCTATATTCAATACACTAGGACACTCAAATCCCAATTTAGTTAAGGTTAGCACTCAGAATCCTACCTGCTCTATTCACTTCTTGTGTCATACTAAAATTGAATTAAAGATGAATTTCACATACTACATCTAAAAAACAAGCAGCAATCAACATACAATAATTGCTAAACAACAAATAACTAAGAACTACTAGCACATACCGGATATCTACTCTCTGGTAGAATGACACTTTTGGGTAAACGGTTTCGTGTTTTTCCATCATTCACCGATTTTTTCTTCTCCAATTCATCTATATTTTTCAAACTTTTTGACTGAAATTGAGGAGGTAAATCCTCAAAATCATCATCTCTGTCAACGAGTTTCTTCAACGTAGATGCCAAAGTAACACATATTTTTTTCAATTTCTTCATTGTTTTAACCTCTTTTACTCGTTTTTTACCTTTCTTTTGCTTCTTGTTCTGTTCTTCATTGTTCTTCTCCTCATTGTTCTGCTCCCCCAATATTTGTGAGATTCCCAAACTAAAACTTGGAACTTCATCCATAGAAGTAGAAGACGAAACTTGACGCTTCTTTTGACTTCTTCTATAAACTTTAGAATTCGAAGTATCAATATCCCTCACTAGATGCGGACTTCTTCTAAGAGATTTTCCATTACCTTCTTCCATTAAAATTTGTGCAGAAAAATGGAGAAAAAAGAACAAAAACCCTAATTTTTTGAACAGACGAGGAGGAGAAAGAAAAAGAAAAGAGCGAGAGAGGATCTGACTTATGAGCGAATACGTTTTTACTTGGTTTAAAAATTGCATAAAAAAGGAATAAAGGTGTTTTAAAATTGTTTTAAGTTAATATAGCTAAAAGTTGACAAAAATGGTAATAAATAAAAAGTATACTTAAAATTGGTAATTATAAAATAAAAGGTTTTTGTTTATGTAATTTTTCGTCATACTTATTACTTACATGATGATGTGAATGAGAAGTGAAGAAATCAAAATCGTAAGATAAAAACCTGAAACATGAGAAAAATAAATAAGAATTAATAATTGGCAAAAACAAATTAAGAAAAAGATACATATTAAAAAAAAAACAAATATAAAAAATATCTAGAACAAATACAGAGGACAAAAAATAAAGAAATGATAATAGACTAAGATATATATATATATATATATATATATATATATATATATATATATATATTTAATGAAGTTAGCTATTCATATTCCGAACTAAAGAAATTCCATGCATCTGTTGTAACATTCAATTTAATTTAATTAAATATATGTCTAGGAAACTGAAAAATATCTTGATGCTTAGGAAATTGATTTTGATGCTTAGAAAACTGAAAATGATTAATAGTCATGTTGGAGGAAGTATAACTCATAACTAATGATTAAAAAATGAATTTTTCTGTTGAATTAGTAGGTAATAATTAATTAATATAAATACTTTATAATATTTTAATCTAGTATAGGATACAAAGGTAATTCAACTTTGTACTTTTGGTGCGTCCCACTTTTAATATGATAATGATGATTAGTGTATCTACCATTGCTTTTGATAGAATTTCTCAGCTTGTGCACTTTTGGAATGAGCAAAATATGCTGACAGCATAACTTAGGAATTTATTTTATGTTGGTATCAAGAAGCACCAACAAATTTTTGTAAATATTAGTGCAATGTAGCCATTATTCGAGGTCCATATAAATGTTGGAGTTCACTCTTGTTTATAATGTATGATGTACATAGCTTTGCCCAGTTCTTGATTTTTAGTTTGCCACAAAGAAAATGATGTGTACTACCCCATTGGGCTATGAGAATATAAGAGGAGTCTCAACCTTCAACCACACCATTTCATGGTTCTGCTTGTACTTAATAGGATTACCAAATATGCTATAAGCTTCCAAAGATTGAAAGTTACAATAGCTCCATATAGTGTTTATGACCTTTTGTGTTAGCTATGACAGGTTAAACTAAACTATGTTATTGTGAACTATATACCATCCATGTACATAACTAAAATCCTAAAAGACATGACATGCTTATCCTCCCAAACAATCAACATTGAAATATTGGTTCAAGAAATTCCATGCTGCAAGGTAAAGAAACAAAGAAATATCCCTATTCTTCCAGCTCTTCATTCTTTGCTGCCCATTTCTCTATTCCTTCAGCTTACACACCAGGCAAACGGCAATAAGTTCAATGAAATAACCATAAGCTTCACTTGTGAAGCCCCAGTGTCCCCATTGGGACATTTCAAGAGAGAGAGAGGTGGGGAATGGGCCACAAGGCAACCGAATCACAGAACCTCGGGTAAAGGTATGCAGGTTGTGTCGTCTTTAAGCTGTTCATACAGGAGCAGGTATCCCACCTGGTATTTTATCACCTTTGCGAGAAGTATGGGTGTTTTAGAGCCTCATCTACACTTGGTCGATCTTCCTGGAATGAAGATGTAGTTGTAGAATTCAGAATGAAATACTAATTTTAGAACACAAACACAAATGTAGGTATTAGTATCGACTGTTTCAAGGCAGCTTACAGGATTCCATTGTAATAATTCACGTACTAGCCGCAGTGCCCATATGTTCGGGAACCTGCAGCAATCAAAAATTATTTTCAGAGAGCTAGCAATTTGAAACTTTGTTGTGTCTAATAGATTGTCCTTCTGAAAAAAAGAAAGAGGGCCTCAGGATTTCGGTAGGGAATGTGCAGTACAGATATGAATACGAACCCTATCTTCAGAGGATCCCTGTTTTTAATTTGATGAGAAAAGAACTCTTCAGAGCATTTCCAAGGAGCTGGTGAAGCTGAGCCCTGAATGAAGAAATAAGAACTTAGAAATCAAAACTAATGAGTCCATAGCTCTAAACCCTGAAACTAATCATCATTCCTATCTATAAAGATTATCTCAGAAATAAAAACAGGTAGTAATAATATTTAGTGGCATACATCAAAAGCAATAAAATTGAATAAGCTCTTGGAAAGATGCGAAGGAGATGAACTAAGAATCAAATATCGCAAAAAAAAAAAAAAAATTGGAAAAAAGAATTTTGACAGAACATTTCTGAAAATATTTACTGCCACCAGCTAGGATTTTCTAGACTGCAAATGTGGAACAGAAGTCACACTCGGAACAATACACTCTAATCATCAGACAAATATTGTCTCTCACAAAACCATTAGGTTTAGTAATGTGGAAAAGCATTTTGCAAATTTAATGTGAAACTGAATCACAAGATTCCACCACCTGATATTCCCTATTACATGTGAGATTTTATTCTTTTTCTTGGTTATATAACTCCCAAAACTATTCGTTGTCAGAAAAGTCAAAAAAACATTTTTCACAGGTTAGATGTGAAACTGTAATACGTTTACACCACCTAATGTCTCCTGCTACGTGAGATTTCTGTTCTTGCCTAATATTAACAGGTACGATACCATCCAGGGAAAAGAATTTCAATAGCAGACATCCATTTATATGTCAAAACACAATAAACAAAAAAAAAAAAGAATAGAAGAATACAAAATTAGTAAAAACTAATGACACTGAACAAATCAAATTTGTATTGGTGTAACTCGAACATCATAGCAAGAGCCTAAGCTGCGGTAATGAGTAATGACATTGATTCTCAATATTTGTGTCAAACAAACCCCACTTTTGCAGCAGGTCCAAATAAGAATAGTAACTTAATCACATTGAAAGTGGGTAAGAACTACTCTCTCCGTTTCAATTTGTTGGTCTGGTTTTGACTTGGACGGAGTTTAAAAAAGAAAGGAAGACACTTACATCCTGTGATCTTAAATTAAATATACATAGAATATACCAAAATGCTTTTAATCTTGTGGTCTTAAACAAGTCATGTGGAAAGTTGGAATTAAAGAGTTACGAAAAAAGGAAAGAAACAGCTTTCTCTGAATTGACTTCTTAAAAAAAAGTAAGACAAACAAAATTTAAAGGGAGGGAGTACTCATTTTTGTCAAACATAAATCTCTTGTACAAAACCCAGGCAACAGACAGAATGTGGACCAATAGGATTTAGAAAGAAGACACCTCACCTGGTTATATTTTGATCTAGTTTGATGAAGTTTTGAGGTAACTCCAGGGCTCAGAATACACATTTCCATGAAAGATCTGAGTCTGTCAAAAGAAACATTGCAGCTATATTTAGCAGAATGTCAACCTGACTGGAATTACCAAGTAGAATACATCAAATCAACAATATCCACGTAAAAATTGTAGAGTTCCTTTTAAATTGAACTATATCAACAAGAATCCTTTCTTCTCAAATGCGATGATTAACAAGTAGCACAAATTGATCAGAGCAAATATCCACTGAAGTATGTTTAGACAGATACTGATAAAAGAGGGAAAGAATTCGAAATTCAGTTGTAAAGAGACTGTTGATGATTTCGTAAGGAAAAAGTCCTAAATAAACTGTGCACTTGGCATGATGCCAATTTGCTTAAGATTGTTTGAGATATTTAACTTCCTTTTAATTTTCTAATGAATATTTAGTCATTTAAAATTAAATTTGGGATCTAAATTAGTTGTTAATAGCTAACAAAAGGACACTACCTATTTCAATCAAGTCTTTAGCCATATGTGATACCCTATCAAATTACAGGCTGCAAGTCAACAACTAAGAAGAGTAAATTACGATCAGTATTAGAGTGTTAACCATTAGCATTACAATGTAGTATTAGAAGAATTATCACACATGTTGTGCTTGACACCAATGAAGAAGTGTGTCTTGCAGGCAAATCATCAGGTCTTCAATACATCTCTTTTGTTCTCTCACAGTCACACTCTCTCTTTTTCGCCATATTTCCTATCATTTAAACACACTTTGCTGCAGAAAATTACGTCATTGCTAAGACATATTTGCATCAACTTTTAATCCTCACAGTTCTGATTTCAACTGTGCAGAACAGAGACATCTTGCCTTGACACTTATCCTAAAGGAAAATCTACAATGCCTTTTTGTGCATGATTAACTGAAAACATCACAACTGTCCTTATTTTATGGTACCAATTTTGTAAACCAAATACCAATCAGTTTTAATTGGGCAAAAGAATGGAGATAAGCACAACATATATGGTTAACACAGGAAATTTTTCTACGAAGTTGAGAAGGTATAAAACAATCATTGATCTAAACTGGACTTACTTGTATGCAAGCTTCTTCAAGCTTTCATTCCAACCCTCCAGGTGCTGGTCCAAGAGAGCCTGTGTTCTAGAACTCACCTGAAACACGTCTGGCGTACCCAAAACCAGTTCTAAGATTACTACACCAACACTCCACATATCATACCTGTTAAAAATAGACATAATGAGAAGCTCCACGAGACTAGTGCAGAATTAATGTTATAGAACGGTGGAGTACACTAACATAATAACAGCGCATATAACCAGAACCAAAATTCACAATTAACAAGAATTGACATACTTCATGGTGGTGGGAGTCGGCCCTTGGTACCAACTTGCATTCAAAAGAGCTTCAGGTGGAGTATATTCATAAGTTTGTTCATCTCTGTTAAAAAAGAAAAGGAAAAAGAACTGAGATAAATAAAAAGAAATATCTAAGAATAAAAAAAGGTGGTAGCATTCTTCAATACACTACAGAAAAATTGGCAAGGAGAAGCAAAGAGATTTTATGACCTATTAACTATACAATCCCAGCACAAAAAGTAGAGGACAAACATCACATCATTTAGGTTATCAAAAAACTTCCCTAATGAATTCATGTTCAGCCTATACTTCCAGAAATTTTATGACCTCTTAACTATACTTCCAGATATTGTAGGAAGGCTGCGCTTAGCCCATAAATGGTAATTCTCAGCTGGTAATCACAGTGCGTGGAAATGGACAGCTAGAAACCAAACACTAGCAAGAATAACGAAAGAACTAGAATAAGTGATACACTCCAGAAACCATACACAACATTATGGAGAAGTGTTTTTCTTTGGTTGGCGTGTCCCATGACATGTCATCCTTTTAGCTTTTGATATATCACCATCTTTAGATCCAACCATTTAAATTACTATGAGTATGTCCTGGATATGCTCTAAAGTAAGCAGATAACAAGGGTGAGTGGTGGAGCCAGTAATTATTGATAGTGTGTCTGTGTGGTTGTCAGTTAAATATACATGCTTAAGTAACATTCAGCCAGAAAACTGAGAGAGAGAGAGAGAGAGAGAGAGAGAAACATAAAGCTGTCACATGCTCCTCATCGAATATGAACATAATAGGCAAGTATATAAAGATGACCACACCATAACTAGTGGTAGCAAATAAGGAACTCAGTAGTATTCTTAACTTAATAGTCAATATTGCAAACTGATGGTACGCAAACATGACTGTAAATGACATCTGAATTCTATATCAGGCAAATATGTACAGTCCTTTTTTCTCTTTATCCGAATTTTTAATTATACATAAGGGTGAGGGGAAGGGAAATTTGGTGAGAGGATTACAAGGGTCCTAGCCAACTAACTGGGTCACCATGATTCCCAAATAAGTACATTCTTTCATCCTAATTAGAAGGCATGTTGTACCAAGACACTTTGAAAGGGAGAATTGAAAACAAAAAGAGAAGTAACCACTCACGAACTAGGATTTACAAGTAAATGCACATTACAAGTTCAAAGCACCTTGATATCATTCAGTATAATGCAAAAAGAGCTGAAATGAAAGATTAAAAAAATATAATACCTTGAAGGACCAACAGACCCATACAAGTGCTTCAGTGTGAACTCATCTACTGCACTACCGAAGTCAATAATACGCCTGAAAATCAATAAGGTCACTAAGAATAGGTTTATAAGAAAAGAAAGATTCTATAACAATTATTCATCTAATCGAACAGACTATCACTAATAATGTATGCGTCAGTCCAATGAGGAACAAATATTTGATGAGTAACTTCATTTAGAGTTTGTATATTCGTGCTTCTCCTTTACTCGTAGAGACTTAAATATACAACTTTAAACCTTATCAAGAAAAAAGTAGATTAACGTTCTTTCCAATCCAAAAAGTACAAGTTAAAGAGAATCCACCCCCACCCCTACCAGGCCTCATTTTCTTCTCGTCTGAGTTCACTCTTTCATCTCTTCCCCAGCTCCCTCACCTCCATCCTGTCCTTTTTTTCTTCTTTATCTTGCCAGACCTCCCATTCTGAGGAAACTGCACAATATGATTAGCTTTCACTGAAACTAAAAACTCTTGAAACAAGGAAATTCCTGAAAGCAGGAAAACTGTAGCGTTACAAGATATTTGTTTTAAATTCCTGCCATCCTAAATTGTGTCGATAACATCACCTATCCTTTGTATAAGTCTGTTTGCACCAAAAAAATAAAATAAAATACAAAAGGCAATTCCATTTGATCTTGTGCACTAGTTACTCAAATCCTCAAAACACCTGGAGATCCTTTTCTTTTCAGATTGTCCACCAAATCCTTGCACGGACAATTCTCCATATACTCCTGTCTTCTGCCCGAACTCCTACTTCCTCCCAACTAATCCTCAAAACACCTGGAGATCCTTTTCTTTTCAGATTGTCCACCAAATCCTTGCACGGACAATTCTCCATATACTCCTGTCTTCTGCCCGAACTCCTACTTCCTCCCAACTATGTAAAATTTCAGTGATCTTTCCAGACATTATTCAAGACATGCCTCCAACACTGATGAAAAGTCCACAAAACTGAACTTTAGTTTTGCAGTGTAGAAATAGATGATTAACTGTCACTGCTTCCTCTCCACAAAGAAAACATCTTCAGCAAAGAGTTATCTTTCTTCTTGCCAGATTATCTTGAGTAAGGACAGCTGCTTTTGCTAATAACAAAACAAAGCAGGCTACCTTCTGTGGGATTTACGTCTTTCAAATGTGTTTACAAGACCAGTCTACAATCTGAAAGTTTACCCAGCTCATCATTTTATAAGCATTCCTCTCACCTTGAATAAGCCAGAGATGTGTTCCTTCCATCTGAGCAAATCAGTCCCCCATGAAGACCACTAAAGGATTACAATATTTTGCAAAATTCTGTCACCCTCTGTATCTCCCAGTGATTCAGCATTCTTTTGGAAGTGATAGCACATCCTCCATGATCTATCGTTATTTCTACCATGGTCTTATGTTGATGCACCACTAAGTTCACCAAGCTGAATATGTCTTGGGAATATTTGTTGAAGACTATAATTCCCTAGCCAGTTGTGTTTCCAAACAGAGCTCTGTTTTCCATCATTCACTTGATGAATGAGCAGTCCTTCAAAAATGGCCAGTGAGCCCTGATGGATCTCCATAGACTGACCCCCATATGGAGTGATAACCACTTTAATCATCCACTAGTCTTCCTCCCCATATTTTATCTTGATGACTCTTCCCCACAAAAGTTGGCTTTCTGGGATGAACCTCCTCAGCCATTTCATCTTCAGAGCCTTGTTTTGTAATTTCACGTTTCTGAAGGCCACCTTGCTTTTTACCTGTAGTTACTTCTTTACAGTTGGCCTAGTGAAAGATTCTCTCCTTGTTGCCTTGCCATAAGAAGGACCTTCTGATACTACCCAATTTCCAGTCATTTTTAGCATGGTGATCACAAAATTGCTTGATTGCTGACTGCTTTTACGGAAAAAGAATGGAAATTTCAGCCTAGGAGAGACTTAAATGATTGGGGACTGGGTGAAGCTAGTGCTTTTTTGCAGAAAATGCAGACAATAATTATTTGAAGAAAACACGGAAGACACTTGGGTTTGGTTGGAAAATAACATGGGAAGAAATATGGTGAATCCTGGCTATTGATGGTTACAAGATCAGTATCTTGATTCCTAGACATTCTGGCCATGGAAATTGTTGTGGAAACTAAGGCCCCAAGCAAAGTTGCATGTTTGGGGTGGGTTGCAGCTTAGCATGCTTGCTTGACCCAGGATAATTTGCAGAAAAAGGGATTCAGTATAGATGCTTCTTGTGTGAATTCGCTGCAGAATCTCTTAATCATCTGCTGATATATTGCAATAAAACCTGGCAGATCTGTTCTGGGTGATGCCACAAAGCTTTGAGGAATTACTGAACTGTTGGCAAGGACAAAATGTAAAGACAAAACTCAAGAACAATTGGAAAGTATGCAGGAGAGGAAGAAAAGATGTTCTGGAGGAACAAAGGAAATGAATAAATTTGTAAAATTTAAATGTTTCCAGAACCTGTTCTGATTTCATGGACCTGTTAGATCACTTAGATGCAGTTTTTGTGTAGGTCCTGATCAAGTACACAATATTTGTCATCTGTACAGTACCTTCTAGGTACTGATTTCCTTAACTAAATTACTTTACTTTATAAGCAAAAATAAGAAGGTACTTGTTATGCACAATAATCAGCTTTTACTAAGACTTAAAACTTTTTGAAAGGAGGTGTTAGAAGTAAAGTGTTCTCTTTGTTAGAATGTTAACGTCAAACTTACTAACAAACCTCATATTTTTGAAGCATCTACGTCCTTTCTTACTAATACTCTTGATAGAGATGCGAATGGAACTGACTCACTTAGATCATTTCCTTTTTGTATGAATGATCCTTATTATAAATAAAATTCTTCCGTTATAAGCAATAAAAAATATGTGTATTGTGTTTGGACCAAAAATAGTCTTGTATTCAGTGGATCATCAAGTCCTCAATATATATCTTCTCTTCCTTTGTCTTTTACACAGGAGGAAATATTTAATCACTAAATTAAGAAATTCATAGGAGGAAACAAGACCACATTGTCGTCACAGAGATTAGTTTCATGAAATCCCTGGAAAATAAGAGTTACATTTTCCGTATGGATAACTTTTCGACACTTGATGAAGTATCAAGAGATGGAATCCACAGGACTCTAATAAAACAGCTATGATGCAACGAGGTTTACATCAAACACAGGGGCACATTTGAGATCACTCGAGAATCCATTAAACATCAAACAGCATTAAGCAGTTGTCTATAATGTAGAAGACAACTCAACACAAAAGCTGTGGAAATAATAGAAACAGTATTTAGCCGTTATCTATAAAGTAGAAGACAACTCAACATAACAGATGTGGAAGTAAAAGAAAATTGACGTACATTTTAGTTATATAATTCTCATCTTCATTCGGATATCCTTTCAAGCACCTCCCAGAATCTTGATCCTCGAAGCAAATGACCATATTCTCTTGCATATAGAATTACAAAGAATACTAATGTAAGAATTCCATCTATATATAAAATGGTCTCGATATATTGTACAAAGTTAATATGGAAACTCCAAATCCTTCAAAACAATGAAAATTTGACAACAGTACTTCACAAGCATAAGGATAATGGATCCTTTAAATAAACCCTAGAAAGCTCATGAACACAGTTTCATTAAATAAGATAAAAGAAAAAAAGAAACCAGAAACCGTATATTAACATAAAATCACAGACCTTTATCTAGCATCAAAGAGAAATTAGAAGTTAAGACACGACATGCTGACAAATAAAAAATTATAATCAACAACTCAAGAGAAAACCCATATCAAACATTTTTGAAACTTATTTTCAACTAAATTAGACTGGGTTGGCACATTGAAAACATACCTTTTCTTTTTCTTACTGACACACTTACCGCAGTTGCAATAAAACTGTTTCCATCTAATTCTTCAACTGGAGTCTTAACAAAAAGATCTCAGATCAAACTCTAGTTCTTCAATTTCAAGGCTCAAAGGTAACTTTCTATTGATTGATACGGATAGCTTAACTATAGGAGTTGAATGATATTGTATTAGTCTTAGAACTCATTGTATACTACCCATTCTCATGGGTTCTATATTCCTCAAGAAACATACAGAAACTTTTTCTTCTTCCTGAAACTTCCATAGTATCTGAGCCATTGCTACCTTTTTGAGGTGAGTTATCTGCCTCACACAATAGGGTTTCGTTTTAATCTAAGAGGTCGAGTTTTCTTTCTTTAGGCAAAATATAGAGTATAATCCAGGGTGTTTGTGAAGTCAAGCAAGACAAACAAGGCACGTTGAAATAGGTCGATACTTCATCAAAGAAAAAGTTACGCACGATATCTTGAGTTTGGTCCATGTGTCATTGGCAAAGCAACTAACTTATGTCTTTACCAAAGGCCTCAGCATACGGACTTTTAGTACACTAACTAGCAAGTTGGGCATGTGCACCATTTTTGCACCAACTTGAGGGAGAGTGTTGACTGATACTGGTAGCTTAATAATTATAGGAGTAGAATGATATTGCATTGACTATAACTGATTATGTGATATGGTCTTTCCTTATTTAGTCTTGGGACTCATTGTACAAGTACTCATTCTCATGGGTAACATGGTATCAGAGCAGGCAAAGGTTCTAGGAATTTCCACGTGCTTGGCCCATGAAAAAGAATCGGGCCCACACGTGAGGGGGTGTATTGAGAATATAATTACCGAAGAGAAATGTGTCAAGCACATGGAATTTCTTTTTTTGATATGGGTGACGGTGAGATTCAATCCCAGGACCTCTGCCTGCTCCGCCATGTTGAAGTGTGACCATCTCATCTAAAAGCTTAAGCTGTTAGAGAAAGAACATTTTTATTAGTTAATTACATTCTCAATAGGTTGTATATTCATCAAGAAATATAAAGAAGTTTTTTCTTCTTGAAATCCACAATCTCTTTTTAGATGACGGACTGTATCATGGCCAACTTGGCACACCTCGACTAATCCACCGGGTGTCTGATAAAGCCCACAACCTGGACAATCATGCCCAACAAGCTTGGAGAAGATGGGCTCATACTAAGTAGCTAAGATTAGAATTGTGGAATCTCCAAATTATTACTCTTTATGTCTCAACCACTCAGCCGTCATCTTTGGGAATACAGGCTCAAATGTTACATAAGAACTACAGAAAAATAAAGATACACAGAGAAAAGAGTATTGTCCTTCAATTGACTTTGGTTGGCATAATTAAGAAATAAGAACATATATTTCTTATATTTCTGGTACTACCTTTACTTCACCATCTTTCCTTGTGAGTTACAGAGAGTAATACTCCAAAAGTCTTTTGTTTTGGAGCAACATCCTCCTCCTCCAACTGTAATATATCTTATAATAACAAGGCAGTTGTTCTCATCGGTTATATTGAACTAATTCAGACAAAAGGCCAGCAGAAAAACAAATTCTTTAGTACATCAGAGTCTATCAGCTAAATGCATACGCTGTAGTCTCCTTGTATAGCCGTGAATCCTCATCGAGCTAACTTTTGGGGTTTAATTACACATAATGTCTATTTTCTCAATATAGTACCGGGGAAGGTAAAAGTCCTTGGTTTAAATCTCATTACAACCCTCTATTAAATAAATTTCACATGCTTGACCCATTAAAAGAAAAACTCTCTCGCATGTGAAGGGGCATGTTGGAAGGCATAATTTTATTAAGTAAATAAAGGTTTTCCCTATTTAATAACTTTATCTTTTAAATGAGATTGTCACACAATTCAATATGCTATTGATGTCGGCTATTCAATATTGGGCCACCCATATTATGTTTCTCCATGCTCCATATATCAGGCATTAGCATGCTGTCCGCGTTAGAATCCCACACAGTTAATTATATGGATTTTAGACTCCTTATATAGTCTTGGTCCTCCATTTGAACTAGCACTGGGGGTTGTGTTAGGCTCAAAATTCATTTTCTTAGCAGATATTATACTTAAACTGATGCAAAATGTCGTGATGTGTAATTACACTGTGTCATTGCCCAAAATCTTCATTTTAAAACACCCAGAAAGTGAGAAGGGTCTTTTCCCTGAAACCATTCAGTTTATCTCTCTTCTTTTCTTATTTTGTTGCTCAATCTGAACTTTTGCTTAACTGTGAGAAATAAGAATTCGATTGTGGCCTTAGCTATATGTAAACATCAGATAAGTAGTCTCTGCCACCACTCAAAAGAAAAATGTCAGCTATCAAAATAGAGTACATTTTCCTATCCTTTTTTTTACCAAAATTCTTTCAATTCTTAACTGGCAAAAACAGAGCTGAACTTGGCTGAGGCCTGATTATACACTACCCACAGGTATTCACCGATGCGTAACAAAGAAGAAGACCCTTTCCACAATAAGATGTGTGTTCTACACATAGGATCCTTCTACATACAGCATATCAGTGGATTCAAGACGGACCCAAAAAAAAAAAGCTTAGATAACACATCACTACCACACAGACAAAGCAATAATATCTTTCCTTTCTCAGATAGAAACTAGTACACAAATTTATGTATAAATAATGAAAAACTCTCACCAGGTTTTATATCTCTATGGGTGATATTGCGATCATGACAAGACTTAAGTGACATCAACTGCATAGAACAGAAACATAGAAATGAACAGCCTAGTGAGGAAAATGGAAGATCGTCAGTCAGGATGGAAGAAGATACTTGAAGGAGCCTTTCATATAAAAAAACTGCAAGAAAAGTTAGTACGTAAAACATGATATTCTAGTTATTAGTAGTTACTTCAATTGAATATCAGGTTTTCACACAAGAAACCCAACATTCATTACTGCATGACTGGATTCCAGATGATTAAACCTGTAGCAATAATAATGGAAACAAGAATATTTTGGGGCTCTAGGTTGCCAATGTAACAACACTCATTTTTTTGCAAGCATGTGGAAATATTTGCAGCCACCTCTACATGGAAAAGTGTGCTCCTTAACAATCTAATCTAGAATAATAGCACCATAACTGCGTATCCTATAGAAAACGTCAATGAAAGACATGATTTACAACTAAGACAAAGGATGAAAAAGCTACACGAGATTGTGTATCAAAATCCATATGACCAAGGAACAGCATCTCAACAAGTATTTATTGCGGAGAAAGAAAAAACAATATTGAAAGAGGGATATATCATATCATGAAAATACCAATTGCCAAATCAGATTACGCATTTCTTGTCGCCCTGCTTCTGTTGTCTTCAACCGTTTCCACCATTTTGATGGATGTAATATCTGAATATGCTTTATATTTTCATTTCCTCCCTCTGAATCATTTATCACTTCTTCAGCTGTATAGAGAAGCTTTGATAAGGATATCCCTTCATGGCGAAACACGAGCCATATCTCATTGGATCGAGACTCGAAAGACTCTACATATCTGGCAATGTTATTAAGGCCATCCTCAAAGGCAGTTCTCTGCATATCCTCCTTTTTACCATACACTTTGTCAAACCTCAAAGTGCCTTGCCTGAACCTCAAAGTGCCTTGCCTTTCTAGATCCGCTGATTCATGTATTCCCACGGGATCATGCAGATCAGGTCTTGCATTTAGCAAGAGGGAATTTGATTCTTCAACCTGTAGTGAACCTCCAAGAACAGTATAAGCATTCAAGAAGAGTTCACCAAAATATTTCTCCCGTAGCCCACTTAAATAGACAGCAGTGCCTTTCTCCACCTGTTTACAGTTGCTAGTTTAATAAACAGAAAGACTTTGATAACCAAAAAGCAAAACTGAATACCAATCTCATTTTAATCCAACAAAACATCTTACGAGGATACTTTTAAAAATCTAGGTCTACCAGTAAACAAAACAAAATCAAAATAACCAAAGAATCAAAGTGTTAAGCTGACCTAAAAAGGTAAGAAAACAACTAAAAACCAAGGTACAAGAAAGGCAGAAAAAGGAAACCTAAACGAATGATAAAAGAGATCACCACATACTATACACTAGCAAGATTCTACAGAAGAATTAGAGAAAATCTGAAACAGATGCATAAGATAGCAATAGTATTCAGAAGAATCCAAACTAATGCCCAGAAAGTACTGAGACCAGATAACTTAAACAACAAACTCTGATTTACACAAGGAGATCATACATGTCGAAGAAAACTGTTTCTTTTCCTTGTTTAAATTCTTCCCGCCTACAACAATGGTTATGGGCATAAAATAGTCTAGATCCACAGCAGGAAATACCATATGAGCACTATGCAGCCATCTGAGGTAACAGACAACATTGCATCACCGAAAAAGTGAGGTTCACAGCATGTACTAAATGCATTACACAGTAGATCTAGCCCTACCAAGCGACTACTATTATTCAAATCCAACAAAACTAGACATTTCAGTTCTAACTGCCAAACCAACTGCCATGATGTGAACCCAATTATCTCAGAAACTAGCCTGTTTGTCTTCTGAAAACAAACATGTTTCCAATTAGAGACATTTCTGGTTTACTAAACCATTCAAAAAATGGAACGTCCCTTTTTTTCCTTAAATAGCTTTTTTTTTCTAAAATGGTTTTTGTTAATATACAAAGGGAAAATGTTTGCAGGTGCCTCTTCCTCATGTTTTTTTTTTTTTTTTGTGCAGATGTTCTAAGACAGTACGGATAATAATGTGAGCAAGAAGGAAAAAGATGGAAGATTGTCCAGCATGCATTTGGTAGTCAATTTGGATTATGAGGAACAAGAGGTGCTTTGAGGGACTCAGAACAACATTCAGAATCTTAAAATGAATTGTTTAGGCCTTTTTTATTTTTGGTGTGAGCAAAAACTACTAGCTCAAACAGAAGATATTTGTGATGTTTTAAACTTTTTAGGCCTACCTATACCCTTCCTCAAGCCTTCAATAGGCAGCCTCTTGAACCTCCTCAATCGGGAACCCACACATCTTCTCCACATGTCTGAACTATCGCAACCTCACTTTCCACATCTAATCCTCCATGGGGGGGCATCCTACCTTGGCCAGGAACTTCATTCTCTTATCCTTCCTGGTGTGCCCACACATTCATATCAACATCCCCATCTCAATTACTCTAATCTTCGGTCTAATTACCACTCATAGAACTTACCTTACAAGTAACGGCGTCACATTCTTATCATACAAAACACCGGAAGTGAGCTCTGTTTCATCCACTCTACCCCAATACGATGTGTGCCATCCTCCTAAGTCTCCCAATCACCTTTGATAATTGACCCTAGGTACTTGGAACTAGCTTTCTTGGAGATGACCTGAGTTTCAAGCATCACTTCCACGTCCGCTTCATGGAACGCGTTACTGGACTTGCACTCTAGGTACTCGATCTTGATCCTGCTCAACTTAAAACCTTTTGACTCCACGTTCTGTCTAGACCTCCAGCCTCATTTTAATGTCGCTTTGCGTATCGTCAATAAGAACTATATCATCTGCAAATAACAAGCACCATGACACCTCCTCTTGAATGTGTCGCATAAGAGGATCCATTGCCAAGACAAATAAAAATGGGCTAAGAGTAGATCCCTAGTGCAACCCCATCAAGATTGGGAAGTGTTCCGAGTCGCCTCCCACAATCCTGACCCGGGTCTTAGCACCATCATACATATACTTAATCTACCCCGGTATGTGGAGCGGACGAACGGGGAAACAAAAACAGGTTCAATCACACCAATAGACATTGTAACATGCTCAAGTATGCACCTTGAAATTGCAAAGCAGAATGCGACTGCTGGAGCCTGACAACATCAACTAAGTTGAATTTTCGTCTTGACTTCATATAGACTAATTCTTCCACAAAGATTATTAATGCTCGAGTCATCCATAAAGCATTACTGCTTGAGAAAAGTGGGAAAAGAGCTTGTGAAGGTCATTTACGTGGAGCGTCAAAGGTGGGAAGGGGAATATGATAAAAGAAAATTCAAATGCAAATTTTGTTGTACCTAATCAACATGAAAACCACTGTTCTTAAATTTTTGAACGCCATTAACCTCATGAGGTAAGAATAAAAGATTAACCAGCATGATCAAATCAAATCTAAGAAATATTCTGAAGATCCAACTCCAGGATATCAAAATTACCATGATACGCTTCAAAATGAACATGCTGCTATTGGAAGGGCCATCATCACAGACATCAGCAGATGATGGGTTCCTCCTTGTTTCATTATTAGCCCCCTCATTCATGGTATAGGCTGAAAAATTGCTACCTTTTGGAGACTTGATGACATGAGAACAATTCCAATAAAAAGCTAGCCAAACTTCACCATAAGATCCACGATCATATTTCTTCTTAAGAATGTACCTTGTAATATAAAATTGATTCGACATAAAAAGAAAGTATAGATCAAGTATATATCATAAGGAAAGCAAAAGATACAGATAATTTAAAATCTGCACAGAAGCTTTGGAACAAACAATACAACGAAGACATGCACAAATCAGCAATCCATACTGATCAAGCATAAAGACAAAGCAGATGAAGAATAAGCCATATATGGAGAAGTAGAAACAGAAGTATAATAACATGGAACTCATGACAACAATTTTAACAAGTTAAGAGGGTAAAAACATTTCCAATCAATCCAAATAAAATTATCTGTCAAATCACGCATCATATGATCTAATGGTGATACGTGAGCAGATTGCTGATCAAGCAAAACAATAGTAGAATCCATTAGAATATGTTAGTAAGTCCATGAACCAATGTGTCATAAGATCATTGTTAGCAGTGCAATTCATACAGAGATTGATATATGCTGCAGATCATTTTACAAGGATTATTACATAGCGGATGCAACATTAACTAACAAAACAATTCACCGAAAAGTACCTAGAATCTGCTCTGGCATGATCATTTGTACTGCTATCATTGAATGGAATAGATTCAAGCAACCCAAGGAACCTTGCAAAGCCTTCAGGATTAATGCACTGGTCGTTATTATCACTAAAGTTCATCCCAAAGTGCATGCACATGTGCTGATCATTATATAGATCTAAAGCTCCACCTACAATTAACAAGGCAAGTGGAAATTAGTTCTTATGTTTCATAGCAGCTTCGCGGATAATGAACTTCAAATGTGGTCTAGCCATTTCAGAGAAGTCAACAGCGAAATTGCAGCAGTGGAACTTGGTAATGAAAAAATATCAAGAGAATAAGCAGACAATTAGTACAGATAACAAAGAACGAACAATCACATCGCCAAAGCACACAACTTTCACTGCTTACCTTGACCAATGCTATCAGGTAAAGCATGGAGAAGCTCATGTTCGTATTCATCGATGTCCTTCTGAACCCAGAAGGTATACTCATCGTTAACATCAAGGTTCTCAGATAGGTAGAAACATCCAAAGTTGCTGTGGTTTCCTTCAACCTGAGACAAGTGGAAGAATTCTTGTAACCATTAGCATTCATGTACGAAGCAGAAATGCTTGAAGATGACTCGGCATAACAATCCAAAATTTCATCAACTTCTCAACAAATATTGATGCCCACAGTTAATGCAGATATCACATTTAAATACAGTGCTGATACAGTCAAATAGACTGAATGCAGATAGCAGGGACTGTGGAGGTTATCATTTCATTCACTTTGTAGGTAAAGAAACTAAAGACTAATTACTTATCCCAAGTAATGAGCTCAAGAATGGTAGATATTCAAATGAACAGACAAAGATATCAGTCTTCATTTTGAAAGAAGATCATAACCAAGATAGAGAGAAAAAACACAACAGAAACTTCTCATCATAACATGATAAAGGAAAATTTTGCAAGAGTTATATTTTTTTAGGTAAGACAGAGCAATCAAGATCTTTGGAAATCTAATTTTTTCAATAGGGGAATTGATTTGGAACATATAGTTTCTCATTTCGTCGTGGGCTTCACGTTCTTTCCATCTAACTATAGTATCCATGTATCATTGAAAAAACCTAGATGATTCTCTTTTCATTTGCCTCAGCATTGAAACAAACACTATGCAACACCTGTTTAGGTGATATTAGTAGCAAAATCTTCTTTCTTCAATGCATTAACAGGGATGATAGCATTAGCAGGATAGATCATGCAGCACTGTAGATGAGTGAGTGTACATATGAGCTGTCTAACAAATCTTTTTTTGATCCATGGATTTGTTTAATTCGCTATAGTTCTTGAAATGAAAATGCCCCTATGTTCGCAGAAGATCCCTCCAACCCATTCCTTCCCCTGCTCTTTCACCCCATTGACGAAAAATACTGCACTATGCCTCTCAGGCACAGCATTAAGTTGGACTATTGATAGCTGAACTAGCAAACTGTCGCGAAATGTCCAGCCAGACACCCAACAAGCAATTTGTAATACTACATCATATAGGAGAAGTAAATGCATCAAATTACAAGAAAGTATCCTCAGCTCCCAGCCCCAAAATCAAGAGGATCCAGTAGCAAATAGGAAACATCAACCCAGCTGCTAGCAGTCTTACCAATAATCTGCCAAAACTGGAATCAAGTGGATGATCATCCTCCTCGCTAAACACTGCAATAATCACACTATGAAATAAAGATATGAAGGATCGTAATTGTGAGTAAAAGGCTACCTTGAGATAAACGCATAAAAAATAAATAGAGATTTACAATATTATTATATCATTATTGTTTTATTTTATTAGAGATCTACAATATGAATGTCTTTTCAGAATTGTGCACCAAGGAAATCTATAATCAAGTCAAGAATACAATAATGGATGATTCACCAAATACAAACTCAATTCAGCTAACTAAATTTTGCAGCTCAACCTACAAATTTAGAGGAAGAAAACCACAAAACAATGTTTTGAGAAGTAATTTCATCTTTACTCCAAAAGATGAAGTTAACACTCTAAGCTAAATCAATGGTGGGGTTTCTCTATTAAATAAAGGGAAATAAAACGAGTATGATCCTTGAGAAACTGATATAATGAATATGCAGGAACAAGAAGCACAAAAGTCAGGAAATTATCAACTCCATGATTAAATTTTGAAAATATAATCCAATGCATAAATCCACCTTTTAAAAATAGTGCCACATTTGAGCTCTCTTTTACATGTTATCCATTGTTTCACACGCTCTTAGGTCTCATTTTTTTCACTTATGGAGTTTTGAATTTGAATCATCCAAATCTCAGTTCATTAAATGAATTTTTTGTCTGATCTACTCAGATCTTGTACATAGATTTAAAATCATTGAAGTGTAGAGAAAATGATTCTTGTGAATGGGAATTTCTATTGCTAATTTATCTATTACCACCACGGTACCACCATTAACCTCCATTGTACAATCACTGTTGTTAGATAGTGTTTATAATAATATATTAATTTAGTTGTTGAGCGTCCTTCCCAGTGACTGTTCAGATCTTATTTGAAGCATTCCTCTTCTGGGTAAGTGTCGTGTGAAAACCAACACTATCTTTGGGTTACTCAGGCTCCGGCAACAAAATCCCAGCCAGCCCCACTGGAATACTATTCCTCACACACTTTCATGCACCAAACAGAGGGACAATCTTCTGAAGAGCATTTTTTTTGTTGTAGTGCGATGTTGGAGCAGCTCCTCAGGAAAAAGGAATACTTCATGATAGGGACAAGCCATTTTTTGGCATTGAATCCGCTTAGGAAGAACAAGTTGTTCCGATTCTGGGGAAAAGATTCATCTTCCATATGTCCCATATAATGGCCCGGCGCGTGAATCACGTACCGGAAACTTTCAGACTTCATTCTTTAGTCCGTGGGGATCGTCTTGTGTTTCCGTACCCATCCATACCATTTTTTATAATTCCGACCACTTTCACTTTCTCAATGAGTTTTTCAGTGAGTCCCAATAGTGTTGCGAACAGAATTTTCCTGCTATGTTCATTGTGAGAATCTGACCTGACCTATCTCGATTCTAACCACCTTCAATACCACTAGCAGCTTTCCCACCAGTTTTCACAAATTCCAAAATCTTATTTTTCTGGAAATCCTGTACTGAGGCTTCCCTGAAGCTATTGCTTACAATCTTCGGTTAAGTTGCGGTGCAAAGGTCAAGGTATTCAAGATTACTTAATCACAAAGGCGATGAAAAAGCCCATGTACAGTTGAAGAAGGTTGAAGCTCAACTATGTTGTCTCCTGTGGAGATCACCTTTTTCATCCATTCCAGACATATTATTCAATTTGGAAAAAGGTTCACACTAGATACAATCATAACAAATCTCGTTTTATGATGTGATATCTCGAATGACAAACTTAAATGATTAGGAATTGGATACTCTACTTACTTGGGACAAGTACAGGCAGTCGTGCAGGAATTCGATAAGCTGATACCAGTTACTGCAAGTGTTGAAAAACAACAAAAACAACGTCAAAAGATGTTTCTAGTTCTCTAAAACTTGTTGGACTTTCTAATGACCTTGATTCAGTACATGACCAGATTTTGGCCTGTCCAACTGTTCTATAGTTGATGAAGTATTTTCTCAATTGCTTCATCTTGTTGCAGCACCCAGTCACATAGTAATCTCATCACAAGTAGTAGATTCCTTTGTTCTCGCATATCAGACAATGGAAACTCTCGACCCAAGTGCAGTTATTGTTGTAGACTTGGCCACACACGTAAAGTATCTTATTCTCTGCATGGTCAACCACCCAAAAATGCACAGTTGCTCAAACTGACACACAAGTAATAAGGGTTTTCTGTATCTAAAGGGGAATATAATGAGTTCCTTTATTATAGAGCAAGTAAGCAAACATTTCCATAAGTAACCTTTGTTGCTCAGAATGATACTTTATTTGTTGGTCATTCTTTTGCTTGTGTTTCACAATCTAGTACTCTTGGACCGTTGTTGTGGACTCAGACACTTCAGATCATATTTTTGGCAAATATTGTTTATTCAGTAATAGATCACCACACTGCATACTATGTTTCAGTAAATGGTAATTTGGTATCTTGGAAACACAAAAAATATAGTGTTGTTGCTCGATCTAGTGCAGAAGTAGAACATCGAGCAATGACTATGGGAACAAGTGAGCTAATTTGGATCAACCTCAGAGAATTAAAATTTGGAGAAGTTAGTCAGATGGAACTTGTGTGTGATAATCAAGTTTCCCTTCATATTTCATCAAGTCTGGTATTCCATCAGAGGACTAAGCACATTGAGGCAGAATGTCACTTTGTCAAATAAAAGATATTCTTTGGAAATATTGTTGTTTTTTTAAAAAAAAATTGGTAAACTGTATTCCCCAGCATCAAGGGTATGCTGGCAACCTCCAAAAAGTTGCAAAGTTCCTAACAAGTCAAATTAATACATATCCTTTATACGAGTTATACAGATACAATGCATTTCCATTTAACTTACTGATTGGAATTGGATCTGTTTTCAAAGCGTCCATCATCTCTATCCTCTTTTACTTCTCCACTTCTGATCCAGCGGCTTAGAAAATCAGTTGTATGTTCAGGCATGATCCACCTAGTATTGTGGAGGTTGAGAAGAAGTGTCCGCAGTGGAGTAGTGAAGTTGCAATGTAGGAACAAATTCCTCTGTTTTGTTACCGAGAAAACACCTTGACACCAGCTGCATTCCTTTCTTCTGTAGCACTTCTTGTGTGACAAGCTCTCAATACCACCAGCCATGTGAAACATTTCACCTTGGTAGGAGAAAGACTTTTCCAGATATAACTACATGGGAACTGAAATCTCCCAACTTGGTCAGTCATCTTCTTTTTGTATGCACTTTAAACTGTATAACATCTATCCTTGCTATGCTCCCAGATAATTGTCTGAGTCAGTTGTGATGCCCTAAAAAGTCGTTAGTTTCCAGAAGAGATGTCACCCTGTGTTCTTCCCAATCATTCATAAGCCTCTTAAAAGATAGATCCCACCCCTGGGGTGACCAACACTCAATTCACTTTTGCTTCAGGATTGTTGCACTAAGTGAACACATCTGGGAAAAAAATCCATGAGAGGGATTCGATCAGTCCAAGCTTCTTTCCAGAATTGGATCTCATTCCCAGCTCCAACCTTAAGTCTCAGATTTCTTTCATCAGGGGCCAAAGATTCCTTATAGCTCTCTCCAAACTCCAACCCCTAAGGTGCTGAAACAATCTTTGTCCACCAAGGATTCGTTTCACCGAATTTTGCCTTAATAACCTCCTTCCATAGAGCATTTACTCACCATTGTATCTCCATAGCCATTTCATCATTAGACAATTATTCTGTATACTTAAGTTTCTGATTCCCAAATCACCCCTCTTCTTGTTCAATAATATGTTCCCCACTCACCAACTTGTCGCCACTTCCTTCTTTACATACTTCCCATAGGAAAAGTCCTCCTTAGTTTGTCCAGTTTTTTGACAATCTTGGAGGGTAATAGAAAAAAGTGAATCACATATGCGGGAAGAGAGTCTAGCACAGATTTAATCAAAGTGAGTCTACACCGAAAAGAAAAATATTGGGTTTCCCATCTAGCTAACTTTTTCTCTGTTTCTCCATTATACCATCCTGTATCTCTACTGCTTGGTGCTTATTTTCCAATGGCATGCCTAGATAAGTTGTTGGCAGATTCTCCACTTCGCATCCCAAAATATTTGCCAATTCTCAAATATGTGAGACTGCCTTAATGGGAATTAAACTGCTTTTACCCAAATTAACTCGTATTTGGAGATATTGTTACACAACACCACGACTAACATCTTCGCCACCAGTCACCACCTCGACCATCGGCCACCACCATCGCTAACAAGTTGTTAACAACAACATCCACCACACAACCACCAATATCAACAACCTCTATTGTAAATCATCACCAATAGCCATCATCCCACAGTTGTCACCATTGGCCACCATCACAACTGCCATCAGCTACCATGACACAATTACTACTGCCAATCCACTAACCACAATTATGAAATATCATCACTGACCCACTGTCACCAACTACCACAATCACTAGCTTTTGGATTGTATTTTATCACATAGTTTCCACAATATAATGTAAATTAATATTTATTTCTAATTGTTTGGATACGAGATTTAATTCTTCATTTATTTGAATTTTATATTGATTAATTTTTAAATAAAGATTCTATTAAACAAATTTAGATGTTGATACAAACTGTTTTAATTATTCCATGTGGTCTCACGAGTAAGAAGATGGAGAGCACTCATATTTACCTGAATGTTGAGAAATATAATTACTATCTCCTGAAGATAACCAATCGAAATTTTTCATTCCTGCATGGGGTTTCTTCACTACTGCCTGCATTGAATCATTCAATCTAACTGGAAGGATAACAGCTGCCATGTTATCCATACTACCCTTTTCAAAAGCAGCATTCACTATGCAGTCAGCTAAGGAGTATGAACATGAATAAGCGAGTTTTGATTGCACAGCGAAATCAGCGTGTAAATTCCATAATATGTCACAAATATCCTGTGAGCTAAGCTTTTCAAAAACGCCATCAGATGCTGCCACCAAATAGCAGTCGTTGTCTGTCAAAGGTTGCCAATCAGTGACTTCAGGAGCAGATATAACACCATAACTGATAAAACATCAAGAAATTGATTAGTCATATCTCAAGTTAAAATAAGTCTCTTGAAATTTCTTAGTTTACTAGCACTGTACAGGAAAAATACAGTGGATGTATCAGTGCATGTCTTCGAGTTCAACAGTTAAATATACAGATCAATCAAAGAATGCATCCAACTTCACCAATTAAGATGAACAAAAAACTATGCATGCATCCAAGTCCAATACAAATCTGCAGATTAAGCAATGGTGGGAATGTATTTACAAAGATCTTCCTGCAAAATGTTAACTTACCTTTTAAAATAAACATCACCTATTGCTCTAGAAACAGCCAATTGACCATTAACCCTAGCTACGCCACCCCACTTAGAAACATGTCCTCCTGCAGTCTCCACTCGAGACCTCTCATCATCCCTATCTGGATGGTGGTCTCTAGTCAGTTCCTTAGCAATCAGAAAAGGCCACTGGTCAGGAGCTGCCAACTTGAAGCTTCGGAAGTTCTTCACAGGTTCGAAAATTCCAAAGCCTCTTGTTTGCCTATACAACCTCAATAAATTAGCTGCAAGCAAAAGAGGATTAAGATAACTATCTCCGCTAACAGTCCACACACTGAAAGAGCCCACCACAATGGCCTTGATCTAAATTTAGAGGCACTCCATTGCTCACTGAGCAACTCATACATTATCTAAAATACGACATTATATATAACATATGAGTACAGAGCATGAAGATTATTACTAAACATAGAGCCCAAAAGAAGGACTTTTCTAACCTTTAGTCTCTTCTTGAGATTTAAATTCTTCAGAGCATAAAAATGCCTTTGAATCTCCAATATTGGCAACTAAAATTTGATTTTCTGCCATAAGAATAATTGTGGCGGTAGAGCCAGAACCAAAATTATGTCTAGAAGCATCCTTCAAAATCAGACAAGTTTAAAGTAAGACAAATAATAATAAAGATTTGACTCTGATTGACTTAACAAAAAAGATACAACTTATGAGATTACCCTTGAAAATGTAGAGTCAATATCATCAATTGCCCTTAGCAATGCTTCCCTCAATAATTCCAAATGAAAAGATCGATCAATGATTGATGAAACAGTAAGCTTGAGCCTACGAGAAAAAATTACAGCTTTCCTTGGATAAGTACATCATGAAATTCGTTTGAACAATACGAGATGCCATTGGATTAGTAAATACAGATGATGAAACCCTATAATAGCAAATAAAATCAAAAAGTAGACTATAGATTAAAATATCAATTTAAAGGCGAGTTTAGACTTAAACTTACACATATAATAAAGTAAGATTATTCTACCTGCTTTGAGGGTTTTTTTTTTTGAGCTAAGGGTCTATCAGAAACCACCACTCTACCTCCCAAGGTAGGGGTAAGGTTTACATTCACTCTACCCTCCCAAAGGATTACACGGGTATGTTGTTATTGTATATAATAAATAAAATTATTCCCCTTTGACACAGTAATATTGAGGATCTAAGCAAGGATCATCTACTCTCACTGCCATGTTCCTGTATGCAGAATTAAACTAGCAATGCTGCAGCAGCCATTAAGAAACTCCATAAAAGGAATCAGGAACTTCTGCTCATCTTTTGTCAAGCCTTGGATATAATCAACAAAGGTGCCCTACTTTTTTCTATGTTTTTGTTTACTTGTTTAGTGAGTTTTCTGTAGAATAGTGGAAAAGTGGGGCAGTCCATAGAATTTCTTAAAAGTATGTTTGTTGGTTTTTGTGTGTTACCATGAAAAAGGGAGACATATCACCTTACAAACTACTTTTCCATGTTTCAATGTCTCATAAATTGATAAGAGTTATTTTAGTAAAAATATATATATGCGTTCAAGAGGACGACGAAAAAGCACAGAGTGTAGGCATGTAGAAGACACCTCCCAACGTTCAACTCATCCAGCTCCCAATTCAGGTCACGCAGAGTACTATGTCCTATTTCATTTGGCAAAAGCCCAATCAGTTTCCTTGAAAGAGCTGAAAATGTTGCATCAAGAAGAAAAAATGTATGCAATGTGAAATACTGTAGCAATAGCTTTGAAGCCATTTCACTTGCTTCATCACCATTATGACCATCAAAAACTGCGACAACACCAACAGTAACCTCAGTAATACCATCACTACCTGCATAATATAAGAAAATTTTAGAGAAAATAGTAAACCATAAGGAGAAGTAAGAACATATGTCTGAGAAATAAAGACTCGGGAAATTATTACTAAATTATGTAATTCCACATTATTACACCGTACCCTATTTATACACACTACATTACAATCTTTCTCCACGTAGGACAGAATATACAATCGTATTCCTATTCGTATGGTAACACTCCCAGCTAGTGCATGCAAGTCCATGTTACAAACTAAATCCAGAGTACCAATGGGAGACTTGGTGAAAATATTTGCAAATTAATCGATTGACTTAACAAATTTTGTAACAATACTACCGAGAAGATCTTTTCTCTGACAAAATGACAGTCAATCTCAATGTACTTAGTCCTCTCATAAAATACCAGATTCGATGTGATAGGAAGGACCACTTGGTTATCATACTCACACACAAGTTCCCCTCAAATTTTAGTTCTCTGAGCAATTGTTTATTCCAAACTAGCTCAAAGTTTCCTGATGTCATAGCTCGAAATTCTACTTCAACACTAGATCGAGAAACCACACTATGTTTCTTACTCTTCCAAGACACCAAATTACCTCCAACTAAAACACAATATCCGAATATAGAACGTCTATCAAAAGGTGCCCAATCAACATTTGTATATCCGATGATCTGCTTATGGCCTTGATCCTCGAAGAGTAGTCTTTTACCTGGAGTTGACATTATATCGGAAAATGCAAACACTAGATCTTTATGACTATAACAAAGAGAATCCATAAATTGACTCACAGCACTCACAGGAAATGAAATGTCAAGTTTAGTCACAGTGAGATAATTTAACTTACCAACCAACCGTCTATATCTTCCGGTATCACTGAGTGGTTCCCTTGTACAAGCATGAGTTTAGCACTCAAAACCACATGGGCATCAATGGGTCTACATCCCATGACACAAAACTTTTCAAAAATGTCTAAGGCATACTTTCTTTGAGAAATAAAATTACTTAATCTGGACTGAGTAACCTTAATTCGAAAAAAATATTTCAACCTACTGAGGTACTTAGTCTAAGAATGTTGAAAGAGATGTTGCTTTGTCGGTGATAACAATATCATCAACATAAGCCACCTAACAAATACACAAATTTAATGTGGAATGCAATAAAACACAAAATAATCAACTTCACTGCGACTCATGCCAAACTCCAATATGAAGCAAACATCTATTCAATCATAGCCTGCTTGCATCTTGGATGTGGAAGTGCTTCACGTCTTTGGGGCTTAGGGACGAAATAGAGGACAAAATGATATAAACGCATAATTGGGTGATGATCGACAATAACTTTAAAAAGTATAATGGAGGTTGGTATTACGAGTGGATCTTAAACATTATTGAAATGCATTCGATTGACTAGGAGGAGACAAATCCGCAGTAGGTGCACGGTCCGACACGTGACATGAATCATTTGGTCCTAAAGTTGGATGAGGATGACGATAATAATGTCAAGAATGGCACTATGACTAGAAATGTAAAAGTGACCGTAGATTCCTCAAAAGTCTGAATAGGTAAAACCTCAAAAATATAATGATGATAGGAAGAAGATGTAAATTAAGGCCGAAACTCAAAATATTTGACATTGGTTGACTTGAGGTACTAAAGAATGTGCAAGTAGCAACAATAACCATTTTGAACACCAAGAATAACCAAGGAAAAAACATTTGAGAGCACTTGGGGCTAATTGATCTTTTCCCGAGGCTAAGCAATGAACAAGACATGTTCCTAAAGAAACGACGAGAAGAAAGCATAGAGATGATTGAGAAAACAATACAGAATAAAGCATTTGATTCTTAATGGGAAATTAGGACATTTGAATAGTAAAATAGCAAGATGCGAGGACTCCATCGTTCCAAAATTGTAGTAGAACATCGAATTCAATTAAAAGAGCGTGAGCAGTCTCAATGAAATATCTATTCTTCCTTTTTACTACCCCTTTCTACTGAGGGGTATGCGGATAAAATGTCTGATGAATAATACCTTGGTGAGTCGTAAACTACTAACACCAGAGGATAAGTATTCTAAGACATTATTACACACAAAGTGTGAATAAGAAACACCAAATTGGTTTTGCATTTCAACACAAACTTTTGAACAAAGAAAATAACTTGGAACAGTCTTCCACATTGAAAATCCAAGTACATCTTGAACAATCAATAATGAAACTAACAGAACAAAAATATTCTAAGTTTGAACAAACTCTACTAAACTTTGCAAGACTCTCAGCACTAAGTGGAAAGGTAGTGCAGTTTGGTTTCCAAATTAACGCGACTCACAATCTAATGTAGATAGAGTGCACAAAATAGGCACTATCTTTGGTAACTAAAAAAAGCTTTAGATATCCAAATGTATGTGTTAGAATATGAATAGGTTTATACTATCCTATTAGAATAGGAATAGTTTATACAATACTATTAAAATAGGAATAGGTTTATATGATCCTATTAAAATAAGAATAGGACTACCAAAATAGTATCCTATTTGGTAAAGGATTGTGTTCTATGGTCTATAAATAGGGTACCATGTAATAGTGTAGATACAACAACGATTCAATAATATTATTTTTCTATATTTCTCACATGGTATTAGAGCCTCTACGATCTTGGTAAACAATCAAAGAGTTTCCGATGTCGACGGGCGGTTGTTACTCATATATGCCGCCTGTCCGGCTAATGATTATGTTAGCAAAAGTTAGGTCACTTGAGAACTTCAAGTCATCGGTGTCAAATTCCGGTGGCAACGGTGGGACTGATTTGTGTCATCTTTCGTTCTAAAGGTGTTGTGCAAAAGACAACACCCTCACGAGGCTCAGGCGACCAAACCCCGACCTAACCCACCGGAAAGTATCCCTCCACGTACCCTCAAGCGCCGATCGGAGGCGAAAATTTCCAGCGAGATCTGTACACGCGCCGGCGCGTGAGGGGTTTTTCGGTCTTTTTTTTTCTCAATATTTTTCTTCTGTTGAGGTCGTTCAGTACTTCCAACAAGAACCCGACCATTTTTCTTTAGATTCGATCACCGAAATTAGGGTTCTGGTGATTTTTGGGCCGTTTACGGCAAGATTCTGGCGAAATCAAAATTTTCAGGCTACTGTGGGCAGATTCCGACAGCATGATACATCTTTCCATTGATGTTGATATTGATCATGGCTGGTGGAAACTTTAGTGCTGCTGATGAAGGAGGTTCAGAGTACCCAGGGAAGTTGACACGTTATGTGGCGATTACTTGTATCATGGCAGCAATGGGAGGGTTGATCTTTAGTTACGACATTGGAATTTCAGGGGGAGTTACTTCTATGGATCTTGTTCTCAAACTCTTCTTCCCTTTGTCGCTTCTTTTGTCAATAAGAAACATGGCAGAAAAGTGACAATGTTCCTTGGAGGTCTCTTCTTCTTGCTTGGTGCCCTTCTTAATGTTGTTGTTGTCCACATTAGCATACTCATCTTGGGTCGTATCCTTCTTGGAGTTGGAGTCGGATTTGCTAATCAATCAGTACCTATTTATTTATCTGAAATTGCTCCCTACAAGTACAGGGGTACATTCAATGTTCTCTTCCAATTGGTCATCACAATTGTGATCTTGATTGCTAATGTCGTCAAAAGTTGGGTCACCGTGTATATTTGCGAAGACTACTTTCTTATATTTAATTTTGTAGCACCGTCCCATCATTCCGGTGACTACTTTTTCATATTAAATCTGTGTAGCACTGTACCATCATTCTAGTGACTACTTTTTCATAATTAATTTTGTAGTACCGTCCCATCATTCCGGTGACTACTTTTTCATATTAAATTTGTGTAGCACTGTACCATCATTCCAGTGATTACTTTTTTTTCATATTTAATTTTGTAGTACCGTCCAATCATTCCGGTGACTACTTTTTCATATTTAATTTTGTAGCACCGTCCCATCTTTTCGGTGACTACCTTTTTTTGCATATCTGATTTTCGTAGCACCGTGCATCTCCCGGACTACTTTTCATATTGAATTTGTGTAGTACCGTAGATTTTTTCCGAACTATTTTCTTATATCTGAGTTGCATAACATCATGTGTCTTTTCAATAACTTAGATTTGATTTGCATAATTCCACTCGTCTTTTCCGGTGACTCCTCAAATCTGATTTGCGTAGGGTTGTGCCATCATTCCAATCCTCCTATATAATTTCTCTTTTTCATTAGGGTCATGCCATCGTTCCGACCCTACCCATATTATTTCTCTTTTTTTGTCAATGGGGTCGTTCCATCAATTTGAACCATCAATTTGAACTATTCATTTGAAGTTTGATAAACACACAAAAGAGGCTTTCTTTTCTTGATAATTAACACAAACTTCCCCTGATACCTTTTTCTTTATTTCACCAATTTTTCTGTCATTCATAATTTTGCTTTATATGCTCAACTGATACAATCTAAGACAGAAATAAGTAGTAACATTTTAAAATGTGAGTTTCTATGCCATTAAACTGAAAATTGGATTGATCAAAAAATAACAATTCATATAATAGGTTCACAGATAAAGTAATGTGAAGTATTAGTAAACAAAAAATCTACCAGTAGAAATAGAAAACTTACTGAGGAAAGGGATGTGAATATCGAGAGCACATAGAATTCGATCTTCTTGAGACTTGCGGCGACCTTGATGCAAGGCAGTTTGGCACCTAGCATTCGGCAATTTCGACCATTGCTCAGAACCATATTCTGGTAGCTTCCAGCGAGGGCATTTCGGAGATTTAAACACGGCAGGTGCACCACCTTCTTTATATACCGTCAAACATTTCGATGATTCTCCGTAAGTACATCTACTCACGCAAAGAACAAACCCTAACACAAACCCTAGAAATTCGCATAAATTCATCCTCTTCTCCAGTATGTCATCATTCTCTGATCATTGGGAATTGAAATTGCAGATCCTGTAGAAATTGAGAGTAATTGGGCGGTGAATTTGAAAAGACGATGCTTTATAGGGACTGCTGTTTTTTCTGTCGGAACAAACCGAAAAAAGAGTAATCTAGAAGAGAAGTATGTAGAATTTGCACTTAGGAGCCACTTTTAGTTTTACTGATTTATTTAAAATCTAGCCATTTAAAGTGATTAACTTAATTTTAAGAGCTTATAGTCAAAAAGGCAAAAAGAATTGAGCAAAAATTCCAAAATTGTTGTACTTATAATACTAAGTGCAACTTAACAAACTTAGAGATCGTTTTGATATGATATATTAGAGAAAAGTATACGTGAAATATGTTATGGAACCTGTTTAAGTTTGATATGGTCACTTTGAAATATTTTTATAATGCACCAAAAGGTTTATATATGCCACTAAATTTTGGAAATTGGGTCAAGTATGTTATTAGTCAATAATTGACGTAATATATTTTTATTATTTTATAATTGATCCAAATATGCTCTTATTTATCATGTTTGTTTGGTAAAAATTTGGCACATTGTATTATAGGTGTATTAAAATGTGTGATAAATGTATTATTCATCATTAAAATTTGTATTACATGTGAATAATAAAATATTTTTTGTAATAATTAGTAAAGTTGTATTATAAATAAATTTAAAATAATCAAGTGAAAAAAAATATCATTGCTATAAATGGTAAATATTTTTTTATTATAATATATTTATGTAAGTTTCCATAAAAAAGTTTAGTCCATGGGCCGACACCGGCTGACGTCGATCGAGCCTCGAGGGCCAAGGGCTTTTATGGAGCGGGCTTATAAGCCTAGGTTTAAAAGGGCTTGAAAAATTCTATCTCAACTCTACCCCAATAACGAGTTGGGTTGGCCCAGCCCTATGAATTAAGCCTATTTTGACGGCTCTATTTTTTCTATAAAAAAAAAGGTTAAATTAAACCATCATGTAAAATTCTCGAGACTTTTATCAGGTAGATAAAGGTTCCTTATTGAAAAGTTTTTGCAATTAATGAGTAAGGATATTTAGGACAAATCTTATAACGATGGGACATATTTCACCTTAATTATTAACCGATGAATGATGATATACATAGACTATATTTCAAAGTTCCCTATTCACAAAATATAGTAGATTGATTGCAAATTGTAAATTGTTTTTGTGTTATTGGATATTTTAAAAAAAAATGCAACATAATGGTTGATAAAGTGTATTTATCCTAAAATTTAATGATACTAGGTAATTTACTCGTGCTTCATGCGGGCTAAACCTAAAATTTAGGTTTAAAGGAAAACATAAATTTAGTTTTATAATGTTGACATTCAGAAGAAGAATTTAAAATCAAATGTATATAAAAATAACTATTAGGGAAGAGATCATCAAAAAGTTTAAATCAACATAAAAGCAAAAGAATTACTATTGAAGTGACGAAACATAATTTTGGCAAAAAATTAATAAAATCCATGTTAATTCTCTTAATATGAACCTTAAAATATGTATTATAAGAAGTTTCTGGTGCTTCAAAAATTTGATTGAGATTTAGTAGCATATTCCGTTTGATCTAATTCACACTATGATTTTTTTTAAAGTTATATATCTTCTTCCTAATATTGTTTATTTGTTTAGGTGGTGTCTTTTTGTAGCACAAAGTATATAATTTCTCCTTAACATTTTCATTGCAGATGAGTAGTCAAGCAAACATTCTATGAACATATAATTCACCTAAGATATATTTTGTGAACTCTTTCCTACCGTTAATAGGAAATTCTAAGTTATCATATCTGATGTATGAGTGAAAAGGTTATAAATATACTATAGACACACACAATCTTTTGATTCAACCAACTCTCATATTTAACTTCAGGTATTTATTGTGGATCACAATAAAATGACATAACATATGATTAAATACCTCCAATACTAAAAGATATGAACGAATTTCCAGTATAGTCCTAAGGGGAATTTGGAAATTTTTTATTTTATTTTCTCGCTAATACTATGTAATAAGCAAAATGTACAGTATTTTTCCAATGTTGTAATATTTATAAAGAAATTTCATTATGATCGTGGCTAATAAGTTTATCAATATAATTGTTGTAAAATTTTGAGACCTTTCTGAATTTATAGGTCCCCTTCCATCTAATAAGAGAATCATCACGATACAAAAGGAATAAAAATAAAGCAAAAGTACGTGTCTTGTTTTAACATAGTATTAAAAGCAAAAAATTATTAGCCTATCAGGAATAAATCTAGATTAATCGATAGCAGATGTATAGTTTCTAAGCTCAAGGCAACCATGAATTGGACATCATCCTGTAATATAAATTAAATTTACTCAAAAGATCTTTTTTTATAAAAAAAAAAGCTAAACGAACTAAGTGTTACCAACTCTTTAAAAATCATTTCTTGAGTACTGTAAGACACATGGGAGTCATTTGGTAAGATGTAATAAGAAAATCTACTATATGTATCAGTTAAATACAACATATGCAATATTATAAGGTGCATAACTAATATGTAGAGAATTATTTTTCCTATTAAATATATAGAAAAACTATGGTATCAACAATACAATGACCGTTAATTTATGGATAAGCATGAGTAAAAATAAAATCACCCTTAATATACCTAACCGTCGATCTTTCTTAACAAAGATAATATCATACTTAGGTCTCATGATGAAATTCTAAAAGTGTAACCGAATCTTAGAAGAATTTCTTCCTTAATTCCTTTTGACATGAGACTGCTACTCTTATTTTCTTTACTACTCTTTCTCTTTGCTTAGTTGCATGTTGAGCCAACAAAGTTTTTCCATGTCTTTTCTTGCTACTTTCAATCAATCGGGAAAAGGAAGATTGAGCAGTGACTTGGGAAATAAGATAATAATAGATAAGAAAAAAACTTAGCATAACTAATGTCAACATAATACACTTTATCCAATACTATTCTTAAACACTCTACAAAAAGACCCCAGTACCTATACCGAAAGTTATTTTAACGTCTGAAGGACCAAAAATACGTAAGGTCAATTTCAAGATAATTAAACAAATATGATTCAAGGATAATGCTTAAAAATCCAGGGTCAATGCTTTCTTTTGAATGTTCTTAAGATAATTGAAAAGTAGGAACTTGTATACATTCAACAATACTGCAATTCTGTAAAATACAATAACCAAAGAATTTTTTTTGACTTTAAATCTTAAGATGAATCTGAATATATATAATTTACACGGTGTAATTATCCATTTTATTGGTGATATCAACTAATCTTCTACGCATAAAATCCTTTCCTTTAAATTATGACTATACCAAATTATGCTACATCAACTTAATTTATAGAAATAAATGAAAGCAAAATAATTAGATTAAAACATAGTGATTTGATACACCTTATTTGTAATGCATATCACACGCTATGTCTCTGTTTGCTCCACTAAAATAATCTTGAAGTAAAAAACTTGAAACATCATATGACAGTCCATATTAATCTTATTCACAATATTTATCTTCTAATAAAGGGATTTTAAATTACTAAAATTTAAAAAGTTTCACACACAAATGATTATTTCATTGTAATCTCACAGGTGAGGTATGAGAAGAGTAGTGTGGACACATAACCTATTCCTATCTTGGAGAATAGGAAGATTGTTTTTGATACACCATCAGTTCAAATCAATAAAAGGAGTGAAGAAATCAAGACAAAATACTACACTTGTCGATACAAATTAAATTAATTACAGTCAAAGTGTAAAAAAATGGAAAGTGCAGAACTATATGATTACTCACATGATTTTGGAATGCAAACAATCTTGATCCTTTCAAGACTTACCTTACTTACAATCAGTTTCGTCGTTTTGTATATCCTTATTCTTTATTTTATTCTGCATTCAAAGAATCAACAATTATGATTAAGTTTCACAATCCTCAAATCATAAGTTACTATCGAACAAAATTTGCGGCCTACAAATGATCATGACAAAATTGAAGTTAAAATATATAGAAGTTCAAATATAAAAATTTAAAGGTCTATTGAATAAAAGTGACCACCTAAGTAAAACTTAAAAAGTAGGGGAGGAAAGTCCACTATTTATAGACAACAAAGCATTTTGTGAACAAATGATTATTCTGTCTTTCAAAAAAGGTTATAATTGTATGGTAAAGTTACAATCCTTCGAAAAGATCAAAATCTTTCATAAAAGTCACAACTTTTCATAAAAGTGACAATTCTTCATTAAAATCATAACTTTTCATAAAAATCACATCTTTTCGGAAAGATTATAACTCTTTGGAAAAGTTACAACCCTTTGGAAAGGTTACAAACTTTCATAAAATGCACAACTTTTTCATAAAAGTGACAACTCTTCATAAAAGTCATAATTTTTCATAAAATATCACAACTTATCATTAAAAGGAGAAGGTTAATTTTCAAAATAAAATAAATAAATAAGAAAATCTTGATTTATGATAGCGCCAAATAGGCAAGCTGAGGATTCTCTTTTATATATATATATACTAGAAAAAGGGAAGTCGTGCTTCGCGTATCAAGGTTTTTAATTGTTTTTTTTTCATATTTTATCCTCAATATTAATTACTTATTCTAAGTTATTTTTCAAAATATATAATCGCATGTCAATTAATGTAAACATTGTGGTAAAATAGTTACTAATTAGAAATTCAAGAGGCATAAAATTTAAAATGAAGAAATTACAAATATTAACTGGGTCCTCAAATGGAAGGCAAATGAACAATATTCAAATGTGCCAATGCTTTTTGCTATGTAAAATGTATTTATATAATATATAAGCAATATAAGTGCACATTAATAGAGAAGTGGACCATTTTTGAGTGGCCTCACAGTTTTTTGCTATGTAAATGTGTACAAGCAATACAATGAGACATTGCAAAACAATAAAAAAAAGTGGGTCCTGTGCTGCTTGCTTATTCACATTTCTTATGTAGTAATATATATATGATTCTGAAATTTAATGGCCTAAACCAATTAAATACTTTTTAGTTTTTGTGGATGAAAAGTTATCGAATGTCAAACTAAATAATGTACTATTAAAATATTCAAACAAAATGATCATATCCATTAGCCGAATCCTAAATTTATTTGTCTAAAATATAAAAAAATCCCATAATTCAATGATCCACTACTTGCAGTATTCCACAAAACTTTAGTGCTCTCACTTGATTCGATACCTCGTTGAAACTAAAGAAGATGTCCACAATTGTAAATAATTCAATAAAGAAATATTAGCATTATGGGACTTGATAATGATGTCAAGGATTTCATAATAATTAATTAGAATTTTCACACTATTGATAATTTCGTGAATCTAAAATTTTGAATTTATCATAAAAAAGGCAACTTAGTGAATATTGGAAAACTTATTTACACATATTTAGTGAGTTTCTCATTATAAATATAAAATTTTGATTAAAATTATTGAATTCTGTTAAACTTATATATAAAGGGAGACCGGAAGAGGATAAGAAGCTTCAAATAAGATAACGATTAACGTGTATATATATATATTGCTTAAATATAAGCATAAGGCATACCCTCAAGTCACCACATTACCCATTCATGTAATAGTTATTAGGACAAATTACAGAAATCAAATATTTTTAAGGTAAAATTATAATTTATCCCTTAAAAGTTTATGATTATAGTATTCCTTAAATGGATACAATAATATAAGCGTTGATACATTAAAGAGGGATCGGATACATTAATGACCAAAAAATCAAAGCGCTGATACATTAAAAAAAGGGTCGGATATATGCGCGCTGATTCATTAAAAAGAGGGTTGGATTCATTAATGGAGAGTCTGGATACATTAATGGCCAAAAAATAAAGCATTGATACATTGAAAAGAGGATGAAATACATGCGCTGATACATTAAAAAGAGGGTTAGATAATGACATTTTTGTCTAAAGAGAAAAATAAGGGATTTTGGAGATTTATAAAATTTATAAAGAATAATGGTAATAAGTAAATTAAAATGTGAGATTTCAGTAATTATTCCTGCTTATAATACACCAAATTTACACTAGTCTGAAGTTAAAGTGATTTTTTATTAAAAATTAGTTCAAATAACTTTATTGATACTAATGTAAATTTGTGTGACTATTTTGTTGCAAAAAATAATTTAGTAACTTCTGTGAAATAAAGTAAAACTGAATTACCATCCATAAAATAAAGGATTAATTAGAGATCACTCAACTTCTAATTTACTAATTTACAGTAAAAATTATCAAACTTCTTTTTCTAACTACAAAAGTCACTCAACTTTTATATTTCATGCCACATATATTATCCAATTATCAATCCTACTCGTAATTACAATTATTTTATTAAAAATAAAAAACTTCCATGACACAAATAGTATTACGTACCCTAAAACGACGACCCATAAGGTAGTTTATGTGTTGAATGAATATGCAACAACATAATATCCTAAATCTTTTGCTGATGATTATAAATATAAATATAAATATAAATATTTAATAGAATGATTATCATATCCGTATGCTAAATCTCTTGATTTTTTTTTTACTATTATAGAAGTGTGAGTTAAAATTAGAGGTATCAAACATGTTTGTTAATTGTCCCTCTATTTTTGTTTAAGGATATTTTAGTCTCATTATTCTAGAGAAATTTTTTTGACAGATACTCTGATTAATGCAATCTATGTTGTTTATGGAATTGAAACTGTGATTAAAAAAAAAATCTTACATTTTTAAATGCAAAGTATACTTATATTTTTTTATTAATGATTTATTTGATTTTATCAATTGATGAAAAGCATCTGCTTACTCGTACCATTATTATATGAATTATTAATATATAATTTGATTCAAGAAGTTGATAATTTTGTATACCCCTTGTTTTACTATTCTTGTTGTAATGCTTGAAAATCTAAGAAGAAATAAAAAAAAAATTTACAATTTACTTTGCTCAACACTTTTCGACTATAATTCATATTTTTGATAGAGCATTACTCCAACTTATCAAAAATTTAAAGAAGAGTGTGTAAAAGAAGTAAAAAATAAATAAAATAATATGATTATTTGCATAGAGACGATAAAAAAATAAAATAATTTTTCTTAATTTCTTCTATATAAATGAAATTAATAAAAATAAAACAATAGTATCTTTTACAAAAATATATTTTATTATAAATAAATTATTATTTTTTTAAAAAAAATTAACACATAATTTATTATTATTAAAAATTAAAGCCCCTAATTGACCAATGCCAGCCATGCGAGCACATATACCAACTACATCTCTACCATGGAAGTGCACATGTAGTTCCTCCGCGGCGTACTGCTTGTTCTTTTAATTTAACGTAAGTTTAATAAAAGTACATTATCAACTAAAAATTTTTAAAGAATATGTCGAGTTAATAAGGTTCATTAAATAATATAACATAAAGAAAGTAAAATATACATATTTCAGTTTCTTGCATATAAGAAAAGCATCGCAAGCATAATTGGAAGATACAAAATTAGGCTCGTGCTCTGCACGGGCAATCAACGTCAAATCAGATTAATATTTGTCCTCAATAATCCATTATCGATACTTACATTATATTCATTAATTATATTATAGGTTATTCGACAGTTATTTTTTAGCGAACAATTTTGTCTAATTATGATTTAAGAAGTCTCAGATTGCCAATAACACATTTTTATAGGTATATGTAATCCTACAAAGAACATACATAATGACATATACAGTGGCGACTCAAGCTAGTGGCCTAAAGTCAAAAATAAATTAGAGATCTAAATTTTTAATTATTTTTTTTTAAATTCGAGATTCAAGTTATTTTTTTCTTTTTTAATAAAAAAAATTATTTTTATGGTCTTAATCTAGAGATATATATATACCAAAATATTTTTAATCTTATGATTTTAAATCTATCATGTGGAAGTTAAATTTAAAAATTGATCCATAAAAAAGAAACATTCTTTAATGTTTCAAAATAAACTAAAACAACAACAAATGAATTAATATAGGACAACTTTCACATATAGCAAACAAAAAATTCATAATTGTATGATATAGCAAAGTTTGCATAATTGAGCTCCATAGCAAATATATAACTGTATAATTCGCTATACATATACAATTGTATAATTCGTTGGCCTAAATTGTTGGGAATTAAACACACAACACACACAAATAATTCAGAGAAAAAAGAAACGGAACGCAAACGGGACACACAAGAATTTAACGTGGTTCGGTTTCCCTACTCCACGACTGTAACAGGAGGATTTTTATTTCACTTGTGCTGCTTGAGAATTACAAATACAAGGATCATATTTATAGGAAAACCAAATGGTTAACCTAGGGTTTCAGTAATGGGTTGGGCCGCCACAAGCCTCCACAAAGCCCAACAATCTCCCACTTGGAGGCTTGAAGAATTTCAACTGTCATCCACTTAGAACACTTGTATGTCTAGTAATCTTTTTCAACTCTCTCTCGCTACGCCTTTCTCATCACCAATCGAAGGCCCGCCAAGCTCCCCGGCTTCAACACATCGGGCCACTGAATCGCTTGACTCGTCCTCGGTCCCTACCGGCTCCCACTGAGACACGAATCGCCGGATCCTAGAACTCCCCGAGAACAAACACTCTCCATACTCAAGAAGAAATTTTTCGAAGATGTATCAATTTGGAATCTTGGTTCTCTTGACTCCATTGTCTTCAGGAGCCTTGGTGAAGCACGGCCGGTGCTCCCACCGCCACAAACGCCTCGACCGGGTCTTCCGAACCTTTCCTTGCTCGCTCACTTTGAATCGACCTGTGGCTCGGGGTTTCTTTCTTGCAAAGACAACCTTCTTCCGCCTACGAGATTCTCGTGAACCGGACTTTGTTTTTCTTCTCAATCGACGGTCACTCCTCAGGACGGTAATCCGACAATATACAACGATCCTCTTTTTGTTCCACGAGCCATGACAAGATTGCCCTCACGACCTTCCATCGCCCATTTCGAACTTCACACGATGTCCCCTGCTCATCCAACCGCTTAACAGAATCAAACTTTTCGTCAAGCTTGGAACAACTCGACATCCTTCAAGGTCCGTAAACCGACCGTGGCGTCTTCAAAGACCATGTCACCCATGCCCGTAACATCAAGAGCTCTATCGCCTGCGCAAGCCTTACCTTTCCAAAGTCTCCAATAACCAGATTCTCGCAATGCTTCACCATCGTGGGTAGCGTGAAAAGAAGCACCGTAATCCATGACCCAGGAATCCACATTGCTCTCCGCCGCAATGGATAAACAAATCCTCGCTGACGCTGCCACGCAATGTTGACTTGTTTGTCTTTCGGCATTGATTCTCGAAATGCCCCACCTCCTTGCGGTTCCAACATGTTACACCCGAGCCATCCCGAGCCTTCGATCGACTCCTTCTTCTGCCTCGCTCCCACTACCTCTGTATTTTCCGCCTCGACGACGTTTAGCATATCACCCGATGATTCTCCGTAACTCCTTCTTCCGACATCCTCGCCAAGAACGAGATCACGAATCTTCTCAAAGGTGAATCCATTAGGTCCCAATCAATCGCAATCGCCAGAATCGCTCCTAATTAACCGCCAGGCAATGATGATAACAGAGTAAAGCTTGAACTTCATCATCGAACTTAATGCCAACCGACAAAGTCCGCTAAGATCGAATTCAATGAGTTGATGTGCTCGAATCGAATCGCTTTCCTTCATCTTTGTGTTCACCAACTCTCTAATCGTAAAAATTTTGTTTGCTGCAAATGGCTTCTCGTATACATGTTAGACAAGGCTTCCAAGATGCCTTTATTTGTCTTCTCGCCCAAGAATGTTGAGCAACATTCTTGGTCAACGAAGTCGGATAAGCGACATAGCTTTACGATCCAAAATCGCCACTCTGCATCGGACAATTTTCCTCGCTTGTCACCCAACACTACGTCCAAATCTTTACGAACCAAAGAAATCTTCAATCTGCATCTTCCACCAATCAAATCTGTACCATCGAACTTCTCAATTGAACTTCCCATCTTACGCCATCTCAAAGGACTTCGTCAATTCCCTTAACGGCGTCTACAGGCGCTGGTGGCGATTTGGACGATGCTCACGATCCGACGCCGCGGCCGGATCTGAGGCTCTCGACGGCGGCCATCGGACGGCGGCGTTCTGCCGCAGCTATCGGCTGCGGCGGCTTTCTCCTCATTGGCTACGATCTGCGGCAGATCTCCTTCGATCTCTGCCTGGTTCGCGGCCGGCTGCCGCGAATGGCGATTCCAGATCCTCGGCGTCTTGCACTACCGTAGCCATGAACGGCGTGACACAATTCTTCACACAAGAACCCTAGGTGACTATTTCTCACGGTTTGTGTTACAATGTTGTTGAAACCTCGCTCACGATACCAATTGTTGGGAATTAAACACACAACACACACAAACAATTCAGAGAAAAAGAAATGGAACGCATAACGGGACACAATAAGAATTTAACGTGGTTCGCTTTCCCTACTCCACGATCGTAATATGAGGATTTTTATTTCACTTGTGCTGCTTGAGAATTACAAATACAAGGATCATATTTATAGGAAAACCAAATGGTTAACCTAGGGTTTCAGTAATGGGTCGGGCCGGCTCACAAGCCTCCACAAAGCCCAACATAAATTGTATAATTCGCTGGCCTCGCTATACATATACAATTGTATGATTCGCTGGCCTAAATTGTATAATTTGCTGACCTATTTCGCTGCAATTGTATAATTCGTTGGCCTATTTCGCTGCAATATGCATATAAACATACAATTGAATCGAAGCAAAATATTTGTGTATTGTATAATTATAAGTGTATAGGAAGAATATATATGTTTTTTCTCTCGCTTTATACAAAAACAGAAACACAATTTATGCACTTCTGTTGTATAAATCGAGAGAAAATTATATTTCAATGCAATTGTATAATTCGCTGGCCTTTTTCGCTGCAATATTTGTATAAAATTTGCATTTGCATATAATTGAATCGAAGTAAAATATTTGTAAATTGTATAATTAAGTGTATAGTACGAAGATATATGTTTTTGCATGTATATATACAATTTTCTCTCGCTTTATACAAAACAGAAACAAATTTTATACACTTCTGTTGCATAAAGCGAGAGAGGCGAGCAGAGGGAGAGTGGCGAGCAAGAATGGGAGAGTGGAGAGCGAGAGTTTGGGGAGAGAGGCAAGTGACAAACTTTGGCAAACGTTTGGTATGAGGCACAATTAAATCAAATAATAGCTACTCCATTTATTTTAGATTATTAGTTTGTTATCATATACAATTATCCCATTAATAAATGTAGTATTTTTTTTTGTTAAAATAGGCTTATAATAATTTTATTATTAGACGCTATAAAGTTAGTTTTATCACTCGAATAGAATAATAAAAGCATCATCTAATAAAAAAGATTGTCCTAAATTAATCATCTTCTATTTATTGGAGCAAATCAAATCAAATAATTCAAATTCGATAAGCTAGTCATATAATTGGATTGGTTTAAACACCATATGCGGGTAAGTTTTACCTATAATTTGCTTAATAGCATATAGCTGGCTTGCTTGTTTCGTTAAATTGCTCATAAGATACTAATACTAAAACAAGGATGAGCCTTTAACTCAACTTAAGTAATTTTAGGTTGATATTTTGTAGATATTAAAGTTTTGTGGGACTCTACAAGATGCATTCAATTTGAGTTGGGACTCTACAAATTGTGTTCAACTCAAATTAGGATTTTTGGAGCCTACTCAACCCTAAACCCTAGTTTATGCCTATAAAGAGTACTAAATTCTCTTAAAAGATATTTCGAAAAGATCCATAAAAAGATCGAGATATCAAATATTTCGCAAATTGATGGATTATTCATATATAGAGGTCAAATGTAAATCATCCTAATTCTAGATATACACCACTAACGGCACTCGAATCATGGATAAATTTTTGGAGAGTACAATCAAGGGATCAACAGAATTGTACCCGCAATCTTTATCAATAAAATTATGTTTCTTCTTATTTTATTGTGATTGCTATTTATATTATGTTACTTTAAAAAAAAATTGCAAACAAATTGGCATGTCGAGTGAGACCAAATTTGCCCTTCATCTCTTCTCTCTTGAATCAAATCTGAGAATCTGAAGCTGCAAATGTGGACGAATGAGTATTTCAAGCCTCGTCTTTGAATTTCATCAAGTCTACCCTCGACAAGCCTTGAAGTAGGGGGCATTTGTAGGACTCTACAAGATGTATTCATTTTGAGTTGAGACTCTATAAATTGTGTTCAACTCAAATTAGGATTCTTGGAGGCTACTCAACCCTAAACCCTAGTTTATGCTTATATAAAGGGTACTAAATTCTCTTAAAAGACATCTCGAAAATTTCATAAAGAGATCACGATATCTAATATTTCGCAAATTGATGAATTATTCATATAGAAAGATCAAATCTAAATCATCCTAATTCAAGAATTACGCCACAATCGGTCCTCGAATTATGGATAAATCTTCGAAGAGTAGAATTAAGGGATCAACAGAATTGTATTCGCAATCTTTATCAATAAAGTTATGTTTCTTTTTATTTCATTGTGATTGCAATTTCTTTTATGTCACTTTAAAACTTGTTGCAAATAATATTTTCTTAAAAGAAAAAAAGAAATCTTTGTGCTTTCAGTGGAATTATGTGAAACATAACAAGCAAGAAAAAGAACCAAAGAAGTTCACACTGTTAATTAAATCCTCCAAAAATAACTTCAACTAACTGCCCAAAATAAGCTACACAAATAGCTTGAAGACTGATAACTTGCTATAACATATCAATTAAAATATACTAATAGCACATAAAAATTGAAACCTCAACTAAACTAGAGTTATCAAATATGTACATGTTACTCAACTCAAAATAAAAAAATCCCACCAAACCAAAAAATGATAATCATCATCACCAAAAATATTGAACACAACTTGATCCAATTGACATTATTAATACATTATTTTACCCCACTCCACCCCAACACACACACACACAAAAAAAAAAAAAAAAACATACACACACACACTTGAGCACCATCTATATATCCAATAATCAACAAAGCATTTCATTATACTTGATTACAATTATATCAACATACATATGAAGATGAAAGAAGCAATATTGTGTTCACTAATTGTACTAGGATTTGTAGGATTCGTGACTATGCAAAATATTATCCCTTTGAAATCACTTATTTGCTATCAAGCCCAAGATTTGTTATCACCATGCCAACCATTTTTATTGGGTTGTAGACAAAATATTACAGCAGAATGTTGTCAAGGTTCTCAAATTTTGGCTAGTCTTGTAAAAAATAGTACAATTGATGATATTAAAGATTTATGTAAGTGTCTTCAAAAAAGTGGGAATTCTTCTATAATTGATGTTAAAAAGGGAAGAAAACTTTTCAAAGTTTGTAAGATCAAGAGAGTTCCTATTGGTCCACAAGTGGATTGTGATTGGTAAGAAATTTATCCTCAATTATTTTCGAGTTCAAGTTACGTACATCATTAGTGTAAGAATTTTTCACGATTCATTTTTTAAACTGACATGTGTATAACTTAAATTCATTAATTTCTACTTTTTCTTCTCCTTCTCATTTTTTGGTAAGAATATTTTTATCATAAAAAAAAAAAATCTTTAGCTAAGTGGGCATCGATTTTTGAAGAAATTGTGAATTTCTCGAAATGTAGGTGATGATCTTTCATGCAATTTGATTAGGAAATATAAACATTTAGACATACTTTATTATTATATATACTATTATTATCATTTATATTTTTAAAATATTATGTATTTTATCACTAATTAAGAGTTTCCTACCATATATTAAAGAAAATACACTTAGGTACATGTATTATTGTCATCAGATATAGAAAAATAGGGAGAGAGGCGAGCGAGATTGGAGAGGGAGCCTAGATACACACGAATCATGCTAGATACACACTAGATTCATGTATTCTAGTATAATTCACATGTATTTAACTTGGGATACCATATACCTGGGAGAATGGTAAGCAAGATGGGAGAGAGGCAACAAGGACAAACGAGATTTGTTATGTATCCCCGATACATGTGAATCCATTTTGATACAATATATCTAGAACAACTTACAATTAATTTTGACCTCATGTATCTGATACACGTGTATTTGGACGTATTTGGAGGCACCAAAATCTGGTATATTAAGAAAATTGTAAATTAGAGCGTATCAAAATAATTAGCTCATAAACTAGTAACAATTAGATTTATGTTTCCTTTTAATTATTATATAGCATCTTGGTTAAGTTTCTAATTAGTTTCTTGTTCTTTTGGGCATGCAGTATTGGACAATATATGGACTCCCAAATTGGGATTTGAGAAGGAAGTCCACCAAGCAAATCTAAGTACTATTACTTATATATGTGTATATAAATATTGTAAACGTATTTCCTTCCTAGCTACGTTTGAGCCTAAGTATTGCATCTTTTGACTTAATTTTGTGTCAAGAAGAGTGTATTGTCAGTGCTATATATATGAAATATATAACAAATATTATAAGTAAGTACTCATAAATTGCTATAGATAGATCATTATTGCTTGTATTAGGTTGTACGTGACTATTATGTTCTTTCATGTACATACTTGATTCGTCCAAAAAGTTTAACATGTTTCTAAATCGGCTTGGTCTGGTCGCCCTATGAGACTGACACTTCAAAAGGCAATATATCTTTAGTAGGGGCCTTAGTCTTTTGACTAGTATAGGGATGGCAAGAGAACAAAGTATGTCATAATCATAAATTTGTTTGTAGTTGCAACTTTTGTAATAGTAATAAGTTTGAACCTTCCAAGAAAAGCTTTGAATTAGGAGGGCGATCCTCCCAGTGAACTGAACATACCACAAACCGCAAATGAAGAAGTAGAGTACTCGAATATACTAGAGCTCCTGAGAGAACCATGTTAAAGGAACTCAACAAAATGACCCCGTATAGGCACTAGAAACAGCTTTAGAAGCACAAAAATTGAAGTCGCTTGTCTTCAAGCTCAACATGACACATGACATTAGAAATTGATGACTATGTAAGTTGAAATTGTGTCATGTTTTGTTTAATCATCTCTCTCCAAATATTTCTTCGGCCTACCTATCTCTCTCTTTATGTCATCCATACCCAACCTCTCACACTGCACTAGGACATCCTGCCTTTTCTATGCACATGCCTAGACATTCCTAGATACATTTTCTGTATCTTGTTCTCTATCGAGGTTGCTCGCATCTCATTTCTTCATTCCTAATCTTATCTATTGGATGCATATATGCAATTTTCATTCTTAAAATAAGATAAGATTCTTTTTCCACCCAAAGATAAGATGGAAATATAACACCAAGCAATAATGTTTTTGTTTAAGCAAATAGCGCTAATCAATGCTATCAATAAAGTCAATCAATCAAACACAATGAACAAATTGAAAAAGATTGAAACCAGGAAAACAAAATATACATACAATGAAAACATATAAGGTGATATAGATTAATGATTTTTGGCAACTAGCTAGTTTGCTAATATCAATTCCAAAGATCACATTCTACACATATATACATGAAAAAAGTTGATTGATGAACATCATTTTAGTATTTTAGTGTACGCATATCCCTCTCAGAAAATAAAAAATTAGTGATAGACAAAATTTTATAACTAAACAATAAAATTTCATGTTAATTTTATTTAGCTATGAATTAGCTATTAATTATATATAAAAAGGATTAATTACCTAGCTTTTAAGGGATGGACTAGCTAGAAATTACACATAATTTTTGTGGCTAAGTTATGTTTTCTCTAGTGTATATTTAGTGTAAAGCCCTCGTCAAAAACACCAACGTGATAATTCCTATGAATTTATTACAATCAGCCTGTTGAATATAAATTAGTACTTTTAGCTAAGCAAAGAGTTCACAAAATATCTTTATTAAGTAAAGGATGTAACAACTGCGTAAAAGTTGTTTTATACTAAAGGTTTAAGTCATAAAAATCACTTTAATTTATTCGCATAAGTCATTTGAACACTTCAACTGAAGTTTGTATATATTGAACACATCTATCACTTCGAATCGATACATCTTTGATATTTTCTTGAGACAAAAATTTAGTGTGAGATATTTTTGCGATGACATAGCACAATGACAAATTATATTGTGACACATGTCATTTGAATTCAAAAAATTATTAAAAAATATACTATAAGAAAATATTTTAAAATAAAAAAAAAATAGAAAATCAATTAATCCTACACAACCCACCCGCCCAAAACATTCCCGTCGGCCACCACAATTCGTCCACGGTCGACATGGTAATTGCTATCTAGGGGCGGCAATTTCAACTCATCTAAGTGGAATGAAACTATTTTACTCATATTAAATTAAATGGATTATTCATATTTTATTTTCTTTTCTTAAATGGGTTAATATAATCTTCAATCTATTTAATCTCATATAAATATAGACAAAATGGATTAACATGAGAATCCATAAAAGTAAATTTAAATTTTTAAGGCGTTGAGGGTGGGGTTGAATATGGGACGGGGTGGAGGATGAAGAGTGGGGTAAGAGATTTTGTTTTCCAAGCTTTTAAGATGACTTCTTTAATAATATGGGTAAATCTGGATACTCATATTATTCATTGGGTAATTCGTTTTTACTTACTTAAAATGTGAGTTCAGTTGAGTTTTTTTTATCCATCTTTAGTTTACTCATTTTCGATTGACTCATATTGGACTCGACCCGCTCATCTGCTATTCCTAGTCTCGATCGAGACCTAACATATGAAAGAAATTAATTAATCTTGTCCATCATTCTATACTTATAGAACACTCGTACATGACCATCTCCAACCCACCTCTAGTTTACTCTCTTCTCTATATTTGAAGAGTAAATTAGAGAATGAGTTCTCCAACCATCCTTTATTTGCTTGCATATGCAACATTGAATTTTATTTTACGTTTTCTATTTCATTTAGACGATCAATTTCAACTTAATTCTCTATTTTACTCTCTAAAAAATATTTTTCTCTCTCTTCTCAATATTATATTATTGCTTTTATTTCATTCTTATTTCATAATACAAATTCTTTCTTTTTCCCAAATAATTACTTTATATGATTTTTCATTAGATATAAAATTTGCTTTTGTTTTTTACTAAATTTCTAAATAACATAACCCCAATACACAACAATTCTCTGGATCATACCTTAATTCCATTCTTATTTTATGGTTGCATGTGATTACTTGCAACAAGAACAACAATAAGTGAGTGAGAGAAATCGACAATTACAACCGTAACAATCTCTGAATCATATCTTTAATTTTTTCAAATAGTGCTAAATTTGAAAACGATTTTCGGAATTAATAAATTATTGTTGTGATAAATTAATTATAAAGTTATGTATTATATTGAATTTTATCTTATATTTAAATTATTATGTTACGTATTCTAATGTTATCTTGTATTTGAATTATCATGTTATGTATTGTATTTTTAAAATTAAATTTGTCATCTTATTATTTAATTTTGGGTATTCTGAAGATCAATTACAAAATCAAATTATACTAACGACGAAAATTAGAAAAAATAAAATAAAATACTATTCGTTCGGGATGAAAGTAGTATATATTAAATAATATATTTTTTAAAATAATTATATTACATTAAAAAGAATTACGAATGTTGGACATTTAATTAATGACAATATATGTAAAATAATATGTTGATTAAAAAAATATATAAATAACAATAAAATATTAAAAAGGTAAAATAGAAAGTGTGAATACTAGTTCTCCAAATTTGGAGAACTACTATTCAACTCTCTCTATATAAAGATAGAGAGCGATATAGACGGGTGTTACGGTGCCAATTCTCTATTTTTGTCACGACCCAAAATGATTCGTGAGTGGCACCCACACTTACCTCCTTAGGTGGGCGAACCAACACATCTAAACCCCAACATATACCACTAGTTCAACTATAAATAATATAAATAATGCGGAAGCTCCAAAAGATACTAAGCAACCAATTTAAATAAGTTTCTAAAGTTTAATACTTATCATCCCAAAATCTGATAGTCATCACATCAATGACATCTATTTCCAAATTACCAAGTCTAAGAGTGTTTAAGAAACCAAAATAAGCAAGAAGATGGTCTATGTACGAAATTCAAAGACATCAAGACGTGAATGAGAGAATCCAGCACCAGCTAGAATTAATAGCTCACCCTGAACTCTGATGTGCTGGAGACTGGCTAGAGCTGAGGGCGAGTCGAAGTCGATGTACACTTGTTGCACTCCACAAAAGAATAAAGAAGAAAATATAAGTAGGGATCAGTACAATGAACACGTACTGAGTAGGTATCATCGGCCAACTCAAAATAGAAACCAATATATATTGAATAATAACATAAAATCAACTACAATACTTAACAGGTGGCAAGCAACAAATACATGAACCAATGACCACAACACCATAGTAGGTATACCATCAATCACAACATCAAGAACACCTATGAGAGGGTAAAATAGAGGTGGCTCGGAGATGATCTGATGTCTAAAAAATGATTTATAGTGATACACATTTATATATATAGGCATGTGTCTCGATTAGTACGGTTCGATTTTATATATTATTGATGCGATATATTGATTTTTTATTTTTAAATATTTTAAATTAATAATTAAATCAACAACATGTGTTTTTTATCAGTTTTCCAACTTATTAATTCGGTCTTCAGTTTAACCAATACAAAATGCTCATAAAATAAATATATAATTTTTGTAATAATTTAGCACGATAAGAAAATAATGTATCTTTACATAATGCTCGAAAAAAAATTAATAACTAATATGAAAAGAGCTATACAAATACAACACAAATAAAAGCACTATAGCAGTAATGCAAATTGAAAGTTGAAAGGCAAATACAATAACTAATAAGGTGCTCATATTAATATTTAATATTTGTGCAATGGCAAAAATAAAAGATTATTATCGTCTTAATGAATTATGAATTTATCAAATATTTAAAAATAAAAATCAAACCGATAATTTGATAATTTATTTTATAAAACCATTAAAAAATTGTTAATCTAATCACTTGATAGCAATAAGTCAATATCATTTGTTTTAATTTGATTTATTGATCAGTCTAATTTTTGCCATCGATACATCCCTAATTTATTTCAAATACTTAATTTTTATGTCTAATCAAATAACGTAAGATAAACGGATAAAAAATATCTCGCCGGCGATGGCTAAGGCTTTATCCTTTAGCATAAATCGAGGAGCCGAAATTGTATATTTGGCAGTTGGTAGTTGACACTTGGTGGAGCTCTTCTTGTAACAAGTAATCAAAATCTTTTATTCTCAACTATATATTATAAAAATAAATATTCTTTTAACAGCATACCCATACCTCTGCAATTTCTGAAAACTAAAAAAATTAAAAAACTGAAAAAAAAATTAAAAATTATAACGTCTGGAAACCTCTAGAACATACTAGAACAACAATTTAGAAACTACTAAATATGTATTTTTTTAATATATCATACTTGTTCTTCGTGCTCGTGGTCCTACAAGAGTTGGTGGTTATCTATACCGTCAAATTAACCTTTTTTATAATGTTTTTAAATTAATCTTAAGCTATTATTAGTATTATACTCCAATATTGGTACAGTATATATAATATAATATTAATATTATATTCCAACACTGGTACATTATATATAATATATAACATTAGTATTTTATTCCAAACATTGGTACGGTATATATAATATAATATTAGTATTATATTCCAACATTGGTACAGTATATATATATATATATATATATATATATATATATATATTAGTAGTATGTTCAGTTGAGTGGTATTACCATTTTACTTTTGGGTCATGAATTCATGATAAGAGATCACAAGTGGCACTTTAAGTAGGCATTTTGACCATAAATTTTATTTTTTTTAAAAAAAACAAACTTACATTTAAATAGTTTTGTGAAAATTTGAAACAATGTTTATGTTTAAACAATTTAAATATAGCTTTAAAAACAAAAAGTGAGTTATAAAATAGATTTATAATTTTTATTTATAGGAGTACTCTGTGAAATGAGCGTGTGCATATAGATGACTTGAGCCTTCTTAAAAAACTTAATGCGGAGATATTATTAGTCCATTATGAAAAACTTAGATTGTGTAAGTGAGCAGTCTTTAGTAAATTCGGAGAATCAATCAAGAAAATCTTATAAATTGACTGTTAATAGCATCATATTATCTTAGATTAAAAATAATAATTTAATATAATGAAAAAAATGCTAGGCAACTTGAAATTCTCATTATCAAATTCAATTAAGTAAATTATTCTAAAAAAAATGTTAGTATCTTTTTATGGTCAAAACATTTCCTAAATGTTTTGGTCAACGTATTTATGCATTTGTGCCTAGATGGCGTCAGAATAAAATTCTAATATATTATTTAACCCACTGTAACGAGGCAAATTTTATTACTATTTTATAGTACGATAATGGATTCCAACTTTGCCAGGCAGTGAACCACAAAAAGATAATAATAAAAATACAAAGGTATCAACAAATTGATGAGTATTTTCCAATACTACAATATTGTTGGCAGTTGTCTTAGGTGTCTTTTTTGATACTCCTCCGATCTATTTTTATTTATTTGTTATATTAAAATAAATACTTTGTTCGTAAGAACATGAGCGAGCGATTAAGAAGTGTGGAGAGAGATTTGGGATCGAACTTAGTCCATGAATGTTATTTTATTAGAGAAAAGATATAAAGTCAATATTGAAATTGTCCCAAATTTCTAAAAAGATATTTTAACTTTGTAATCATTTTATTATCCCATTAAACAATTTTGAATAGATATAATTATATCATTTTTCGCCCACCTGATATAGAAAGTGGTGTGTACTCTCTCAATGAGATTGATCAACCTATAATAAATAATATAATTTTATTTTTTAGAAGTATTTTATTATAAAATATATTTTCTTATTTTTCATGTTATTTTAACTTGTTTTTATTTTTTCTTTCTCTTTCTTTTTTCTTCTTCAAAAATCCATTCTCATCTCCATCAATTAAAGTTTTACTTTCAATGTCATTATACTTATCACAACTTCATCTTCCTTTTTTATTACTATAATTTTACTCTCTTTAATTTTAAAATTTTATCTAAATATTTTCTTAAACTTTGAACAATTTGATAAACCCATTAGATTTCAAGGTGATAAGAAGTATCATATAGTGTTTTTTTTTTATCCGATTTCAATTAAGTTCTTTCGATTTTTGGAAATTAATTGATTCTTTTAAAATTATCATTTCTAATTTTGAATTTATATGAAAATGAGTAATTTATGATACCTTCTAAATTTTCTTAGAAAAATAATTAAATTTACTATCAATAATTCAATAAAGTCTAAAAAAAAAAATATGAATTTTATAAAGAATTCGACTAGAAAAAGAAAAAGAAAATTAAAAAAATGGGAGTAGGACTCAATTTGACATAGAGTGTAGGAGGTGAAGAAAAAAAAATATAATGGAGGAATGAGTCACTTGAAAATGGGAGGTGGGATATGATGTGAAATTTAAGATAAATTGAAACTAAAAGTAAAAAATTAAGAGAAAGAGAAATAAAGTTTTTAAAAAATACTTAAGATAAAAAAAATACATTTTAAATTAAATTAACACGTGTCATATAATAATTGGTGTGTGAACACACTTACTTTTTAAAACTTGGGACTGATAAAAAAATGACATATTAATATATGTTCAAAATTGTTTAATGGGTGTAATAGGACAGTTACAAAGTTAAGGTGTCTTTTTGCAAATCCGAGACAACATTAATGGCGGCTTTACGTCTTTTGTCTATTTTATTATGAACATGAAGCATGGAATTTGTATAGTGCAATTCACATCAGTTATACCGTTGGCGAACTTTTATATAATAAGTACGTTTTGACCAAACTAAATTATTATATAAAATAATTTATTAAAATAATATTTTTTTAATTTTTTTACAAAACTAGCATTAACGTATGTTACAGTAACGTTTTAGGGTATATTTCATTTTTAAAAAAGCTGATGGCATTAGTTGATATACGTTACTTGTAGTAACGTTTTATTACTAAAACGTTACTGTGAGTGACGTTTTACTCCTAAAACATTATTCACAATAACGTTTTAGGAGTAGAACGTTACTTACAGTAACGTATATCAGTCTAACGCCGTCAGTTTTTTAAAAATGAAATATACCATAAAACGTTATTGTGAAATACGTTTATACTAGTTTTGTAAAAATTTTAAAAAATATTTTATTTTGGTAAATTACTTTATATAATGACTTAGTTTGGTAGAAAAATTCTATAATAAACTATAGTTCTTGGTAATTAATAAAATGTAGTTACCAAAAAAAAAAAAAACTATAGTTCGAATTTTTTTTACATGTTCAACTTCAAAATTTAAAACATTTTTTTTTATTTTTGTTTCATCTTTATAATTGAGTATTTAAGTATTGATATTTAAATATCGAAATAATTTATGATAATCAGGAAAAATAAAATAAATATATCAATCTAATTATTTATTTCCTATTACAAAGTATAAGTCAAACATAATAAAGAAAATACAAATAAAATGGGGGTCTAATAGTAACTTTATACTACTTCATGTTGATGGATTCTTATATATTTTAAGAATTACATTTATTCATTCAATATTTGATTTATTAAAATGCAAACTATCTAAATAAAGGATAAAGATACGGTCAAGTATAATTAGGTCAATTAATTTTTAATAACCTTATAGATTTATGTAATTTGTATTATATAATAATTTATGGTTGAGATTCATTTAAATTATATTTATTTTAATAGTAAAAATAACAAATCCGTCAATTATTTTTATTCTTTAAAACTATCAAATAAAATAATTAAGTGTACCCTATCTAATATTTTCAAGAACAAATAAGACTGACGAGAATATGCGGACTTCTTGACTTTTTTACCTGCCGAACCTCATACTTGTATTGAATTTTCTAAATTATACTAATTTTAAAGAATTTGACACTTTTGAATAATCTGAATAAATATATTTTTATAATTATTTGAAAACCTTCAAATAAGTTTTTTTTTAAAAATATATTATTATGTTCTTTAATTGAATTACTATTTAGAATTGAATTATGTTTTTAAGTTTGATCTATTTATGGAGATTACTTTAGAATTTGGAGAAAACATGCGTGAAATTACTCTCGAAGAAGTTGGCGGGTAAAAAGTCAGAAAATTCGCTTATTTCTCATAATCTTAATTTTTTTTCTCGAAAATATTAGCTTGTTATACGTAATTGCTTTATTTGATAGTTTTTATATATATAAAAAAAAGTTGATAACTTTGTTATTTTTATTAGCTATTATTATAATAGGTATATAATTTAAATGAATTTTAACCATAAATTATTTTACAGTATACATAACGTAAATATATAAGGTCATTAGACATTACTTGACCCAATTATACTTGACCGGATCTTTATCCATAAATTAGGATTAATTCTTTATATGCTAATTCATGTATCCGTTTTATTTATTTTTTTACCTTTTTTGGACAAATTTTATATTTCGTGTCTCCTCCTAAATTAGACTATTAAGACTTTAGATGATTAGTCTTAATTTTAACTTATAAATACATGTTGACTTTAAACTACTTTGACAAAGAAAGATATATAAATCTTCACAATTTAAAAATAGTTTTGTATGATTTTTTTGTAAATCCTATATATCAATTGGTTTAATAGTCTAAGTCAAGTTATACAATTAATCAACTAATCGCAGAGTTAAATATTGTGTGTATGTGTGTGTGTGAGAGAATAAAAGATTCAATCAAACAATTAATTTAAGCTGATATTGTAAAATGTAAATGAAAATTAAGAATTACATAATTCATAGAATAAAATTCAAAAATAGGAAAAGGAAAAACACAATTTTACTTGCAATTTCTAAGAAGGTGAAAACTATTTACATCATCAAATTTTACATTAAAAAATAAACTATCGCTCAACGTTAAAAAATAGTGTAATGATAATCCCTCTAACGTGTATTATGGGAAATTTGAAAAAGTTGATCGGTGAAAAATTCTAAATTGAGGATTTTAACGATGAATGTTCTTCAAATTGAAGGCATCTGTCAAGTTTAATTAATATTTTTGAAAAAAAATACAAACCTTGAATGAAAATTTATTAAAAAGTTTAATAAAATTTGCAAATAATTGAACAAAAAATTATAGAATTTGTTAATTTAGTAATATTTGGGGAAAATTTAACAATATGTGAAATGGAAGTAATCTCAAAACATGCTCTTACCAAGGCATTATTAATTCATTGATGAAATTTATGAATATTTTAACGAGATATATTGATAGAATTACGTCTCGTTCAACATAATTTATGAATAATATAAGATATTTCAATCAAATAAAATTTATGAACAATTTAACCTAATAAACTAAGTGAAAATAGTTTCAAAGCTATATCTTTGCGAAAAATAAAACTTTAAACATAAAATTTGTATCTGAAAGTTGCAGATTTTAAAATAACATAACCCCCCTATCACCTTTTGCACGATATTTTTCCACCTAACCCCCTTTCTTTTCTTTTTCATTGTCTTTTTTCTTGTCTTGATAGTAAGGTGGTGTATCGGTCGATTTGGTTCGATTTTAAAGTTTATTGTGTTAACTTATAGGTTGTTGTTTTTTAGAGATGTTAAATCTTTATAGAACCATTACGATATTGGTTTATTGGTTATTGGTTTATCGATTTTTGATTGTTATCGGCTTGGTTATCGGTTTAACCGTTAAGATTTAAAACAAAAGAAAAAATATTAAAAATCACTTAGAAACAAGATGATAAACCAAATAACCCATGCACTTGAGTTCACAAGTTACTTCTTGTTCAAAAGCAAACACTTTTACATTGTAGAATAACCAAATGTTTGAGACAACAAAATAAAAGTAAGAAATTAAAGTCTAAGTCGAGGATTTTATATACAAAATGATATAAATATATTTTAATTTACTATCGGTTAACTCGTTAAGAAAAAACTTCAAACCGTTAAGAATCGATAACTTAATAAAAAAAATAAATCAAAACTGTTATCAAAATCACTAAACCCATAACTCAATATTATAATTAATAACTTTTTATTGATTTGACTTATCGATTTCGGCTCGATTTTGAACAACCCTATGTAATATATATAGTTTATATTTTTAATGATGTCAATCAATAATAGGGGAGTCACAATCCCACCAATCAACTTGCCCCAAACTGCTGCTTCAAAAACCACTACTTGCAACTTGCAATTCCTGTGGACCCCAACAGCACCTCAACCATACCTAAGTTCCAGAACTTTCTTCTAAAGAACCTTCTCCTCATCCTTCCATTTTCGAAACTACTTAATATTAAAAAAATAAAATAGGATTATATGCATTATTCCTTCAGTTTCGTGACATATTTTTTTTTTAGTCTGTTTTAAAAGGTATAAATACATTATCTCAAATATCTAATGATACTAAACCAATATACTCTATTTATCTTAGATTTAGGACAGAGATAAAATGTAATTTTTTTTATTTAATTTTTCATGATTAGTCAAATTACATATATATAAATTGAAACGGAGGAAATAAAAAATAAAGAATTGCATAGGAAGAAGATGCTCACACCCCAAATGTCTAGAAGTCTAGAACCTTCCACTTAAACAATATTTTATTAGTACTATCATTTTTTTATTATTATTTCTTAGCAACTCAATAGGTGGAATTTCTGATTCTTCTTTTGTATTAATAGCCTTTTATCACTTACTTCCAAAGCTTCTTTATCCATGGTGTCCATAACAATTTATTCACCAACTGCTTAACTGCATAAACTACCTTCCCAAAAGAGAAACTTTCCATTTCCAAAATCCAAAATCCAAAATTCAATTTAATTTTTTCTTCATAAAAATACATATATTTTCCCCTGTTTGTTTGATGATGAATCAATTGTATTCTGTTAAAGAAGAGTTTCCAGGTTCAAATTCTGGTGGTGGCGGTGGGGGTGAACCCCCACCGTCGACACCACAACCAATGGAAGGGCTTCATGACATTGGTCCACCACCATTCCTTACAAAGACATATGAAATGGTGGATGATTCAAGTACAGATCATATTGTTTCATGGAACAGAGGAGGTCAAAGCTTCGTCGTCTGGGATCCTCATTCCTTTTCGACTACACTACTTCCTAAATTCTTCAAACATAACAATTTCTCCAGCTTTGTTAGACAGCTTAATACTTATGTAAGTCAAAAATCTGTTAACTCCTCCAATACATTTTTTTTTCAAGTGGGAAATTCGAATTATATATATATGTATATATTTGTAGGCTCCTGATTGCTATTAGTAGGACGGAGAAAAAAAATCCCACTTGGAGTGTTAATGTGATGATATAAATATAACTTTTTCAGAATTGTGTTGTTTTTTTTTTATTAATTTCAGACGAATTAAGATCTGGTGATATTCCTCTGATGATTTTTCAAGTTCTGCTGGTTGGTATAGCATGTTAAAATATTGATCGTGATGCGGACCAAAAAAATTGCATTAGTCGAGAATTGTTTGCTATGGATTTTGGAAGATGATAGTATGGGATTTGGTTGTTGCAGGGATTTAGAAAGATTGATCCAGAGAGATGGGAATTCGCAAACGAGGCATTTCTAAAGGGGAGTAAGCATCTTCTAAGGAACATCAAGAGGCGAAAAACGCCTAATTCTTCTCAGCCTTTGCCTTCTACAGAGCAAGGTCTCGGGCCTTGTGTCGAGTTAGGAAGATTTGGATTTGATGGAGAAGTTGATCGATTGAGGCGTGACAAGCAAGTTTTGATGATGGAACTAGTGAAGCTTAGACAGAATCAACAGAATACTCGAGCTTATCTTCGATCTTTGGAGGTAAGGTTACAAGGAACAGAGAGGAAGCAGCAACAAATGATGAATTTTTTAGCAAGAGCAATGCAAAATCCTGAGTTTGTCCAGCAGTTAATCCAGCAAAAAGGGAAGAGGAGAGAAATTGAAGAGGATATAACCAAAAAAAGGCGACGACCTATTGATCATCAAGGTCCTAGTGCTACATTACATGTTGGAGGATCTAGTCATTCAATAAAATCAGAACCCTTGGAATTCGGAGAGGCTAACGAATTCCAAGTCTCTGAACTTGAAGCACTCGCATTAGAAATGCAGGGATATGGTAGAGCAAGAAAGGATCAACAAGAAGAGTACACGATAGAAGGGCTCGAGCAATTTGAGAACACGGATAAAGAACTTGATGTGGGATTTTGGGAAGAGCTATTTAACGATGAGGACGTGTCTGGAAATGAAGACGGTGAAGAGGAAGATGTAGATGTCTTGGCAGAGAGGTTAGGGTTCTTGGATTCGAGCCCTTAGTAAAAGCCTCAAACTAGTTTTGTCTCATGTGCTTTTATTCAAGAACTCATGATTCATGAGCTGGATCGTTACATCGAAATCTTGTATGAACCTACATTGTGTTATTTACTACTACTACTGCTAGTTAACCTATGTGTCTTGATTCTGTGTAGTGAGTTTTCAAGTATTCAACGACGAATGAAGAAAGCAGCTATATGGATCGACCAGCTACTCGTTGGTAGTTTATTTCTTTCGGAACAAATATTCTAGTCTCTCTTTCTGTGTAACTATAGGCCTTTCTTGTAAACTTTATTTTAATTTTATTGACAGGATAGATTCATGAAGGACTCAAGAGTCAAGTCTGAAAATCCCTTGTTGGTTTTTCTGGTTACTATTTATCTTTTCAGTCATTGGTTTCCTTTGTTACATCTCTGCCTCTTATTCTTGTTTTTCTCTATGGATCCAAATGCAGGCATAGGATTATGCAGATTCTGATCAAGTTTATGGTCTTCGAAGATTATCGTAAATTCTCATTTTGGGTTATAAAAAGATGTCAACTTTAAATACGCGTTAGATTCTTCAAAAATAAATGTATTTTAGAGAAAATTATACAGATGCAACATCAAAAATGATAATATTGTTTTGCTTGTGCGTGGTTCTTAGAGTGTTGTCTTTATGATGAAGACATAGGTTTTACAAGTAGAACCAATTACACCAGAATCAAGGTTTTATCACAAGTGGCGATTTGTAACTACTTTGCTGACAAAGCTTTAATTTGTTTGCCATTTAGTGCCCTTGTCTCTATTTGTGAGAAATGATTCATGTCCAATGGTTCATGTTCCATATTTTAAAAAAAATCTCCTTCTTTTGTTGGCTCTAGAAATGAAAATTTAAATAAAAAACTAGAAATGGAGAGGAAACATTTAATTATATTCGAGTCCATTAAATCTACAGTTTATTTTTATGAAACTCGATTCTTTGCTAGTAATTGAGGTATAAGATTATTTTCTCTCAAGATAAATTGCACTAGTGTAGCGGTACTTCAAACTCTAGCGTACAACAAAAACTCAAAGAAGAACTAAATCACACCAAAAAATTACTTGCAATGTACGAAAATCGCAGAAAGAAAGGGAGCTTATCCGAATTTTCATCAGTAAAAATCTAAAGAAGCGGATAAGTATTTATAACCAACAAAAAGTAGTGTAGATATATACTCTAGTGCCTTTTATGAAAAATTACAACATATTGAATGTGAAAATATGTTATTCAAATTGCACCTTTCTCCTAATGCCTTCTCAAAAATATCTATTCATTTTTCATTCACATCTTTTAAAAAATCTAACAAAATAACTTTTTCAAATCTCTCGTACCTAAAAACGAAGACATCTTGTAAAATAAACATAAAACTAAAATAGATATCGTAAGTATTCCGCTTTATATCAGCTATATACTTCCTCGATCTACAATTGTTTGTCATGGTTTCTATTTTTAGAGTCAAACTATAAGAACTTTGACTAACATTTAAAGATGTATTTTTTCCTCATATTGATATGCAAAAATTTGCAATTTATAGTACTTTTAATATAGTTTTTGATTCTCACTGCACCAAAAATATTTTTAGCGATAATTAATCAGTAGTAATAGTTTAATGATTGCTAAATATTATACTCTTTTGGTGAGAATATCATTAATTAAGAAAAATGTGTTTTTTCTAATAGCATAAGCTTTTAGATGAGATCGTCACACACTACAACGTGGTACAGAACATACAGAAGTCCTAGGATCAAATCTCACCACCATCCAAATTAAAAACTATTCCCACCCTTAAAAAAGAGCCAGACCCACACATGAGAGCAAGATGTTGAGAATTTAGAAGAGATGATGACACACTTAAACATCTATTAGGTCTAACACTTTTTGTAAATTTTCCTAAATTTTATAACGACACTAAATCTTATGACAATTAACTAATGCCGATAAAAGATTTTAGCAATGTTTTTGTTATATATGGTGTCTCCACATAGCTGAATGAGACAGCTAAAGCATAGGTAAATTTAGGTTTTTTGGAATCTAATGGCTTTGATTGTCTCATACTTGACAACGTGTGTTGCCTCTTGATTGTGATTTTTTATGGAAAGATCACATTTCATCAATAATTAATCTTCCCCACATAGGAAACAAGACAAGATGTTGTGGGGTACAAGTAGGTTAGAATTTTATGTTAGCTTGGCAGTGTGAGTGTACAAGAGATCATTGATTGTCCTAGCTAATGAAGAAATCATAAATGCTATGATCCATATTATTCATGTAGAGGACCTAGCTAGGGCAGCTAATTCATGACATACCTCTAACTTGCAATATATATAGAATGCCTTGTAATACAAACGTGTGATTTTATGGCTACTATGCTAGGGAGTCGGACTATGCTTGATTCTCATTTATGATGTTTGTGTTGTGTGAAATCTAGTTAGGAAACAAGTGTGGCAAAGGGATATTTAGGGAGCTCGAATATGGACTGGTAAAAAAGGACATGGTACCGAAGCAATAGACTCGTAGATGCTATTATTGTAATGATTAATTTAATTTCTTTTCTCTAGGCAAACCTTTTTTTTTATAGATATATATAGGCGGAATGACCTGGTATATCCTCGTACTTGGTTCCATTTGTAAGTTGGACCATTGTACTTCTGATTTTACCAACTGAATCCTTAAACTCATTCAAACATAATATTTCAAACCCCTTTCTCATCATTTGTGTGTGAGTGTATTACACTCATTTTACACATGAAATTTCACGTCATTTTTAATGACACATCAGTATTACTATTATTTTTTAATGACAAATCAGAAATTAAATATTTAATAATAAATAATATTTTTTAAAAAGGTGCAAAATTCTCTCTATATATATATTAATTTTCCATATTTCTACTTCATCTTCTTCCTCCCCACCCTCTACCATTCACTACAAAAAATAAAAATTATCATTTTTCATCTTCCTCACACTCAAAATTTTTCTTATTGACAAAATGTGAAAGATTATAGTTAGCTCTTACACATACTTTCAGTTTTATTTATTTAGATTTAATAAAAAATCTATCAAGAAAACTTCAAATTGAAAAAAATATATGTTTATGAGTAAATTCAAGAAATAGATCTTGAAAAATTAAGTTTTAAAAGGATGAATGAGATGTATTTTAATAAAAACTTTTTATTATGATTATGTTAATAGTGTATATGTCAAAAGAGTATAAAAGAAAATAACTACCAGCAGGGGGTGGGTGGGTGGGTGGGGAATCTAGGGCTGAAAAGAAGAGAAAAAAAGGTGGGACTGGGCTGAAGAAGAATATGAAGAGAGAAAGAGTTGTGGCGGCGATGGGTTGAATTGGTTGAAGAAGGAGCTTTTGATTATTTTTTGAATAAGTGGTGTGGGGAAGAAGATAGATTCTTTTTTTTTTTTTTTTTTTAAATTTTTTTATTATATAATTTTAATAATTTAAAACTTAAAATTTAAGTTTAAAAAATAATGCTCACTCGCCTTAAATGCGTATGGTCACACTCTCTCGCCAAGTCAGCTATTTTAATGTCACATAAGCATGGTTAATGGTTAGAGAGATTTAATATATTGTGTTTTATTTAGTTTAGGAGTCCAGATGTCAATGAAGTAAGTAGAAGAGTTCAAAATATAAATTGATACAAGTATAAGGGTCCAGCAGACCATTCTGCCATATATATATTTTGAACCCCCTGAAAAATTGAAATAAATGACTCATTGGCCAGACCCATGAAATTTAGCTACATTTTCATAGTTTGGATCCCTGTGACAACATTTTAGTTTTTTTCCTTTTTAGTTTCACTTTTTTTTTTAAAAAAAAACAATTATGTTTTTCAAGTTTTTTTTAGCTTTATTTTTAATTTTAAAAACGTGCTAAAAGTGTGGTTTTAAACCCCAAAAAATTCAAGAGTTCTATTTCTAAAGACTTATTTACACGTTTATATTTTTATTTTTCGAACCTCCTAAACGAAATTCTTGGGTTCGTCACTGGTATCCAAGTCTTTTATTTTAAGTAGTTCAATGATAATCTCCTATATTGGGGCAAGAGTTAACAAAAAAATAAAAAGGTATTCGCAATGCACCCTACTTGTCGAAAATAAAAATACTTCGCAGTCGAAGTATGAAACTTTTATATATCGATTGATGAATATAATTTTTCAATCAAGATACATAACCCTTTTATTATCCTTAATCTTAATTAGTTAAGATCACAAATTTAAATTCTGAAAATGAAGCTTTTATATTCATTCATTATATTCATAAAAAAATTGATGGACAAGGAGCAATTACTTATATATCAATGTATTTATTTGTGTTTGGTTCGTTATAGGGAACATGAAGGAGAGAGAATATCGTATTTATTTCCTTATGTAGAGTGGCCCTTATTCATTCAATTCAATTGATTGGTATGGTCAAGGATGTACTTCCTTTAGGTCCACTTTGGAATATTGAAAAAGTTAAACCACAACAACTCATCGTCTCTCTTTTTTTTTTTTTTGGTTTATTGTCTATTTTACTTTCTTATTCCTATCATTCTTTTTTACTAGTTTGGTATAATATATTGTTGTAAAAAATGAGATAAGGCAGGAGAATCTTCTAAGTTTTGGTGAAATTTTATTAATTGAAAAATATTATAAGGTATGAGAATCTAATTTTTCATGCCTTTAAACTATGTGAGTATTCTATTACCTTTAAACTTAATTGTTAAGATTGTATTAATTTTTTGTTTAATCTATTGTGTCTATTAAGATAATTCCTTTGCACAATTAACTGCACTTTTATTTATATTTTTTAAAAAAAAATTGAGTTTGGTCACTCATTTTTAATATTTATAAAATTATTCTTTATAATTTGGACTAGTTTCCTTCATGAAGTTATTATACTTTATATATATATATATATATATATATATATATATATATATATATATATATATATATATAAATTTCAAGTTGCTCTTGTTCATGCCATTGAATCAAAACTACACCAAAATAACAGAAATACAAAAGTTCATTAAATTTGGAGCAAAATAATTCAAGAACTAAATAATATGAAAAAAATGAAATTCAGGGCTAATAAGATGCTCATACAATTTTCGTGTGTAGCTGATAATTTGGAGCAAAATAATTTGAGAATTTTTATTTTTTAAAAAATTCTACGCACTATACCTAACCCTCCGCTTTTAATATTTTTCTCCTTTTGCATTAGATATATTATAGGCAAACATGTTTTATTTATCGCCGCAAGATTTTTTTAAAATAAAATTTTGTTTATGTTATATTTGGTACACGAAAAAAATCTAAAAATATATGTACATATCTAATACAAACGAGAAAAATGTAAAAATAAATAAATTAAAAGTTGTGGGTTAAATAGGATGGGGTATAATTTTTATTTTTTAAAAAATCAAAATTATATATATATATATATATATGGGGTTGGTAGTGGAGTGGGGTAAGAAAAATAATTTTTTTTGAAGATAGTAATACTTTAATCTTTAATTAATATTAATATTTTGTTATTTAATTTTTGTCAAAGTAAAATATTTTATTCATGTGAAATGTCATGTGTCAAGTTTCTTTTCAAATAAATGAGAGAGTGCATTACACACACTATTGAGGTGTGTTCCTCAAACTAATAAGTGATAATTAGATATAAACGCACACTTTGAATAATTTAGGTATGAAATTAAAAAAAAAAGATAATTAGATGTATGAAATTAGGTCTTACGCCCCATCTCATTAACCACCGATGTAGGACTTTTGTCATTCTTTAACTGTGCATGGACAATTTTGATTTTGGGGACCCCAACATCGGGTGAGACAGACCTAATCTGATACCATGTGAAATTAGGTCTTAAGCCTAACTTACACCCCAAAAGCTAGCTCAAAGGGAGGAGGATTGTCCAAGCCTTATAAGGAGTCCACCCATCTCATTAACCACTGATGTGAAACTTTTTTCATTCTTTAACAAAGATGTGTTTTTGACACTTGTATCAAAAAATATATTGAACATAAATAATTTTTATTTATTCATTTAGGCAATTAAAAAATGACTCCAATGGCACTCAGGAAGAATAGATCTACTCATCGTACTTCTCAACATATCTTTTAGAGTATGATTAGGCTTTAGGCTTTGTATGATAGAAGATGTTTTGATGGATTGATATGATACTTTTTAGAAAAATCCGGAGTTTAAAGGGTATAAAATATTAATAAAAATTTTAAAACGGTATATAAAATTTTATATAACCAAAATGGCAAAATCGCTGGAACAACAGCGATTTCCTCCACCGAAAAAAGCAAAATCGCTGGAATTGCAGCGATTTTGCAAAATGTGATTTTATTTTTAAAAAAAATTCAAATCGTTACCTAGGCAACGATTTTCAATTTTTTAATTTTTTTTTTGAAAATCGCTGCCTAGGCAGCGATTTCCATTTTTTTAAGAAAAAATTATAAAAAATTGATGCCTAGGTAGCGATTTGAATTTTTTTAAAAAAAAATCACATTTTGCAAAATCGCTGCAGTAGCAGCGATTTTGCTTTTTCCGGTGGAGGAAATCGTTGTTGTTCTAGCGATTTGCCATTTTGGTTAGTATCAAATTTTATATACCGTTTTAAAATTTTTGGTAATATTTTATACCATTTAGGCTCCGAACTCCTTTTTAGATTGGGTTTTGGAACACAAATTTATTTGGGGTTTTCTTAGATAAAGTGAAATTGATTCATGAACAATTTTTTTATTGTTCATAGTAGAAAAAAGAGTTGTGTGATCGTATGGTTCGTAATTTAGAGTTCATGGTTGAAGGAGAAAAAGTTGTCAAATTATCGGTCATGAAGAGTGTTATGAAATTTGGGAAGAAGGACAAGTTCAATCCTAAGTTCATTGGTCCTTTTGAGGTGCTACAATACATTGACGAGGTGGCTTATGAGTTAGCTTTATCTCTAGGTCTATTGGTGTTCATCATATTTTTCATGTGTATATGTTGAAGAAATACCTTTCTAATGACTTCTATCTAATTATTATATGAGACTCAATGCTATATACGCACAATGTGTGCAATGGTGTGAACTGTAAGTTTGAGACTTAGCAAATGCACCAGAATAATCTACCTTTATTCATAGGTTCCAATGCCTTTTTATAGGAAATACATGAAAGTTAAAGAAAAACGAAAATACAGGACATGACTCAACTAACTCCACTACTGACAGAAAAATAGGAAATAGAAATTGACTTGTTCCAACCCTGAAGAATAGGTCTTTGTTGAAGTAAACTAAAACTAAAGAAAAACTAACTCAACACTCCCTCCCTTGAACTGAACTCAATCAAGAGTTTCAATTCACAATTTTTATCCCAAATGCTTCTCTGATTCTCTGAAATGATGCCATCTTCAAAGGCTTTGTCATTATGTCTGCCACCGCTTCCTCGGTCTTTGCAATAGACCAATTTAACAACACCTTCATTTGCCAATTCTCTGAGAAAATGATATCGAACCCTTATATGCTTTGACTTTCCGTGCATGACAGCATTTTTTGACAACTTGATAGTGGATGTGTTGTCACAAAATAGAACCATCTCTTCATCTTGTTCATGCCCGATTTCTTTCAATATTCTTTTCATCCAGATGGCTTGACAGGCACATGTAGCTGCTGCTACATACTCTGCTTCAGTAGTTGACAGAGTGACGATTGGTTGCTTCCTTGAGGACCATGCCACAGCTCCTCCACTCATTAAGAAAACATATCCTGAAGTGCTCCTACTGTCATCCACATCCCCCCCCATAATCACTGTTGGTGTAGCCTAAGAGTTCACTTTTTCCTTCACGTTGATACCATATTCCAAATTCCAGAGTTCCCTTCACATACCTCATGATTCTTTTTGCAGTACCAAAGTGCAACTCAGTAGGATTTGCCATAAAACGACTAATAAGACTTACCACGAACATCAAGTCAGGTCGTGTGGCTGTGAGATACATTAAGCTGCCCACCATTTGCTTATATAGTGTTGAGTCGACCTTCACACCAGCTTCATCCTGACAACCTTACATCCGGGGACTATCGGATTGCAAACAAAGTTGTAATTCTGCATCCCAAACCTCTCGATCACTCAAGAAGATATTTTCTTTGACATATAAAGATGCCATCACCTTCAGATCACTTCAATGCCAAGAAAATATCTCATCTTCCCAAATCACCATGTCGAATTCATCCTTCATGGAGTGCTTAAACTCATTCAACAACTCCTCATCATTACTAGTGAACAATAAATCATCAACATAAATGCTCACAATTATGATTTTACCTCCCTTTTGCTTGATGAATAATGTTTGTTCACTAGAGCTGCTTACAAAACCTTCCTTGACGATATAAGCCTCAATGCGACTGAACCAAGCTCTGGGTGCTTGTTTTAGTCCGTAAAGGGCCTTATGTATCTTATAAACCATGTCCTTCTTCCCTGCTACTTCATAACCTTGTGGCTGCTCTACAAATACATCTTCCTTCAGCTCACCATGTAAGAAAGCAGATTTGACATCTAGCTGATAGATTCCCCATCCTCTTTGTGCTACTACAGCAATGATCATCCTTATTGTATCCATTCGAGCCACTGGTGCGAATACCTCTGTGTAATCTACTCTGTACTCTTGAGCATATCCTTTTACAACCAGCCGAGCTTTGAACTTGTCTATCTCTCCCAGTTCATTTAATTTGGTCTTGTAAATCCACTTAACCCCAATAGCCTTGGCTCCAACGGGAAGTGTAGTTAGTGACCACGTGTGGTTCCGTTCGATGGACTGTATTTCAGCATCCATCGCTTGTTTCCAACTCTGATGTCTGATGGCTGATGGCTTCTTGAAAACTGGTTGGATCTGATATGATCATGAAAGCTAGAGTTTCAGTCTCGACTCTAGCCATGTTTACTTCTTCCTCTATATCTGATAGCCCTTCTCCTGTGGTATAATCTGCAGACCATATTGGTGGTTTTCTCACCCTGCTAGTTGTTGTTATCGTTTCTCCTGTTGATGGATCATTTGGTGAAGGAACATCATCAGTGTATTCTTCTGTTTCTTCCGCTTCCTCAACACTTTCATAATTGTTTTCCCACTCGAGTTTAATGCTTTCTTCACCAGAATAACCAACAGCTTCCCAATTCCACTTCTTATCTTCCTCAAATATCACATCTCGGCTAATGTGAATTCTTTTCTCCACTGGATCGAACATCTTAAAAGCCTTGGATTCATCTTTGAAACCTAATAGGACACACTTCACGCTTTTATCATCAAGCTTGCTTCTTTTAACATCTGGGATATGAACATAACCAATACATCCAAAAACCCTGAAGTGTTCGACTGATGGTTTTCTTCCACTCCATGCTTCTTCTGGGGTCATGTCTCTTACAATGAGTGTAGGAGATCTATTAAGAACATGATTCACCCATTGCACAGCATCTGGCCAGAAAACTCTTGGTACATCCTTCTCTACAAAGCTGTTCTCACCATGTTCATGATTGTACGGTTTTTGCGTTCAGCAACGCCATTCTGCTGGGGTGTGAAGGATGTGGTCAGCTGTCGTTTGATTCCATACTCTCTACAGAATTCCTTGAACTCATTTGAGTTGTATTCTCCTCCTCTATCTGTTCTTAGACATTTGATGAACAATCCAGTTTGATTTTCCACAAATGCTTTGAATGTCTTGAACTGATGAAATGCCTTGATTTTTCTAGCACAAAATATATCCATGTTTTTCTTGAGAAATCGTCAATGAAGCTTATCAAGTACCTTATTTGACTGTTTGATGGAGGATTGATCGGACCACAGAGATCAGAGTGAATAAGCTGCAATCTTTCAGTGGCTCTCCACTTGCTCTGCTTCGAAAATGGAACACGATGGTGTTTCCCTTTGACACATGCCTCACAGGTGGTTTTCACATCTCCAATTTCAGGTAATCCCACAACCATCTCTTTACTGCATAATGTGTGAAGTCCCTTGTAGCTGAGATGCCCATATCGATGGTGCCACACCGCTTCGCCGAGATATCAACCTGCAAGCATTTCTCCTCTTTTGTTTTGTCATTTGATTCACCTAGCAAGATAAACATTCTATTAGCACTCATAACAGATTCTGCTATCTTTCCTCTCGAGGGATGAAAGATGTTGCATGTGTTCCGATCTCCTCCTTTGAATAGCACATCTAGACCCTTTTCTTGAAGTTGTCCAACACTCAGCAGGTTGTTCTTCAATTCCGGAATATAATACACATCGTTGATCACATAGTTTATTCCTTTAAGCATTATTTTTACCACTCCTTTCCCACCAACCATCAGTTTGTGATTGTTCCAAAGCTTAACATTATGTGTGAAGCTAGTGTCTAAACTTGAGAGCATACCTCTTTCTCCACACATATGGTTTGAACATCCAGAGTCCACGAACCACACATCTCTTCTTCGAGCACCTTGAAGCTCCACATACGTCATGAGAAGAACTTCATCCTTTTCTTCGATCTCTGCAAAATTTGCTCCACTATTCCCATTTGGACATTCATATTGGAAATGTCCAAGATTATGGCAGTTGTAACACTCGATTGTTGCTTTGTTGAATGAGCGTCCTTCCGCCTCGCCTCGGCCTCTGTGATGATCCTCCGCCTCGCCTAACATTTAGAGCTTGATCATCTTCTTCATGACTGATCTTCTTAAAAAAAAATTCATATACAGACAGAGAGCTTTGCAGTTCGTCAATCGTCATCCTTTCTGTGTCTTTTGACTCCTCGATAGACACCACTACATATGTGAATTTGTCAGTCAGAGTTCGAAGTATTTTCTCAACAATCTTTGAATCTGTCATGTCTTCTCCGTTGCTTCTCATCTTGTTGGAGACAGACATTACTCTTCCAAAGTAATCATCAATGCTCTCTTCATTCTTCATTTCAAGAACCTCAAAATCTCTTCTTAAGGTTTGGAGAAGAGATCGCTTCACCCTTTCGTTGCCTCCAAACTTTTTCTTCATCGAATCCCAAATGATCTTGGATGTTTTGCGATTCAAGATCTGTTCAAACACAACCCGATCAATTGCCTGGAACAGGTAGTGCTTCACTTGATGGTCCTTCATCTTGATCTCATCAAGACTCTTCTTCTCTGCTGCTGTCATTTCAAATCCTTGTGCTGGTTCGTCGTAACCCTCATCCACTAGACTCCACAGACCCTTGGCACGTAAGAGATTTTCCATCAGTTTACTCCAGTGGTCATAGTGACCATCAAATTGTGGAATCTTGGTGAGTGTTTTGTCGTCGCTCATTTTTCTTTCTCTTAGATCACTCTGTTTGCTCTAGCTTTGATACCAAATGTGAACTGTAAGTTTGAGACTTAGCAAATGCACCAGAATAATCTACCTTTATTCATAGGTTCCAATGCCTTTTTATAGGAAATACATGAAAGTTAAAGAAAAACGAAAATACAGGACATGACTCAACTAACTCCACTACTGACAGAAAAATAGGAAATAGAAATTGACTTGTTCCATCCCTGAAGAATAGGTCTTTGTTGAAGTAAACTAAAACTAAAGAAAAACTAACTCAACAAATGGCGCAATAGGCAAGCATATATGTTTTTGGTGCAATTTCTTAGTTTTTGAAAGAAGGTAAATTTAGAATAATTGTTTTCGAAATTCTCTAAATTTCTTTTTTAGAGTTTGAGCTTTAATAAGTGTTTGGGATCTAAAATAGAGGATTTATGCTCTAAGCTCTTAGAAACATAATTTGATGATTTGATAGTCGATTAAAACTCTGATTACGATAAAATTTCAGATTTTAAATTTCTTATCTCATGGACTATCATGTATTGAAAGAATCTCGAAGGGTTTGGATCGTATTTGCCCAAACTTTTATATTATGATATGGGTGATAGATATGTTTTCTCATGTTAGATAAATTTAAAGCTCTTCTAGAATCTCATAAAGAAAAAACAATTATTTGAGAGTCTGTGGCATGTTTACTCAACCTTGGTAGTAGGTTACAAGTTATAACTGTCTTGCAATTGTGAATTGTGACTTAATTTTCCCCTCCTTCATCGATATATTTTGCTTAAGGTGACGTTATTTGTAACGATTATTATTGCATTTACTATAAACTGGTTTTTAAAATATAATAGTGTTAACTTCACTTAAGAACTAAGTAACGTTCTTTTTTTAATCAAATAGACCATGACTAATCAATGTTTATTTTTTGGAAAAGGTTAAAGGCATAGATTCTTGGGTAACTTTCAAATAAAAAATTTATATTTGTATGTTATAGCAAAATTTGTATAATTATGCTCCATAGCAAACATAGAAACCGTATAATTCGCTATACATATACAGTTGAAGCAAATTATATAAAACAACAAAGAGAAAGACACTTGGGCAGAGAACTGTATAAAAACGAAGTGTATAGAACGAATTGTATTATTCTAAGTGTATAGAACAATTATATACAATTTGAATTTGTATAAAATGAGAAAGAGAGAAAGACAAAAGAGACTTGACAAGGAATATACAATTGAATCGAATTGTATAAAACGAGAAAGAGAGAAATAAAATACAATTTGAACATTGTATAAAACGAGAAAGAGAGAAAGGCAAAAGAAACTGGACAGGGAAGTATTTTTATTGTATAATTATAAGTGTGTAGGACGAAAAATATGTACTTGCATGTGTATATATAATTTTCTCACCCTTTATACAAATAGAAACGCAATTTATACATTTCGCTTCTGTTTGTATAAGTGAGAAAGGCGAGGGTGGTGAGTGAGATTTGGGGGAGTGGCGAGCGAGATGTGGAAGAGGGGAACAAAACTATATGTATTTATACAATTATCTCTGCTTTATACAATTAATAATAATTTTTATACACTTGTGTTTGTATAAAAAGTGAGGAAGCGAGCGAGAAATTGGAAGAGAGTGGCGAGTGAGATATTTGAGAGAGAGGCGCCTGGAAATTTTTTGCAAACGTTTGGTATGGAGCACAATTAAATTAAACCCTAACTACTCTATTTATTTTAAATTATTAATTTGCTATTATATACAATTTTGATTCTTTTCAATTTTGAAAGGCTCCAAACAGGTTAAAGATGGGCTGATTTTAAAACCAAATAAAATGGCTCCAAAGGCACACAGCATACTTTTTCAAAAAGAATTGGCCCACTGTTCCAACTTCCCTTTCTTAACTAAAACTAACATGATGGCAGAATTTTGGCTCAAATAGTTGGCCCATTTCAGATTTTGAAAAGCAGGCCCAAAAAATTACGAGATGTGAAAATATAGGAAAACTTATAGAAATTTCACAAGTTTAGGAGTTAATTATTTAGATACATTCAAGTTTGCAATATTACGAATCTTATCAGAGGTTGGTGCGTCCAGATACATGCATTTCAGTATACATGGGTCAAAATTAAGTGTAATTTGTTCTAGATACACTGTATCCAAGTGAATTCGCAATGAATATGGAATACATAAACAAATCTTGTTGGTCTCGCTCGCCTCCCACACATCTCGCTCGCTACACTCATATGTATCTGATAACTCAGATACATGTGAATCACACTAGATACATACAGATAACGTATCTAATGATTCACATACATATGCAATACATGACTATCTCCCTTCCCTTTTAGCTCGAGTTTCTCCTCATTTTAGTATATCTGTTAGCAAAAAATATATGTATTTAGATGTATGATAGGGAACTCTTATTTAGTAATAAAATATATAATTGTTTGAAAGTAAAGATAAAATTAATATAAATATTGATGTACGTAAATAAAGTAGTTATCCCAAAAATAGTTGTTATCATATACAAGGTATATATTCTTACACATGTTATTTTGAATCCTTGTTTACACTAAATTTTTATACCCACATTATATTTGCTTGCTTTCTACCACATACTAAATACTACTATAACTATGTATACCATATCTTATTCATATTATCTTCATATTATTTATGTACTACCCTATTTTTTCTATTTTTTAATTGTATAAATAAAATCATGAACTTTCATTTACTTTAAATATGTATATATGTGTATCTAAGCCCATATATAATATCTTTGTATATCTACGGGCACAAATCAAATATGCACTCAATTTTTAGAAAAAGTTCATTTATGTGTTAAAAATTTGGTTCATTTTTGTTATTATCGTTAAAGAGGCTCATTCATTGTCATTATTTTTTTACAGTATTTTGCAAAACCATTTCACGTCTAATTTTTATTCAGAATTTTGATTTTTTCAATTAAATTTTTTTTAAAAAAAAATAATACAATTTTTTTTAGAATTATGATTTTTTTTATTAATAAATTGATGACGTGGCCGAATTATAATTGGTCACGTGTCAAAAATGATTTTGCAAAACCACCGTTAAAAAATAATGGCATGTATGAGCCTTTTCTTTAACGGTAATGGCATGTATGAGTCTTTTCTTTAACGGTAATGGCATAAATGAGCCAAACTTTTAAATGATGATATAAATGAGCATTTTCTGAAAGTTTGGTCGCATATTTGAGCATTTTTCCTTTTTCGTATTTGATTTAGAAAAAAAATTGATAAAATTCATTATTTATTTATATTAATGTTTAAAAGTTGGAAAACTATTGTAGAACACGATTTGATTTTCTTTGTATTATTAAAGACCGAATAGAGTATATCGTTCAAAATATCAAATTAAGTCATAAATCATTCTTTGAACCTAAAATATTAACTCAAATTCGAACTTGAAAGCCTAAAATGTTGATTTTAGTCAAACTTTTCATTTTCAAAAATAAGATTTCTTTTCTCTAAAATGTATCTGATCACCTCGAAAATCACAAAATGTAATCATAATTAGACCATTTGCAATGTAAACTTATATTTCGAAAGCTAAATTATTTCCTTTACAAAGTAGAGTTTGTTTCTTTTAAGAGACAAAAGATCAGAGAAGAATTGAATTCACTTTTTTGACAATATGTGTCATGAATTAGAACAATTTTAAATTTTTCAAAAATTTCAAATTATATACCTAGTTCTAAGGAATATAATAAAAATAATTTTGTTTTTTAAGATGGAAACAATTAAAAATAGGCCCACACAGTTGTGATTAGATAAGTCTCTACCATATATGGATCCAAATTCACATGAATTTGAGGGGACACATGTCCTTCATATTCTAATTCTCTATGATATGTTGCTCCAATTAGAGAAAAAAAAGTAACTCTTAAGAGAAATTGGAAATTCTAAAAGACAAATGTAACTTTTTTTAGTTTTTAAATACAAAAAAAAAAAAAAGAAAAAAAAAAGAGGTCTTGTACGTTACTTAGTAGTCAATGAATCAAAACAAAATTCATGATCTCATGACTCAAATAGTCAAAATTTTAAGAAAAAATAAAATAAGGTCATGATTTCTTCCTATCTTTTTAAAATCTTAATTGTAGATAGTGGTTGATTACAATAAAATTACGAATTCGATATATTTATTCAATAATTTGTCTCAGACCTAGTTATTTGTCATATCCTAAAATTCAGAAACTATAAAATCTAAAATATATACATAAGAAAACGTGGAATTATTTACAAAATTATTTATTAGTAACTCCTAACTAATATGTCGTTAAGAAAGCTCCTAAATGATTGAAATTATTTATTAGTAATTCCTAACTAATAATTCTAAGGGCATGTTTGAATAAGCTTATAAAAAGTAACTTACAAGTCAAAAGTTAAAAATCATAAATAGATGGTATTCTACTTCTGATTTATTTTATAACTTTTTTTTTGGCTTAAAAATAAGTACTTAAAATCACTTTATAACCTTTACAAACACCTCCAAAACTAGTAAGTTACTTATAAGTCAAGAACACATAAAAATATGTTAATCCAAACAGGCACTGGTTATTTAGCTATAAAATTTTATCTGTTACTAATATTTTGTTTTCTGATAGCAATTGAATCAATATCTAATAATACAGTTTTTTTTTTTCTAGAAAATTATTTAGATGCGCAAAAAATTGACCATTATAAAAAAAGTGAAAATGAAAAAGATAGAAAAAATGTAAGTGTTTTGCTTATTATAGATCATGCAAAAAGATGAAATGTATTTGCATGGAGCAATAATGCCTTTTTATATGACAGAAGATGGGGAAGTACTGCATGAGAGAATCTAGTAATAGAAGAACCCGTGAAGAAGCTAAATGGGCCCTTTTTATTATTATTATTATTATTATTCTTTATCACCAATCAATATGATATATGATAATAATAATAATAATAATAATATGATACTACTATCCACTTCAATGAATGTTGCATACTCAATTGGAAATTATTACATCTTTCATATTTTTTTCAAAAGTGCAATACTGAGATATGGTAATCATAACCTCACAAGAGTACTTTTAACTCTTTAAAACAAAAAAAAATAATTATATTGAGTAGTATAAACTTTTAGAAGTAGACGCGTCTTGAATAACATATATGATTCAAACATCTAGGGGTATTCTGGTCTTTTTCTATGCGATACACATGCTCTTCGTTGCTTGATACATATCTTCTTCTCGCATATATATACATAAATATATAATTCATGAATTTTATGTATATAATTAAAGTATATCTATGTATATCGGTTAAGAAAAGTAAAGTGGAAATCCAACTTATTATTTGTGCAATTAAAGATCCCAAGTTAAAATGAAAAAAAATGTAGACAATGAAGAAGAAGAAGACGAGCTAAAAAAAAAATATTTAGTAGCAATATATTTTTCTTTTAACAACAATATTTTAATGGCAATTGGATTAAGGTCATTGTATTCAGAATTACTTTATCCTTTAGCGATATTTATATAGATATTATTGAGTTTATTGATTATAAATATTATATTTATTATTGCGATTAAATATAATATGACGAAAATTATATTATTGTTGGCCAAATATTCTCTACATGTTGTAGTGAGATAAAAATTTTATGAAATTATTTTATTTTTTTATTTCAGTTAATAATGTTGGTTATAATTGGTCCTGTCATTACCAAACTGGCCTGTGCTAACTAAAAATGATTAGCACACAAATCGCTTGATTTGAAACTAAGAATGAACATAAATGATCATTTCCAATTATTCAGAAAATATTTTAATTTTTTTTCCCAAAAGAACAAAACACATAAATATGGAACTTTAACAATAATTCTACCAAGCAAAACTTATTATTTTCAGCCATGTAATGAGAACGCTAATTTCAAGATTTAATTAATTTTAAAATTCGAAGTTTAAGATGGTTCATTATATATTCCTACAGCCATATATATTTGCTATTCGTTTTGGTATTATAGAATAATAAACTAATCTGGTATGAGTTATTTGAATCAAGGATTTTATGAAAATAATTATTAAATTCTTAGTGCGTGTATTTTTTTATTTTGTTTTTCAAATTCATATATAAAAGTTATACTAGGTATATTATTGTTGCTGGATTGAACTAAAAAAAAATAATACATGAAATTTTAAGTTGCTTTTAAGACTTGAACAATCGTTCTCTTAGGTTGAACAGTAGAATTTCGAATAAAGAATGAGCAGATCTAGGAATTACGGATTGGATAATGGAATGTCTCACGTCAATGAACAAATACAATCATGAGCTCCTTAATTATAAGGTCCGAGCAATCCTCTTTTCTTTAAGTTTTAAGTCAATTTTTATTTGTAAATTATGCTCAAGAACTAAAAATAAAAAACTTAATATATAAAAATTTCAGTGGTAATATACACTACCTAGGATCACTAATCGATGTGTACCATAAAGTTGCATATCTTTAAAATAAATTTATATTTTTTATAACATAGAAGAATTAAAATTGATTTATTAATTTAAGAAACTAGGTATGTCTCTTACTAGGAGGATCAAATAAAATAAAAGGCATGAAACGACAGAATTTGAAAAGAAAAAGAGAAAAGAAAAAAGGTTTCATCAGTATATATCATTGGAAACAAGAAATATTCCTTCCCCTTTCAATTATTTTTCTTACAAGTTTTTCAATTTTAATTTTCTACGTAATATATTTAAAATTATAAAATTAAATAATATTTTAATACATTTTACATATATCTAATATAATATCATAAAATTTAAAAATATCTCGTATTTTCTTAAGTTTTGTATTAAATTAAATTCGATAAATGAATTAAAATGTCAGATGTAATGAAAAAGTTTTGTATCAAGAAATAATGATTAAAGAATGTGCAAAAAAAATTTAGAAGGAATATTAATTACTGTTTCTTGAAAGCTAAATTTCTCAAGTGATCATGACAAAAGAGAATGCTGCATTTAACAAACTTACATCAATACAACAGTACTAATATATGCTTTTAATAAATATGAAAAATAATAATTACATCAATCATTTGCTACACTTGAAAACAGAAAATTGCAAAATAAAAAGAAGACATCAAACACTTATATATATATATATATATATATAATATGATAATGGAATAGTTTTAAATGTGGTATTTTATGTATACACATTTTTTTTTCCTTTTGCAATCTAGATAGTTTCATTCAAATTGAGAGAGATTTAGAAGGTAGGGACTATAACAATTTAAAAAATCAATTTAACTAAACCTCTTAAACTAATTTTAATCAGTGAATATAATATACATATTCATATATAATATGTGTATAATTGTATATAATTAATAAAAAGTGCATATATTATACAACAACAATAACATATTCTGTATATACAGTCACATAATTACTTTTTGAAAGAATAGAGTATACACAAACCTTATAATTATCTTGTCGAGTAGAGAAATTATTTATTAAAAAAAAAACACAATATTGTAAAGACACAAGCAATAGCAAAACAAAAAAATATATATACACATACCAAAACAATAAATGATAAACTTGATCGACTAATTCACGTAATTCCCTAATAAAAAGGTGATTACTAATTACACCTCGACAAAACTTTACTTAATATTTTTGTCTTATGGTAATATTCAATCATGATGATTTAGGCCTAGTGGCCCGTGGGGTTATAATATATAGAGAATATTTATTTAATTCGATCGTTGTGTATGATAATATTCAGACTTTATATACTTTATTAAGTGCTATCACCTTTAATTTGCCTTTTTAGTAGCACCAATATCATGCATATACCAATATTATTCTCAACCTTTTTTATAAGCTTCTCAATTCTCCTTAATATATTTATTAGTATCATTTATAAATTATATCTAATATTATATTATTATTCAAAATCAAAACTCTTTATAGTATTTGGGTGTTTCATAACAGGTAAAAGACAGAGTGAAAATGTCCGACTCAAAGTTTACAAGAAAATAATAAAAATAGAAAGTCTAGTTGAAATTTAGAAAAAATTAAAATTATATTAATTGTTTGGTACAGTTTATTTTTTCCTAGTTTCCTTACTCTCCGATACTTTTTTTTTTTAAAAAAATCATCTTATTTTATATTTTTACAATGATAAAAAAAATAAAATTAAAGATGAACAATATATCTTGATGTACAATAAAATTCATAGCTACTCTTTTAAGTAATGAATTAACATATATTATTAAAAAATCTTATTAGTTATGTACTATGTTTAGCAACATAAATTTTATAGCTAAATTTTTTTCATATTTATACTATTAGGCCACCTAAAAAAGTTCAACACATAAAAAGTAAAATTAATAATCTGTAAGTCTAAAACAAGTTATATTATATTAAAGTATATAAGTTAAATTCAATTTTTTATTTATTTCTAAATATTTTTCTAACCTTCAAATTTTAGTCTGCCATAGTAATCATCACGTTCTGTAAACTGTACAATTTTTTTTTTTTATCTACTGTTGATAATTTCCTTCGATGGTTCCCTGTATTATTTGCATAAATAGATAGATTGATAGCTACAAAAAAGAGGAGTATTTGGTAACTTGGTGGGGTATAGCAATTTTGAATAATCAAGTGGGGTCGATATTTTTTTAAAAAAATTATATGATATTATTTTATTTTTAAAAAAAATTAATTAATTTTTTTAGAAGGATTAATAGTATGATCACTTATACTTTATTAGTTAATCGGATATAAGTTGATGGAGGTTGAAGTTGAGCAAGAAACTTTCTTACATTTAAAATAATTTGCTCTTTTGTTTTATTTCGATTTAACATCGAGTTTTGAAAAAGTATATAGAAATTTTTTAATTTAATGATGTAAAATTAAAAATATACTAAATATATTAAAATGTATTCTAATTTTATTGTCTTAAGCATGTCACATGTAAAGTTAAAATTAAAAAATTTCGAAATGGACTAAAAAAAGTAGGAAAAATATGTTGAAACAGAGAGAAGACATAATAACTTTTAAATATTTATTTTACCTTTACAACATATATAAATGTCTATGACTTATTTTAGACTATATAATTTAAAAAATATTTATGTATTCAATCAAATATCGTCAAATAAATTGAATTAAAACTTTTAAATATTTATTTTACTCTTAATAAGATCATTACATCATACATAAATATTTTTTAACAACTTATTTAAACTATAAATTCTAAAAACTTTTCTCGTATAGAAAAAACTCATATTCCGTCCAATACCGCCACGTAAATCGAAAAAAAGAGAGAGGCTATATATCAAGAAGTACTACTTATAAACCAAACCTATTGTCCAATATTCTCTTCTCTTTCCTTACATTTTTGCTCTGAACAAACTATATATCCATTGTTATAAGATAGTGACTTTTGAGAATCATCATCATCTTCATACTTCACAAAACAATTCTTTAATTTCTTCTTCTTTCTATTTTTACTTTTTAATCTCTATTTTTTTATTTTTTTTAATTATTATTATTGGCTTTATTTTATTTTTTTTACTCTAAGAAATTATAATTACAACTAGCTTAATGTAAATTGTGAGTGCCACTTGTTTTACTTCAAAACAAAATTAATGCTTAGTTGTTTTGTTAATTTTATCCAGAATTTGGATTATATGTATCTGAATTAATTTTGTTTGGTTCAATAAAAACCAAAGGTTGTTACAAGCTAAAGTAGGTGTTAGATTTGTATTTATTAAAAAATTGTAGTATATAAGTATGTATAATGAAGAAGATATAAGGAACAAACAAATATATCATCAGAACACCGGTTGCTTTATTTTCTCTGAAGAATCAACTAGTGTTTTTTCTTCTATGGCTCAAAACATGGTTTCGAATCACAATCATCACGAACAACCACCGAAGATCAAGAAGAAGAGAAATCTCCCTGGAAATCCTGGTACTTTAACATTTAATCTACATTTTTTTTCCTTTTTTTAGTGTATCACGGTGGTCCGGAGGCGCGATTTGTATGTACCTCGATTGTTTCGCCGGTCGTATCTGTTATCAGTACAAGTGTCGAGTAACTGTATTTTTTGTTAATTGAAGCATCTATAGATGGAAAAGAATTATTTAATGTTTTTTTTTCATCGCGATTGAAGTTTTAATCTATTTTTCGCCGGCGGATGAAAAAAAGAATTTTTTTTTATATACATAACCTAGATTGATTTTTTTGTGTGTGTGTTGTGGGCGATTTAAATCTTGGTACCTCATGATTTTCCGGCGCCGTTAGGTGTAAAAATGAAAAATGATGTATAAACTCAATTGATGTTTTTGTGTGTGTGTTGTGGGCGATTTAAATCTTGATACCTCATGATTTTCCGGCGCCGCTAGGTGTAAAAATGAAAAATGATATATAACCTAAATTGATTTTTTTATTTTTGTCTCCGCCGCGATTTGAATTTGATTTTTCATCAGTCGATGAAAAAAATAAAAAGAATTATACACATAACTTAGATTGATTTATCATTATTTTTTTTGTTTGAGCGATTTAAATCTTGATATCTCATAATCTTTTACCTCTATGTGCAAAAATGAAAAATTATACATATAGCCTAGGTTGATTTTTTTTCCATTTTTGTCTCGGTCGGGTGCGATTTAAATCTGAATTTTACTGGTCGGCGTAAAAAATAGAGAGAAAAAAATTCATACATAACCTTAGATTGATTAATTTTTTCCTTTTGTAATATCGATTAGCATTTCGAATCTTGATATCTCATGATTTTTCACCGCTAGGTGCACAAAAAAAATGTTTACATACATAACCTAGATTGATTTTTTTAATTTTACTTCTCAATTGTAACTTAAATCTTGATATCTCATGATTTTCAGCGTTAGGTGCACTAAAATTTTAATTTTTGTACATACATAACCTAGATTGATTTTTTTTTTTAATTATGTGTGTTTCATACAAATTAAATTAAATGTTGATTGTTTGTTATATGTAACAGATCCAGATGCTGAAGTGGTAGCTTTGTCACCAAAGACTCTTTTGGCTACAAATAGGTTTGTTTGTGAGATTTGCAACAAAGGGTTTCAAAGGGATCAAAATCTTCAACTTCATAGGAGGGGTCACAATCTTCCATGGAAATTGAAGCAAAGGACTAACAAAGAAAACAAGAAAAAAGCTTATGTTTGCCCTGAGCCAACATGTGTTCATCATCATCCTTCTAGGGCACTTGGTGATCTCACTGGAATTAAGAAGCATTTTTGTAGAAAACATGGTGAGAAAAAATGGAAATGTGACAAATGTTCCAAGATTTATGCTGTTCAATCTGACTGGAAAGCTCACTCTAAAACTTGTGGAACAAAGGAGTATAGATGTGACTGTGGTACCCTCTTTGCCAGGTAACACACCGATTTATTTTATGTATACTGACATAAGTTATATTACTCGATCGATAATATTTTTGAAGAGTCGTCTCTTTTTGTAAAGTGTTGCATGTATATTTCTTATGTCGCTTGATAATATTTTTAAATAGTTTGATCTTCCTATGAAATGTTAAATGTGTTTTTTTTTCGTATGTGTATTTCTTATGTCACTTGATAATATTTTTTGAAAAATGTTAGATGTATTTGTGTAAGGCTAAATCTTTCTTTGTTTTAACAAAATTTGTGATGTCATATACTGAGTTGGGATGTGTTTGTTTGTATTTGGATTACTTAGTTTTTGTTTTGTGGCTGTTTTTACACAAGAGTAGTGTGAACACTGAATAGAGTGTATGTTTTTCTTTTCTTTTTTAATTTTAGGTTGAAAAAATAAAAAATAAAATAAAATTTGTTGTGGCAGGTAGCTAGTGTAGAAACGGACACAAATAAATACAAATAGTCCTTGTTGACTGTTGACAGAGGGATATATCTAACAAGGAAAATTAAATACATTTTTTTCCTCTATATTTCTTGAAACATGCCAAGGGTTTAGATTTACTTGATTTTATTTTTTTAATATTTAAAATGCCAAAAAATCAGGATTTTACGTTACTTTTTTTGGAAAACGTTTAATTTTGACTTGTAAAAATGTCATAATTGGTCTAGCAAATGATATCCTATAAGTAAAGTCAGAGTTAAAAAAAATTTCATCCATGGCTTTTTAATCGAGCTTATCACACCAAACTTACTAAGTGCGATTTACGTATGAGTGTGGTAGCTCTGAGTTTTGTGGGGTTTCAAAGGTTTTTTTTCCCCTTAAAATATGATAATAGTGTAGTGATATCCTAAAAAACAATCAAGAAAAAGATTGAATGCTTTCTTGTGACTTATGGTCGAGAATCTTGAAACTCTTCTTGTTTTTCAAAACTTTCAATGGAGGTTATCATTATTCACTTGGCAGATACCCTGTGTACTTCTGAAGTCATCATAGCTACTGATTAATGTATATTGATTTCGATATTCAGTAAGATTCAGAATTTTCAGTAAGATTTTTTTGAAAAATATATATAGTGTCCGAGACTTGTGTGAACCCTTCGCGACCCCTAGATTTGCCCATGTGTGCATCAGTGTATATATATTAAAAAGAGTTTAATTTTTATACATTATCCTATACTATATATTACTATATATAGTATGAATTAATTAAATCCAATTTTAAAAAGTGTGTTGGGTGGATTAGTGCATGTTGTGCATGAGAGCTCAAATTTCAAAAAAGGCTTTTTAGGTGAGGCAATATGTTATGTCTTGGCCAATTTTTTAATGTATTTTTTTGCTATGCTTTTGCATGCAATTGTTAAAACATCAGTCAACTGTCTTGTCTTTATCCCTCCTTTTTTCTCTCTTACTCACAACAATCATAACCATTATTCTATCATTACATACTTTTAATTTTGACTCCATTTTTATGTGATTTTTTTTTTTTTTTTACCTTTTATCAAAGTTTTGTGACATATCTCCCATAACGCATGCACAATTCTATCTTTTTAGTTTGGTGTCCCAAAGATAAAGCCTTTTATCTTTTTTGTAAATCAAGAAAAAGTATTTATGGTGCATATATTTCATGGGGGGGAATCCTATACTAATTAAATGTCATGCTTAGTTTTTTCTATTTGCAAAATGGAGTGAAGTAATAGTGATGTATATGCATAAAGGATAAGCTTATCTATTAATCTTGTTGATGACTCTATGATTCTTGATCCTATTTGTTTTGATGTTTAGAATAATTAGTAAGGAACACTAATGAATCAAATCTTCACTTCTACCTTCAAATAGTTTAATCTCTAGTCGATATCATTGTCATGCAAGATAAATTCGGCATTTAAATTTAATGAGTTTGGCTCTGTGTTAATATTATTATGTGTACTCATCTATTTGAGTCAAAGATAATGAATTTGAATTACATCATTGAATATTGTGCTAGTTTCTTCATTAATGTATTTCTTTTTTTTCTTACTAATTCTGATAAATTTACTTGAGTTGAGAGTCTATGTGAAATAATTTTTTCATTCTACGATTAGTTGAATATGTTTGATGTTGTGTTAGTTTTTTCACTTCTTATTGATTTTTGAAATGTCTATTTGAATCGGGTATCCATCTGAGATAGCTATAAGACTGTGTACATATTGCCCTTTCCTGTTTTCCATGGTGCTTATTTGCATCGAGGAACCGTTGTGTATCTATAGCTATAAGACTTTGTACATATTGGCTTTCTCTGTTTTCCGTGGTGAAATTATATTGAATATGTTAGACGGTGTTGTATTGAATGTTTGTGTTACTGCAAAATGAATTTGGCAGGAAGGACAGTTTTGTGACTCACAGGGCATTTTGCGATGCTTTGGCTGAAGAAAGTGCCAGGCTCTCAGCTAACTCAGGTCTCATGCATAGAGCCGCCGCTGCTTCCACCATTGCTAACTCAGCTGCCATCGCCGATGAACCCAATTTCCATCTCGACCAATCATCGGTCTTCCCTTTCCCGGCGAACCAGCGCCATTTTGCAAACCCTCCTCCTCCACAGCTGTCAATCTCCGCCGCTGCTACTGGGGTGACAACCCATATCTCCCTCAACCCATGGGAACCCCAAATCCCTTTGAACCCAAACCATACCCATGAAGAAAGCCACCACCAAATCACCCACCCTGTTCCGATCAAGACTGAATCCATTCACTTCCCAATTTCATCATCCCTTCCATTTTACCATGACCAGCATTACCCAGTTTTCCATAGGGGTTCTTTCTCCATCCCATCCCCTCAGCTCGCCGCTACCGCATTGCTCCAGAGAGCAACTACTATGGGAACAAACTCCACTGTGAATCACGTGAACTCAACCATGGCTCATCTAAACAGAGGCACTCTCACTCACGTGACACCCAATGGTTTTCTCAGTTTCGGATCTGAAAACATACCAGGCAATTGGCAGAAACGGGACAATCTGACTAGGGATTTCCTGGGTTTGACTGGAGATCATCATCATCACCATGATCATGATGATTCTTCTTCCTCAGCTGGTGGTGTTGGTGGTGGTGGTGGTGGTGGTGGAGGGCAAGTTCTGCCGACGAATGGGAATGTGGGTAATGGGCTGCTGCTATCATATGGTGGAAATAGAATGCAGGACTTTCAACAAACACTTTATGAGCGTGACAATTCGGTGCTGAAGCATCATCCATTGGGCTTTGGTTTTGCTGGTGCTGGAGCTGGAGCTGGTGCTGCTGGTGACAGTACAACAGGAACATGGGGAGATTGCTGATGAAAGAAGGTGCTATGAATGGGTGAATTTGCAGAGATTCACTGTTGGGAACATAGAGAGAGATCTCTATCAGGAACAGAGGAAGAAAGGGACTAGCAACAAGCTGCAACCAAAAAAAAACAAAAAAAAAAGTAGAAAAAGAAAAAAAAAACAAAAAAACAATGAAAATAGGATCTTTTAGTGTTTTTTTTTAGTTTGCAAGAACCATTTTGAATCTTTTTTTTTCTGTTTTAGTTTTTTCACCTTTACTATGGATATGGTACTTTTAAAAAATTATCTAAGTTTTTTTTTTTCGGATATTATTACTTTTCGTTTTTTGTTTATCGTAATTGCATTTTTTATCAGAACAGGAAAGCATGGAGGGCGAAAATTAAGTTACGAAGGTTAAGTAGTTAAATAATTTTGTATTTTGTGCAGGAGAAATCGAGGGATAACTTCCTCTACGCATCTTATTATAAGTGTTTTACTATATGTTATTTCACTTGTTATCTTATTGTCATACTATCATGTTTTGATTTTTTTTTTATTTATTAAATTGAAAGTTTATTAAAAATATTTTTTTATCAAAGCATTGAATAGTCGAGTGTTTTCACACTTTTGTGTTCGAAAAATTAGAGGATAACTTCCTCTACGCTTTTTAGTAGAAGTATTGTATTTAGAAAGTATATGTTGTTACTTTTCTTTAAAGTGTATTCTTATCTCTTTCTTTCACTCATTCTTTTATTGTCATATTTTTTACTATCATTTGATTTTTTTTTTATTAATCAAGTCGAAGGTTTATCGGAGATATTTTTTTTTAATTGCTGTGAGGACTTTCAACCCTCTTTTATCCTTTTTTTTTTCTTTGTATTGTTCTCATTAATGTATGCAAGGGGCAGTATCACTTGTTATCTTGTTGTCACATATTTTTACCGTTATGTTTTGATTTTTTCCTTGTTTATTGACTTGAAAGTTCGTTAAAAATATTTTTTTTATCGAAATCGAGGTAGGTAATTGAGTGTTTTCACGCTTTGTGTTGGAAAAATTAGAGGAATAACTTTTTCTACTCTTTTTATTAGTAGTTCTCCATTATCTAGCAAGTATATATTGTTTCTTTTCTTTAAAATGCATTACTATATGTTCTTACACTCGTTACATATTTTTTTACTATCATATTATGATTTTTTTTTTATTTGTGAAAATGAAGATTTATCAAAAATGCTTTCTTTATCAGAAATGGTTAGATAGTCCAGTATTCTCACACTTTATGGGGGAGAAGTAGAGAACTAAGGGTCTGTTCGGATTGACTTTTGACTTATTTTTGTTATTTTGGCTTTAAAATAAGTGTTTATAAGTACTTTTTAACTTTACTCAAACACTTCAAAACTGTTTAAAAATCATTTTACCTTAAAAACGCCTAAAATAAGTTAATAAACGGCCACTAACTTTCTCTACTACTTCTTATTAGCAGTAGTATTTAATAATTATGTAATTTCTTTTCTTTTAAGTGTATAACTATCTATGGTTTCATTTATTATTTTGTTGTCATTGTCTTGCTATTATGCTATGTTTTATTTTCTTGTATGTCGAGTAAAAAATCTATTAAAATTAATCTCTTTTTTTTCATCTCTACTAAGATAAAACTATTTTCAAATTTCATTTACACATAATGACTAGGCAACTAATTTTTCCGTACAAATGTTGTCAAAGTGTATTTATGGTTGGGATAAATGTGAACGTGGTATGATAGTAATAAATATTATATTAAAATTGTTTTTTTAATTGAAATATATCAATATTACAGTTTTTATTTCATAACCTTTTGATATTTGATGTGATATTCAATATTTACAAAAGAAAATATATCAAATGTCATTTACATAGTCTTTTACACAATCGTTATTTAAACCTTGAAATTTTGATTATTTTATTTTAAATTGTGTTCTCATAGAAGGAAAAAAACTTATTTTTAATTGAATTACTCTTTAGTTTATTTTGTTGCTAACCGAGAAAGGTGTTATTAATTTATTATTATGGATTATTGAATTAACGAGTTTTTAATGGTTTTATTTTTTAAAAAAATTATCGGGTTATCGGTTCGATATTGATTTTTAATATTGGGATATTGGATGAACGAATAACCCTTCAAGCCTAGTAATTTACTATATTTATTTGTACATTAATATTTTATATTTTTCTCAATACTTTATTAGTTACTCTCTTTATTCTTTAACCTTCCATTCACACATCAAAGGGAACTAAAAAGTCCACAACTTCACATTATACAAAACGTCAAAATTTAAAGTAAGAACCCTATTCCTCTTAATTTCTCTTCGTGCTACACTTGTATAGTTTTTTAATTACATTCTTGTGTTGTTGCGTCAAATTTATTAGAGAAGTCACATTATTATTTTATAAGTATCTTCTTATTGATTAAACCGAAAACCGAACCATTAAGGACCAAAATCGATAAATCGAAAATCAATAAAAAATCTCTTATTGATTTGGGTTTTGGTTTGATATATTTAAAAATCAAAAACCGATAAATCAAACAGATAATACGTAAAATCGAATCAAACCAATTGATACACAACCCTACTTTCTTTCTTTGAATATACAGTTCAATTTTTTGGAGTAAAGCCATTTTAAGCAGAGGGTATAAATCTTTTTTTCCTGTTTAGATTAATGCAATTTTTGATGGCCAAAAAAAAAACAAAAGTAAATGCAATTTTAGGATTTATTGTGAGAAACTGTGAGTAGGGTCAATAAATTCCATATTTGACCAAATATCAATTACTGCTACTACGCTATATATCCCATATTTTTGGGATAAAACAACAATTATAATAATTTCATCATATGCTACAATAGTAGGAAAGTAAAAAACGATCATATTGAATGTTAAATTTTTTTTATTTAAAGTATATCTTTTTTTTTTATTGAATGTTAATTTTTTTTATTTAAAACAACAATTATAATAATTTTATCATATGCTACAATATATATCTTTTTTTTTCATTTCTTATATAATTCATTATATATTTGAGCGAATTAAAATAAGTTGAATCATTGGAAAGATGAAATCTCTTCATTAGTGTGAGATCGGTTAGGATAAGTAGGGATTTGGCCATTGGATTTCGAAGTATGATTTGGAGTTTTGATTTTAAACTAGTGTTTGTTTATGAAAGCTTCAGCCTCAAATCAGGAATTTAAGGGTGTGTTTGGTACGGAGGAAAATGTTTTCCGTGGAAAATATTTTTTCTAGAAAACAAGTAGATTTTGGACTTATTTTCTCATGTTTGGTTGGTGAGTAGAAAATAATTTCTGTAAATGATTTTTAGTGTTTGATTTATGTATGAAAAATGTTTAAAAACAAAATTATAATTTTTTTGGGGTGGTAGGGGGGTAATGGGTGGGGAGGGTGGAGTGAAAAATAAAAATTTAAAGCTGATAGTATTTTTAAAAACAAAATTAATTCTTTTGGGGGGTTGGGGTGGGTGGGGAGTTGGTTTGGGGGGGTAGGGGGCCTGGCCAGGGCGGAAGGGGGGTAGGAGTTTAAAAATTAAAATTTGAAGGTGAAGATATTTTTAAAAAGCAAAATTAAATTTTTGAGGAGGGGTTGGGGTTGGGGGGGCTGGCCGGTGGGGTGGAGTCAGGGATCGGGTGAAGAAATAAAATTTAGAAATTGAAAATATTTTTAAAAAAAATGATGTTTTTCCAAAAAAAATGTAATTTGAAATTGGAGGAGAGTTTTGGAAAATATTTTTCTTAATTTTTGAAGGGAAGTTATTTTCCTTAATTTTGAGGAAAATGAGTTGATTTGGAAAACATTTTTCAATACTTTTGTACCGACCAAACATGAGAAAATTGAAAAATATTTTCCCGAAAATATTCTCCTTCATATCAAACACACTCTAAATCTTAAATTCTTTTCAAATTGTAATTTCAAATTTTTTATAGAATAAAAAGTTTAATTCATATGTTCATATTTTACCCAAAAAAAAAACAACATAGTTTAACTTTTTTTTAAAAAGAATCATGCTTGACATGAAGAGATTATTCGTATTGTGATAAATTTTTGTCGAAGAATGGCTAGTTATTACTATTGTTTTATTGGACTAGTAAGTCTTTATGAAATTATTTATATATGAAAGTTTGTAATACCATATAATTACAAAAATATGTTTATAAAAGAGCATGAAAAGAGATATACAATTTATTAATTTGGTGTCTTAAGATATATCAATACCCTTTTTATGCATTCTGATTTACTTATTAGCAATTTTAAGTATTGAAGAAAATTTCTTAGTTTTCACAAATTAGGAGGTTTTCATATTTATATAAAAATAAGATATAATTTAAAAAATCAAATTACATATATTAAAATTTCAACTTTAAAATCATTTCCAAATGTGTCCTAAGTTTGTTTCTCTTAACTTGACTGTAAATGGGTCGAGAATATATATATACGGTATTGTGTTCGAGAATTTTTTTTTATTTACATCTCTATATATATATCCTGGATACATTGTTATTTTTAGATCATAATTTAATTAATATATATTCAGAATTTAAAACCTAATTTGTTTAAATTACTATTTTTTAAGTGTAAATACTGACTGCAAATAAGTATTATCCTACCTCTACCCCTGCTAAAAGGGTACTTCATAATCACTAAATCTCGAGAAAACAGACATTTAATTATATAAGTTGTGAAATCAACCTTTGATATCTATAAGCTCTCTTTGAACTTTGTAATAAATAAAAATTATTAATATATAAATATTTATTTAAAATCTAATAAACAATAAATAGGAAACATCACGTAAGTACAAAACTTACAATATCATACTTTCTAAAATTTCCTATCATTTTAAAAAACAAAATTACAAAAATTTCTTCTCTGATACATCCATATCCCCTTTGAATACATCAATTTCCTCTCGGATACATCTGTATCCCTCTCCTCTCGGATATGTCTATATCCTGTCTCGGATACATTTCTCTCATTAAGAGTAATGTATCATTTGTAATCCCTGAGTTATGTATCCACAGGTTACCTGACGTCTCCGAAATCCTATAATTTTAGAACTTTTTTTATAATTTAAAAAAATATATATAAATAAAATGTAATTAATTATAACTCTTAACATTATGAAATTTATAATTTTTTACTAAAGAATATCTAAATCTCAAATTAATATATTAAAAATTCTTAATCCGTCTCTACTCCAAAGTAGTATGGCCTTTTGGTAAGAGAGGAAAAGCATTTGTACTCCCGCATGCTGCTTATATTTTTGGGTTTACCATCAACTTTACACTTTTTCTGTAAGATTTACCACATTCAAATTATAAAAAGTTCGATTTCCAATTTTAGAAAGGACAAAAAAAAAAAATTAAGTGTGTTATTTATTTTCTCAAACCATATACATAAGATAATTTGGTACATGATCAGTTCTATTTGCTAGTTGAAATCATGAATTTTATCTCCATACGAGGTCATACATAGGTCTTTTACATAGTTAATTTATCGCACCGCGAAATTATTAAACTATTTTGTTATAAAGGAAAAGTTATTCAACTTTATTTAAGTATCACAAAAGTTACTAAACTGTTATTTTATATCTATAAATCATAGAAAATGTCTATGCTATTCCCTCCTGGGTAGTGTGACCTTTTCTACTAAAAAGCATATCTTTTAATGAATTTAGAGATACTTGGGTAAAATTGAGTCTTTTTTTTTTTGTTAATAAAGATGATTTAATGACTTTGATATAATAACATAAAATTAGACTATACAAACGTAATTATGAATACTTTATGAATTCTGTTATTTTTTCGATTCAACTCAATCTTAAAACAATGTATTCCATGTCATGATCAATTGTATCTTCTTTTGAGTAAAATCCTTAATGCTTTCTTTAATAGGGTTGTAGGAGTCGTTTGGTGTGAATCACAAGGTATAACAATTTCATAATAAATATTGAATTATTTTATCTCACGTTTGGTTGGTCCTTAGACTATTTATCCATCTATTAATTTATCTCATATATACATATATAGTCTTAGAGAGAGGAGAGCCTAAAATAGTAAAAGTATACACAAGTTGTGGGAATTGTTGCGATGGAATTGTGGACCTCTCTCTTTTGAGTTAAGAGGGAATTATTGTAAAATTTTCCTATTTCCCATGCATCAATCTTTTTATTTTAAGTGCAAGTCAAATGCATCTATCTTTTATATGAGGTATGAGTACTAACCAATTTTACAACTACAACTACAACTATATACACAAAAGGGGAAAAAAAATTAGTGATGAAATCGAAGCAAGATATAGGCCTTTTCTAAAGTGTGTAAATATAAAAATAAGCGTGAGTATAAAAGGTAACTTAGTGTATAACAGTGGTGGTCCTTAAATTAGTGGTAGAAACAAAGAACAAAAGATAAAGAAAAGAAGGTTAAAAAATCAAAGATAGAGATGGAATTATATTTGTTGAATTATTAAATAAATTTAAGAAAAGAGAACAAACAATGTCAACGGTTTTCAACTCTTTGTGGGCACATTAATTCCATTAGGAATTTCTTTATTTTTGTGCAGCACACTATATACCCCTTTCTATTTTTACCTCCTCAATTCTGACAATAAAATTATTACATTTTCTATGACCACTAAACAAATAACTTGGAAATCATGCGAGCAAAAGATCCAAAAAAAACTTTGGCCTCTTTTCCCTTTTTCATTTGTCAATCGTAATGTGATTGAGGTTATTAGACAGGATATAACGCAACTTCACCTTATTGGACATATGATCCTAAAATAAGAAGGCGTAGAAGTAGTGGATTAGGACAGAAGGATTAATACATTGGACTTTTCTCTAACTACATTGTATGTAGTATTAGTTTTATATATTATGTAGTATTAGTTTTATATATGATGTTTCAATTATTGCACTATTTTGCTGATGTTACTATTTTCGTAGTAATTACTATATTTTATTGTACTTGAACCAATGGTTTTTAAAATACCTCCACTAAGTAATGGTAAGATCTACATAGATCCCAATCCTCTGGTGTGTATGTTGTCATTGTTGTTAATATCAAGACCAAATGAAATATAGATTGTAGTTTAAGCTTACACTAGTAGTACAACAACAAAAAAATTATAGACAGCATTATATTTGTTTTCTAATTTTAAATCTACGGATGGTTGATGCCATAAGAGGAGAAGACTATCAGTGTAATGCAAGTCCAAGCAAAAAAAAAATTCTTTTAGGACGATATTTTATCCCAAAATATCAAAGGAATCTAATTTTTGCAGCAAGTTGCCTCATCGAATTTTATCTTTCCTATATTCGACTCCAGACTATGGGAATATTTTTTTCCCTAAGTGCATCATCTTTGTTCAAAAACCTGGAAACATGGCATGAATTTGATGGTATTATTAAGGATCAAACATAGAATTTTGATTATAAGACACAACTAGTAAAGAGGAAACATAAATGTCACAAAAGAAAAAAATGAAAGGAAGAATCATATTCGAAACAGATAGTCTCAACAAAAGTATATTCAGCATCCAAAGTTAGTTGCAGTGGGCCTTAAGGAATTTATAAAAGTTATGACAGAGTAATTATGGTATATTCAAGCTTTTAGAAAGTTAATATAAGTTGCAGTTTCTAAGGTACATTATATACCATTTGCCTACTAAAAAAAGATACTCTCTTTTTCATCTTTTTTTCTAGGTCACAGCCAGATAACAAAAGCTTCTATTCTATCCCATCCCATCTTTAAACATTTACCTTTTATCCCTTTCCTCCTTACAAATCCAATAATTACCATGCCTTTAAGTTTCTTTTCGATTGAACTTCGAATCCCCATGCAATGCAAGTGCTTCTTTACTTGAGAACATTCAAGTACACCATGCAAAAGGTAAAGGTCTATGACACATGTTTCTAAAGAAGAAAAAATCAAGGCACTTACTTGATACATGGCTGATTCCAACTTGGTCTTTCGCAGCGCGGGAATCTGCAGGATTCATGATTTTCTTTTGTCTTACTGTTAAAGATTTACACAGAACAAAATAACATGGGATAAAAGATACTAGCTTCTCAAAATATTTACAAAAAAAGTACTAGATAATCATTCATAGTGAGTCCTATTTAAAATCTCACATGAATTGGACAAAAATGTCAAGAATGAATCCTAATAAAGTGTTGCCCTTATCTATAATGAAAAAGAATATTCAAGGTCATTATCATTTATGAGCTCTCTTTATGTTGACACCTAAATCAATATTTTTGAAGCATGTTAACTCACTGACGCAAGTGAGTTGGTAATTAGCCAACCTTCAAGCCATTTAACATAACCCCAAAGATACTAAAATAATCTTACAATCAACTAGAGCGGAAAGAAAAAGCACAAACTGTCATATCGAGAATATCCTTAAACAAAATGTGGTTCTAAACGCAACTCCCAAATCCAAAATAGTATAGGTATTAATTACACAATATAAACAGAAACAATTCTGAACTTCAATATGAAATTATGTCACAAAATCTACAAAACACGCAATAAAATGGTCAGTAATATAGGGTTACAACAGCATCATATGTGCAGTACCAAAAGAAGAGAAAAAGGGTGGGGAGAGGGAGAAGCCGGTCATCCAATATAAATACCAAATGAGGAGAAGGGTGGAGAGGAGAAGTCGGTCATCTGATTCAAGACCGTATTCTTTTTGAAGTGCCAGTTGGTATCTATTTGGTTTGTTGCTTTGGCCCATCAGGATTATTTCCCAGGTACTGACCGAGCACATTTTCAAATGCCTGTAATGTCATTATAAGCAAGGATAAGTTATTGTAGTCTTCCTCATGATACAATGAGTAATGACTAGAACTCAAATGAAGAAACTCCAGCCTTAACAGTTGGCATTGACATCACATACTAATACACACAAAAAAAAAAATTTAAAATGAAGTTGACGCTAGGAAAAAAAAGACATTTTGCTTCATGCAATATGTACAAGTACATAATAATATATCACACATGAATAGAATAAAACAACTTAGGAGCCCTACAGTTTAACTAATCTAAAACAGAGTATGATAAATAACTCAAAGAACCCTAGTACAACCCTCCTTGAGCACTTTAGGCTAGCGATTAAGTAGACTGATCATCTATCAAATGTTTCTACCACCAGTTCAACAATGATATTTATTCATATCATTATAGAGAAAATACAGCATATAAAAGAAGAAATATAAATTGCTTTCCTTTCACCAGGAAATACAGATACCAGCTTAAAAATCGAAATCAACAGACTGCATGTAAAGTTGAACATCTTCTCAAGAGAAAAATGTAAGAGTTGAATAGCAAATAAGTAGCACAAAACCATAAGCTTCAATAGACGCACCTGACGAGCAAATAACTCCTTGCCATTCAGAAGTACATCCATAGCCGCAGACTGGTCATCAAACACGCCATAAAAGATCTGGTAGAATTGGTTCCTGTATACATCAAAGTTAATTGGGATATTAAAAGCAATAGAAATTTTCTAGTCCACAGAAATGCATGTGGATGGAACGTACTGGTCGTCTCCTGAAATTAGCTGATCCATCTCTTCAAATTTTCGAGTGAGGATTTCCGATCCAACAGGAGTGAGTGCATGCAATACTAAGGCCTCTAACGTTCTTGGAAAATGGTTCTGGAAATGAGAAGTAACCTCATTAAAGCAATGAAAGGGGAAAAGTAACTACCACGGAAGAGCTGAATGGATTGAGATGAATAACGCATTGAGAAACCCTTAATAAAACAACAGGCTGACTAGAAAAAACAAAGTGGTCTCAGGGAAAAAGGAGCAAGATAAAACAAACCATGATAAAACAAATCGCATAATCCAAAAATTTGTCCAACCTCCCAGATGCTAAAGCATTTGAGGGATAAGGCTCTCACTCAAGTATTGGCACAAAATATTTGTCCAATATAGCTAAAGAAAGATTCCACCAATTTTGATTTTAATACACTGGGGATTCCACCTACAAATGTGGGAACTTTTGGACCAAACCCATGGAAAAGGTTATGAAACAGGATGCAGCAACATTTAAGCTTGCAAAAATGTCAACAATAGAACTTAACTTATAGCATTGGAACTATTGCATGCTAATGAAACAGATTGAATCACACTTTAACAGGTAATGGTAGCATAAGTAGAATAACCAATAATCATACATTTTCCAATAAGATGTTTCTACCTTTACAAGGCTCCCCCCAAATTTCAAGCCCAAAGGAACAGAACAGTATCTTAACCTTTTTGTCTTACTCAGTTGGACTATAGCATATACATCTCCTTTGGAAATTAAAAGATGCAGAGGAAACATAAATAAAATCAGGTTGAAAGGAAAGAGAGGAAGCTAAGATTAATAATACAAGACCCAAGATAATCAAGATTCATCGAAACTATGATTAAGAATGAACTCACCGCCATTGCAAGAAAGACACTGTGGATTCTAAGTGGATGAAGAGTAAAAATAAGATTAGCAACTGGATCATTGCTGGTGCTACATGAGTCCTCTTTTCTTTTATTCGTCTCATCATTCTCCCCAGCAGATGAATTATCTGTAGATTCCGTCAGCTTGCTTGGATTGAGACGGTTATGAACCAATGAAATAAGTTCACTCAGAGACTGTGATGCACATGGCTCCAAATCTTGCAGCATCACTTTCGACTTAAGCTCATCTTTTGAACTTCTGTAGCCACAATTAGTGCTGATTCCTTGGTGTACATGATCTAGTGAAAAGAAGAACAGTACTCAGAACACAAGAATGGCATACATGCGTCAAAAAGTTTCTCCTAAACAGGTATCAGAAGACCCAAAATTGAAAACTGTATATCAGTGAGTACTCGAAACTGGCAAATAGAGAAAATTATATACCTCTATATGCATTACTAGGCTGGGAAGTAGTACAAGTTATAGTTTTATCCATACTACTTGAAGGAAATTGCAGCATCTTATTCTGCCCTGGTCACCAAAGAGGGAGAGATGAAAATAATCATGTATATACTTTTTTTGAACTTGAGAAAAATGATGATAATCACGTATATACTATCCAACAATATGGTAAATCCTTCTTTTGCATTAATGTTTAACAATTCAGACTAATTAAAAGTACAACCAAATTTTTTGCTAAGAAAGCTGCCTATGATAATACTACATCAATTGTTTTGAAAGTTGAAAGAACTATTTTCTTTAATCCATCTTAATTGTAGTCTTTACCAGCCTCTAGCATCACCAACTGCATTCAATGTTACCAAACAGTTCTTCCTGACTTGAAAATGCCTTGGTGTTTGTTAGATTCCCATATTACTAGAAGATATTGGTTTTAATCTCTTTATATGGTTTGCGAAGTTCTCATCTCATGAACTAACTGTTGCGGTTGTGTTAGGCAGCATCAATAACATGGTCTCAGAGTCGGTCATCCGACATGTTTGGTTAGCAAATGTTGAGCTCCCATGTTATGTCATTCATGGTCCAGATGTTCGGCCCCACGCATGCGTTAGGGTATTACAGTCCCACATTGTTCAGGGTATTGATTGTGATCTCTTAATATGATCTTGACGTCGCCTCATGATATAGCTTTTTGGACTGAATTATGCCCATATTTAAACTTTCTTAGCAACGTCAATACTCAATATACACGTCTAAAGACTATTATCTGCCATGTTATCTCAAATCACCCATCGACTATCTTATAACAATTCATCAAAGCTTTCTTTTGCTTATCCTATCCTCATCACATTATGCACTTCATGTTTATTAAGATGGATCTTTAATGCTTGAATGTTTCTTTGAAGTCTTAACCACCAAAATACCAAGTTATGGTTTTATTTATTCCTTTGTTTGACCAACAGGTCATTGGAATTAGTCGATGAACGGCTTTAGTTTATTACTTCTCTATTTCAACCTATTGAATCAAACAATATAAAGTACTCTCCATCTCTTTTATGGCAATAAAATCATTGAACATGAGTGCATATCAAACATAAAGACATAATTTTATCTAATTCTGAAATGACATACTCACCATCCTAGAAATGATGTACAGCAACATCTTGACATGTCAGAACACATGGATGATACACACACCCAAACCCACACACTGACACCCTAGAAAACTCAGCCCAACCATCCTCAAATGACCCCCTCCCTCCAGCAGCACCCAGCCATTTTTTACTAATTCAACCCGCTTGAAACATCTCCAGATCCAGATCCAATACAAAATTTACCATGACAAAACAAACCAGCTCATCCACCACAATGTTCGAGCATCACCCAACAACGAATAATACAGTACTCTACTTTCTACTAGACCTGCTCAGACAACAATAAAGCCCCTTAGCCTTCATTTGCAGCGACTGTCGAAGGTGAATCTGCCTGAGACAAAGATGGTGAAAAATAGGAGGAATTTCTGGAGTCAAATCACACGGAAGGAGACAACGAAAAAAATTGCACCTCATCTTCGAGGCCCTAATGAGAACAGATATAAAACCAAGCAAAGGGATAACGAAAAGGAAGAAAAGAAGCAGATGGCTGACGGAAAGAAACAAGAAAATGCAGCGAAGGAGAGATCAACTGCAAGAAAAGAAGGCAAAGGTAAGGAGGTTGCAGCCTAATTTTTATGAAAGGTTGCTCCAACCTTACTAAATCAGTTAAGCAAATAATCATGTGTGTTTACTGGAGTAGAGGACGTTAGGTGGATATGTAAGAGAAAATGTGGAGGGGAAGTAAGGCATTAAAAGAAACAAACTCCAACAATTAGACAATTTCAGTCATCCCTTTTTCGGAAAATTAGATGGTCTTCCTGAACGGGCCTTTTATTTGTAGGTAACATAGACGGAGCGAACCATGAAGGTTATGAAATTACAAATGAAGAGCAATTTGAAGGAGGACCTTTAATCTATGTATTGACCCCTAATCATTGTTTGGGATTCAGAAGTGGAAGAAATTGTATTATCTACTAAAAATGGACAAATTGACATATAAGCTAGCTGAGACACATCATGACATAATAGACAAAATGTCAGTGAGACAAACTGACAAAAATGAGATAAATCTCCGAGCAACGAAATCGAATCAAAGCAATGTTTAATTATATACGTGGAGGATGGTGAATACAAACAAGGTTTCGTTTGGTGAGTTAGGTGAAATCCCAAAATGTCCTATTTTTATAACCTATGTTGCGTGGACTCTTTACTTTCGATGCCGCACCCGTGCCGGATTCTCCAAAAATACATTCCTTTCGGAGAATCCGAAATGCACCAGTTGACATTTTTGAAGAGTCTAAGCAACATAGTTTATAACAGCAAGGGTATCTTTTGTTTGGCAACTTCTACAGGAGTACATAGTCAAGTGAAAGTCAACAGTTGAGGGGAAAATTTGGACCTCTTCCTTTATTATAAATAATAAAAATACTTCTTGTCAAAGGTTCAAACATTTAGATGATGATGTACTACTCACAATTTAATATACTATAAAATGCAAGTATAGTTCCCAGATTCGAGTCTCATCGTCATCCATTGTCAGAGAATTCTCATGTACTTAGACTAAAGCAAAATAACTTGTGTCACACAGGAAGGGACGTGATAAAGACCAACATAAGTGTTACTACAATAATAAATTTTTGAATTCACATAATTCAAAAATGATGAATAGAGATTAGGAAAACTAACCATTTCCTTATCAGTCATTCTTCAGTTTCCGACGTAAGGTGAAACAGCACCAATGAGCATAATTATTAGTCTATTGTTCTTTGTAATAATACTGAAGAGCCAAAATAAATCTGATCAATGTAGGAGATGAGGGGGACAAAACTTACCTTTTCAATATTCTACGCAAATAATATGCATCCATATGCTCCAACATGCCAGATATTGTCATGGACCGCCACCAAAAGTTGACAGCGATGGTTAAAACTTCGCTATCCACTTGATGAAACCTAGAATATCAACGCTAATGACTAGGTATGTTCAACAATTGATAAAGAAGAGGAGAAAGCTAAAATGCTGCAGCACAACTACATATACACATCATCCAGAATGAGTTGATAGATCTAGTGACCAACATCTAAGGACATTTGGTTCCTTCTCAAAAACCAAAAAAAAAAAAAAAAAGAAACTTATGGTTACATTGGAGAGTTTCCAAGTATACATTGCTTCCATCTCCAATAATTGTGTAAAGAAATAATACATCTCTTTCGAAGAAACAAATTCATTCTAAGATATCAGTAGTCTACCAGAAATCCAGATGTAACTATGGGAATAATTTACAGAACACACTGTAAAGCAATGAGGAAAATTCAGTGCAACTTATGCTTCTGTAGGAAAGCACTCATTAGGATTACTACTCCAGTACTTTCAAGTTCAGCCATATAGTACTGTTGATATATCATTTTTTAATTGTCAGAATAAGTAGGTACAAACTACAAATTGGACCTTAGAACATACAGACACAAAAATCTAAGGAAGCATTACATGACACATGTAGCTGATGAAACAGAAAAATTATCCAAAATGAATAATCTACAATTGGAGCATACACTACATAAGTTATTAGCAGAACTGTATGTTTTCTGCACCAGAAATTCAAAGGTCCCAATTTTGGCCTCAGTACTTATGCCATGGATTTACCTAGATGAACATTTCCTTCCCTAGACCAGTTAAGACCATAGAGCATAAATATTTTTTTAACGATATAATCCATAGAGAAATGCAGACTTACAATATTCAGAGAGAAGGGGAAAAGACCCCAAAAAAAAACATATCATGCATATTTATTATTTAAGCAACAAACAAGGCAGGGTAATATCTTACCATCCTTCAGGAATGAACAGAGCATCACCAGCATGAAGAACAACCTTTTGCGAAAAGTCGCTTAGGCATGTCGCCCTTGGACAGAGTGAAAGATCTGGCTCTTCTAAAGTAACAGAGCTTCAAGGACAAAAAGAATTGAAGTAGTAAATTGGCATGTATTTCATCTATGTTATGAGCTTATGGCTAATCCAAAAATGAAAAGAGCACAAAAAGTACGTAAGATTACATACAGGAAACGAAATACCTGTGGTTTGAAGCCTCCCCATACAGAGGTAGTGGATATAAGTAAGGAGTTGCAGAAGGTGGCCATAAAGTAACTGCCAACCAAATAAAACTTTTGAGTAAGTTTAAATAATCCAATAAATTCCCTGGAAGGTGAATATTACGGTGTAGTTGATATAAAAAACAGACAAGCGGGAAAAAAAAACAGTTCATTGCTAATGGATCATAACCAGATATAATGGAAACTGATAATTGTGGTAGCTCCTGCTAGTAATTGTACCAAGTAGGTCAGAACAAACAGGCTGAGACATCCTTTATTTTGGATAAACTGATAGACATCAAAACAAAACCAGATACATTAAAAAACTGGCAACTGTGGTAGCTCCTACTAGTACTTCTGACTTGTAACTAGCAGGCAAGACCAAGTAGCCAAAGGTAATCCATTAGTATAAATAACAAATATAAGGACCCATTATCTGCCTCATCTTCATTTTATCTTTAAAACTACAATCTGTGACTACCAGAAATCAAAGCTAGCACAGAATATCCCACCAAGAAGTAAACTGCCATAGCTAATCTTTCCTTCCCAAGCATCAAGACTCGGGAGAGAGAGAGAGATAGACAGACAGACAGAAAAGGAAATAGAATACTCAAAACGATGTACAAAATAGAATACTCAAAACGATGTACAACTTTCTATCTATCTGGTGTTGTGCGGTCACTCTAAATGAACAGTGATGGAATTGGTCCCACAAACTCCCACAAGAAAGAATACCATAGCATGATAATGAACCTTTTTCCTGTAAAATACAGAAATATCTAACCTTCCTTGCATCCAGAGACTATACATAAGAGGTTGTGGTGTGGATCATAGTGTGTGCTGGATCTAGCCTTCATGCTGTTCATCCACAAATTAACAGAAGACAGGCTTTTGGTCTCCAAAGGTACAGGCTGCAACGTATAGCTTTAAATGTCAGTTAAATAGAAATACTACACCCAGAAAGCAAAGGGTTGATCAGGCAGATGGAACACATTCATTCTCATACCGTTTGAATATCTTCTTGAAGGCACTCCAGTTGCATGTGTTCCTTTTTCTCAAAATTCAGAATTGGCACCTGAACACAAAAAGATTTTATCCATGTTTAGTAGCATTTCTCTAGAAAGAAAGAAATGAGACTACACAGTCATCATCAGGGAAAGATATTAAAAGAACACAAGCCATCGGCTGGTCCCAATTTCCAATCGTCAACAAAATTATCACCTGTGCTAAATAAAATTGCTGAGGAGCTTCTTCAAAATGTAAATCAGTTTGCTCAGTGTCAGATACTGCAAGACTATGCTTCTGAGATTCCAAAAAGTCATCTCGCCTTCCATCCCTGTTCTTCAATAGGCCCAAGCAATATCTGATAAAGGTAGAAAAGCTCAATGGAACCTGAAGTGGAGGGAGATATATGTTAAAGGGTCAGCTGTACAAAATAATTCAAGAGTATGAAGTTTGCATTTCATGTTCTTGAAATGTCTCAAAACAAAAAAGTTACCCTCTCATGGCTTCTAATATCACCATAAAAGACTGGTGCAGATCTGGACAGCATAGCTTCCACAGCTACTGAGCCTACACGTTCCTACGTAAGTAAATGGAAGTTCCATAGAGAACACATCAGTCATTCATCTTAGAAATATGTGGAGAAAATGAATTTCACAAATGTTACTTTTCATTCACATGATTGTGTTTTACTGTCCTGTACCAAAACTGTGTAAGCATGGAATCCAATTAAAGTCACATAAAACGTTATGTGAAAGTTTTAAACCCTATCAGATAATTGTAAGCGTCACTAGCAGCTTCATGAATCTCAAAGGGAGAAAGATTTTTTTTTTGTTTTGATAATGTAGAAGTTCAAGTAATTACCTTTCAGGAAAACAGAAAGTGACTAAGAACACTCGCTCTTTTTTCTTTTTTTGAAATTGGCAAAATGTTATATTCATCAGCACCCAGATTAAGAACATTCCCAACTTATTGTACATTTGAGGCATCTAGCACATCCAAACAGAATATTGCAGAAGAGAACGGAAGACTTTATGCACCCGAGAGTGTCGTCTATTGGTCAATGAAGTGGCTGAAAAACATGACATCTCAAGTTCAACTCCTAGCGGAGACAAATAAAGACTGGGTTGATGGGAGGTAGCAGATTACCCATGGAATAGTTGAGGTGCCCACAGGCTGGCCCAAATACCATAGTATTAAGAAAAAAGGACTTTCTTCTCACAAAAAAATAAATAAAAGGAAGACTTTAGATTCGCTACGTGAGACCAGGCTAGATGACTTTATATCATATCATCCTTGTCATCCTAAACGCCGATAGAGAAAAGAAGCACAGACGGCTCTTTAGATAAGAATATGTGAGACAAAGAAGCAAAACCCATACCAGAAGGCTGATAAAAAATAGCAGAGAGAAGCTCCTCCACGATGGAAATGAATTATTTATCTTTCACTCTTTCAGCATTAACTGTTCGAAAATGCCCCTTTGAAAGTCTATCTCTTTGCTTCTTCTAATCACTACTCTAATTGAATATTGTTCTTTTTTAAATTTGCTCCAACAATTCTTGCTTAACTAACAGTGGCACGTTCCTATCTGCAAGAACCTGACGGGGAGGAAGTAAATATAAGTCAGCACGTTCATGTGTAAAGAGGCAAGTGAAGAGGCTTCCACCTCCCACAGCACTGCAGCTTTGCAAGTATACCGTGAGAAATGTTTATCAGTTGGTGGGGAATCAGCTCCCAACTTAGGGAGTGTTACAAGTGTCAAGTGACCAAACCAAACAGAAACAGATCAAGGAGGGTATCCAGCATGCTATCTTTTAAACGACAGGGACCGAACTGAGAGCACAGGAGAAGTGTGTTCAATGACGGGAAAATTTGTATGAACAGATAAAATCAGCTTTTTTTAGGCAAGTCAAACTATAAAGATTTGATGAGTTTCATAGAATCCCTCAATAGTCCTGGCATCATCTCAAGTAAGTTAAGTCTTTGAACAGATAAAATCAGCTTTTTATTCCTTTAGCTAGTTTAGCAGCACGAGGCAAATCTCAACCTGTATAAAGATTTGATGGGCTTCATAGAATCCCTCAATAGTCCTGGCATCATCTCAAGTAAGTTAAGTCAGTATGAAGAAAAGTAACTTACTTAATTCAGATTTGATATATTCCAAGATTTCCTCATTTTACATGTATGTGAGTCTTTCTTTTGGTGTAACTTTATGTTATAGACATCGGATATACTATCATTATAAAGATCTTTAGACAGAGATGAGGAGGAGAGGAGACGATATGCTATATTTCTGCAATCCGAATCTTGTGTAGGTCTTTTGAGTATATAACTTAAAATTATCAATTAAAAAAATAATTAGCTTTTAATCCGACCACTTGTTTCTGGACACTAATGCTCTCGAGCTCCTCTACATTTCCACCTATGCTTTATGAATGAAATGAGAGAGGAATCAGCTCATTATTCAACTAAGTTACAGACAGGTTCCCCCTACTTCAACTTTAGTGCATTTGTAATTGTAAGAGAAAGAGATAGCTTGAGAGAAGTTCAAAGTTATTTCAGAAGATTAAACTTTATATGGACATTAGGAACAAGGAAGTTACTTCTCCTTTTGTGTTTTAGTTTTTCTAGTTTTTCAATTATTAATTATTGGTTTTCTCCAATAAGGCCAGATGCTAAAAGCTAATAACTGATTTCACTTGCATAAACAATAGATCAAACAACAAAAGAAGTTGATGTTTTCACAATTCATATTAAGTCTTCAAAACTTCATTGGTGGCAAACAATTTCAGTTTCAATGATTTGCAACTATAATATTTATACGTCCAAATGTCATTTTATACCCATATTATAGCTTAGTTCTACAATAAATTCTATTGTATTCTCATGATTTATTAGTGATTTAGTCCACGAACTAGTATATGTGATTATCTATTGTGTGGGATGAATTTATGTTTGAATGAGCTAAAATTGGAGACAAAGGAGTTAATCTTGAAGATGGAATGCATTGGAGTTGAAGCTAGAGGTAATGGATGAATGGGAAGTGATGAAAAATCAAGAAAATAGAAGTTGAAGCAAGAAACTGAACTTTAGTGGACCAAGTCCGTGTCAGGAACTTGGACAGAAACTCGAAGATTTCCTGAAGGCAAGGTTCACGATAAGAACATGCCACAGACTTGGCACCCATCGGAAATAACTCCTATTCTACTGCAAAATAGAATACTTGTGTGATATTTTAATCATTCGATACTTAGTGGAAACCTCTTGGACGAGTTGGGGAAGTTATTTAGGGTTCTTTCTTGCCTTTTTACATTCTTTTAGTTCTCTTCAATCTATACAATTGTTATTCGAATCATTAGCGGCTAGAACCCTCGTTTCTAGGGTTGAGGCTATGAAACATGATTGTATAACATTGTTTTGAGTTTGTTATTGAGGTTTGTCATTATTGGTTGTTCTTATGTTCGTGCTCTTACTACTTTAATGCTTAGCTATCATTAGAGTAAATCTATAAACCTTTTGTGACGGAACCTTAGTTAGAAAGGACATAAGGAATGAGTTCTACTTTCTAACTAAAATTAGGGATAGATACGCGCCAAGTATACGAATATACCTAGATCGCCCCATTTGGTTCAAATACGGGAAGATAACATCATGCACCAGAATTGGTTAGCCTTTCATGCTCAATGATGTAGTTAGGCATCCAATTGTGGTAGAAGGTTAGAGGCTCAGGAGACCATAACAATATTATCAACCCCATGAATCAACAACTAGGATAGGTAACTTAACCAACAAAGAAAATTAGTGTTATACATGATTGTTAAGTACGCGTTGATCCGGAAATTCCCTCTCATTGTTGACAACCCAAGTACTTACGTCCTCTCTCAATTTACTTCACGTTAGAAGTTACAGCACATCAACTGTCTTTTGATTATGATCTCACTTGTTCATCTTAATAGTTTAACTTGAGTTAGTTATTTGCTAAGGAATCTTGTACCCGTGGGTTCAACATCCGGTTCCTGAAAAAAGTCACTATATTACTTGTATGACTATGTATACTTGTGTGTGCGTTTGGAGGCAACAACATGTTCCCCGTACTTGAACTTTGTAATTGTAAGAGAAAGAGATAGCTTGCGAGAAGCAAAAGTTATTTGAGAAGGTTACATTGTATATGGACATTAGGAACAAGGCAGATACTTCTACTTTTGTGTTCAATTTTTTTAGTTTTTCAATTATTATATTAGTTTTGTACAACAAGGCCAGATGCTAAAAGCTACTACTAATTTCACTTGCATAAACAATAGATCAAACAACAAAGGAAGTTGATGTTTTCTCAATTAGGAATTGAAAACTTAAGTGGTGGCAAACAATTTCAGTTTCAATAATTTGCAATTACATGCAAATTCTAGACGTCAACGCCAGCAGTAAGAAATTGCCTGTAAATTCCATCAGTCCTCCTCATTTTCGTTTTCGTTTCTATTCCTAAACTTATTTTTTTTGGTTAGCTTAATAATTTAAACAGAATCAGGCGTCAGTTAATAGCATAATTTGCAAAGCAACGAAATGAGAAAAAATAATACCTGCAAGTAGATTAGACCACCGTCCGACGGGTTCCATTTTGAGAAAGCCTTCCAATCCTTTACACATCTCTTGAATACCTAAACCAAAGAGAAACAGAAAAAATGTTGAGCAGACCAGCATAAACAAATTTATGTGTTCATATAGTGTGATATGCATATTTTCTAAGATAGTAAAGTCACCGCTGGAACGTTTTTGGGTTCAATTTGAGAAGAGAATATCTCCGGCGACGGAATCTCAGTGAACGTGTGAATTCGCAAATTTTCTTCCACCATTGTTACTACACCGGTGCTCTGCTCGGCTCTTGCAACAGAAGATACTTACGTGGAGTGGAATGGAACAGGCGGTACAACGGCATTGGAAAGAATTTACGAAGCCCAACAGCGTTGAATTTTGAGAAAGTACGGCCCGGAACGCTCGGCCCATCTAGTAAGATTAGCTTTAGTTTTGTTTTTTTGGGTTATACATTTGATTTAAAAACAAAAAAAAAGAAAGAGTAAAGGGGTTAAAAATGTCTTTAAACTATGTGAAAATAATAAAAATGTCTTTTGGATTACGGCTTAGCTTAAAATGCTTTTATTGTCAGTACTTTAGTTCAAAAATGTCCTTAAACTATGCGGAAAAAAAAATGTCCCCTATTTATAGTATGATCCAAAAATGTTTATACTATTAATATTTTAGTTCAAAAATGTCCTTATTGTTATTTAATAGGTCAAAAAAGCTCATTTTTCAAATAAATTTTTTTTGACACATTTTTTTATCTAATGTTTTTTTTAAAAAAAAATAACAAATGTTTATCTTGCTTTAATTCAAAATAAAAATAAAAAATAGAAATATTTTTTTATTTTATCATCAATGTTTTTACTGTTATATAAATATAAATTAATAATAGATATACTATGATCTTATATATGACATATATTATCTATCGAAAGGATACATGAAATTATTCTATTTTAATTGATAAAATGAGATTAAGAAGAAAAAAACTATTACCTACATTTATATTTGTTAAAGTGATTTTAGAAGAAAGAAAATAAGAAATAGTTGTTTCTTAATAATATTTAAATTAGGAAGAAGATGTGTTTAAAAAGAAAAAAATAATACATTTATTTGGGGGAGGGGGGGAGGCATTTTTGAGCCATTTTGTAACTATAGGGGCATTTGGACCAAAGTATTGATTGTAAGGGCATTTTTTAGCAAAAATATTGATGGTAAAAACATTTCTGTTCTTTTCACATAGTTTAAGGACAATTTTGACACTTTTCCTTCGAGGATTTCAAATCTAAATTTTGAGATTGTCTAGAGGTGATTTTGAATTGACCGAGATAGAATAGTCGGTGGCATGTATACTCAGTGAATATTTCATGTATAGTTAGTTATATTCAGTTTTTTGGATCTATCATTATTAATGGTATCAAATGGATGGATTGGGTTGAAATATGAGATACTAAAATAGATTGAAATAAAAATTGGTTTGGCTATCAGTCGTCCAAATTTACTTTGCGTTCAAACGGGCTAGAAATTGGATTGGGTCTTGACCCGCTCAATTTGACCTACCTTATTTCAATAATTTTAACATATTATTATTTACTTTTATAATCACAGTTTGAATTTCAACTAAAAAAAATAAAAATAACAAAAAATAAATTGATAAGTAAATCGTGAAAGATATAAATATATAGCAACTCATCCCTTAAACACGAGAATCTACATTACAACTACGTAAATAAAGAGTCTTAAAGCAGTTTAAATTAAAGATTAAATTGGGTTCAAATAAAGACTTTTAAAATTGTTAGATGTTTGAATCGGTTGGGATTGAGCCAAATTCAAATTATTTTGAGCCCAACCCATGAAATTCTAGATGAGTTAACTATAATTGGGTTCATTTTTACACCTTTAATCATAATAGGGAAAATTACGTGGGATCACAAACATTCCTAAGTAATTAGTTAATAAGGGTATAGTTTAATTTATTTACTCTCAGTAATTATAGTTTCATTTTTTTGCCATGATTAATGGAACTCATCACCTCTTTGTATACCCAATCGTAAAAGATCCTTTTATGCTTTTGTATATAATTTTATACAAAATTAATTTTATATCTCCTATCCCCATTTCATATCTTTCTCCTGAAATCACTCCTCCGCACCTATTTAAATTTTCGAATTTGGAAAAATTTACCTCCTGTCTTACTTTCAATTTTCGCACCGCCAAAATCAACCATGAATCTTTTTTTAATTATTGTTTTCATTCATCAATAATTATATATGTATTATGTTTCTTAGGTTTTTTCATATTTTTTTTTAAAAAAAAAATCTTTCGTTCTTATCAGATTATAAGTTCTTCAAAATGAGAATGGAAATTCATCTCCATCTATGAGGATTGCTAGAGGTATGTCATTGCATGTCAATATTGTTAATAATCTACCTTTGTTTTTAATTGAGTTAACTCATGATTTTTGGATCAATATAGGCCTATGAAAAACATAAATAAGTTCAAGTTGAACAATTTGTTGAATTGAAATTCAATAAAAAAAAAAAAACCCAATGACAATTCAGAAAGTCATCAACAACGTGAAATGACCCAATGACAATTCAGAAAGTCATCAACAACGTGAAATCTAACGGCAGTAAGAGAAAAGTCGTATACATAAATTCAGAGGAGATTGGATTTAACTTATCAAATTTGGACAGAACTGGACAAATCAGAAGAACATCACGAACATCAAGTAATTTATATACAAATTATTAAAATTATGTATATAGTGGATTGTATATGAAGGTAATATATACAAAGTACTGAGACAATTGTTAATTGTATATTATATTAGTTTTATATCAATTACTAAAGTTATATATATGGTGAGTTGTATGTATATTAAGATAACATATACAAAGTCTTATGAGACAGTAGACATTTGTATACAAATATTTAGTTTTGTATAAAAGAAATTTGTTAAAATCATCCTATAATATATATACACAATTCTATTATATTATACAAATTAATTGATATATACAAAAAAAAATATGATCATAATAAAATATTGTATATATAAACATTACACACTCAAATATATAAACAAATTTCAAGCATACCATTTATACAATTGACAAATAAATATTATACAATCATTTTAATCATTATTTAAAAAAACAAGAAATTACATATGTACATATACAAATATAATTCATATACCAAATTACTGTACATTATACAAATTCCTAAATATATACAAAAAAATATATATATAAACATAATAAAATATTGTACAATACAAATATCCTACACAAAAATAATTAAAAACAAATACAACACATTCTTTTTTTTAAAACAAACACGCTTATCATATTTACAATTTTCATATTATGATAATCACATATACAATTAATAACATATAGTAAATTACACATGAATATTGTATAAAAACTATATACAATTTCTCAAATATATACAATATAATCAATTTATATATATACAAATAGGATAATTAACGTCTGAGTGTTTCATACGACTTATTTAATTTATTTTTGAGAAAAATATTTGATTTTAAATGATTAGCTTACATCAAGGGATTGTGTAAATGTTTGTTATCGTATTTAGAGCTACTGTTACCATTCAATGAGAAAGTAAAATATTGAATAAATTAAAAAAAAAAGTTTTATACAAATTAAAAGATACATAACAAACTAAACTATACTTATAGAATGTAATTATGTAAACTATACTAATATAATGTTATTTCATAAATTATGTTTGCCATATATAGTCAATGTATAGCTCATGTGTAGACAAATTGTTTTTTTATAGTTAGTGTATGCTTTCTATGACTTTTAGCAAGCTAGATTGTAAAGCCATTGTATATTTTCTATGATTTTTAGCTATATTATATAAATAAAATTATTTATATTTGTTATAAACTAATTCATTTATTATTGTATATATTTGAAACCACCCTTTTTTTTGTTAAGTTAGAAATCTTAACTTATAGGTTTCGGTTTATTTGAGGAACTTCCTATAGTATGAAATTAGTTGGAGTTGTATAGCTATAGTTTTCTTGATTACAATTCGTAACTATATGTTAGGAGGACGAGAGACACGAGCGAGATTAGGAGAAGGAAGAGATCGAGAGGCGAGTAAGATATTAGAGTAGAGAGGCAAGCAAGATATAGGAGAGAGATACAATTAATTTAAACATATTATTGTTAATTATATCACGAATACAGTTGATTTGTATTTATAAATATAATTGTATCATAAATTGTTAAAAGGAAGAAAAACAAACGAAATAAGTAGAGGGGGGGAGCCAAACGAGCTAGATACATTAGATTTGTATACCTTACCTATAATGATATATCTGATCAATGATTGTATCACAAATACAATTGATATATTTGATTTGTACCAATGAAAACATTTATATCAATAACTATTTTATTCGTTAATATAAATTAATTGTATCAAGTGTATTAACAAAGAATAAAATCGTAGAATAATGAGTGAAATATGGATAGTAAATTGGATCAGTGTAGATTATGTCACATTGGACTTGAATCTCCTCAAAGAGAGCGAGATATCTGCGCATAACATGAATATTTATTTATTTGTGTTTTTTTTTTCAACTGTAATTTATTGTATTTGTGGTATATTTACATCAATAATTTTAAAAAGATTAATGTTTTGTTACAGTTTGAAAAAGTGTAGATATCAAGATAGGAGATTTCATCATCATTATGCTTCAACGTTGCTTTTCTCGAGAGATGAAAAAGAAGAGATGTATTATTTTTACTTGCTCAATTCAAGCGGAGAAGAGGTAAAGGTAAAAAAAAAATTACCTAATTTTTTTCAAGGAAAAAAAAGTTATTCTACTTCTATTGAGAAAAAAAATGGTATTTAAAATATTGAAATAGTGGGGATCCATGAAATGAAAATAAATCATTGTGAAGAAAATGATTTTTAGATTTTTGAGAAATGCTCTTAAAAAGAGTATTACAGGTATAAATATTTATTTTGAAATAAACCACAAGTTGTTGTTTGACTATAATATGATGAATTCTAACTCTAACATGAAAGTTATTGATAAATTACGAAAATTATGTTGCGTAGCCATTTAACTGAAATGTTTTGGGTGAGAAAATTTTCATTCTTGCAATGTACTATAAAACATGTAATGAACTTTACTTTGTCAAGTCACATATAATATTAAAAAATTTGTGACATACAATTTTATTGGTTGTGCTAGTCTCGTAGCTCCTTTTTGTATGATATTGTATATAAAGTATATCATGTACAAATGAATTAGGTAAATTTACTTGATATGAAATTTGATAGTCTGTTTTGTGAGGAAAAATATTATGTTATATTTAAAAATTTTGTTGATGAAAGTGGAAAAAATTATCATATTGCTTGTTAACTCTACTTTGGAGGTTGAAGTATATGTGTGTGTGTATATATATATATATATATATTAAGCTTCAAATAGTAAAAAAATAAATTGGTTTCACTATATCAAATACTTTATTTTGAGAAATTATTTTTTCTAATTTTGATTAATTGAGAATTAAGATGGTACCAATATTAATAATAGAGTACAAAATCATTATTAAAAAAAAATATACAGTATGATGAGCTCATATTGATCACTAGCATACCATCAATATTAATTGTGTTTAGAATTTGTGACAATTTTGCAGATTCATAAACTAAGGTTGTAGCAAGATAAAAGGGTTTAAAACTCATCGAGGGGATGAAATTCAAGCTCACAAATTTTCGAGTCATATATGAGGAAATCCAACATAGGGACTAGGGATACTACAACCAGGTTCAATGGGAAGAACGAAACATATGATGACTTAATATAAAAATGCATTATATATTTATTTTATTCATTCCCTGAGATGTAAGTGCATTTAGCCTATAATGATTTGTGGAAATCGAATCATTGAGCTTTTTTCATGTATCTAGTAGGAAAGAGGTATCAAATTATAGTAGCACCCGATAGATTTCACCTATATATCTGAGTGTGAAAGTAGGTCGCTTTATATGAGAATGAACTTGTTCTAAAAAACACTCATAAAATTGGGTTAGTACAAGGTCGTAATGTGTTGGTTATTAAAACTTATGTCAACCCCTTGATTATTATGTGTGAGTAATGATATTTATTTTCCATAAACAGTCATAATTCAAGTATGAGATCATTATTCACTCTAAAGTAAATGTGATTATTTTACTAAGTGGAGTTTCAATGCAGAACGCACCTTATTATCCATAATAATTCGCCTTTAACTAAATTATGAAGTACTCTCTTATCTTAATATTAATATGAGCGTGGGTTGTAAGTGTGACTTTAATATTAATTAAAATATGACATATGTCACCTCATGTATCATGTTATGTCCATTGATGGACATTACATTTGTTCCTCATTAATCTCATCAATTGTATAAGAATATGGTCATTAGTTGTTAGAAATTTATGTAATCATCAATTCCTCATTTCACCCATTATTCTATTTCTTTATTATTGTAACCTATATGTTATTCATTTATCCAATTTACTATTCATGATCTTTCTACTCATTGTAAGGGAGAATTCAGTACCTATAGATAGTGATGGTTTGTGAAAACTCAGTACCTATAGATAGTGATGGTTTGTGAAAACAATAAGAAATATACAAGAGAAACAATGTAAGAAAAAAATGAGGAGTTTGTAATGAAGTTAATGTAGTGAAAGAGAAAATTGAGAAAAAAAAATATTTCAAGTCTTCAACTATATTCACAGTATATAAGAGAATATTTATATGTTGAAGGAAGGTGTTCTTACGTGGAGTTTTAAACTCTTCAACTAAACTCAAAGTTGTTTGAGTTGTACGTCGTTGATGTTGGGTTTTAGCAAGTGTGAATGAGAAAAGAAAAGAGAGAATATGAAAAGTGAGGGAACTACTTTGGAGGGAAAATGAAAAGTCATTTGCAAAGTGCAAATGAAAAGTCATTTCTCTCATATCGGCAAAAGAAATGGAAATTGTTGTTCTTATAGAAGGAAACACTTCCATTACTTCTTAAAAGAGCTAAGAAGAAGATGCCCCCTCGCGCCGTCGTCGTCGTCGCTCGCTCGGCTTTGGATTTGGATTTGGCAAATGATGTGATTGATTGATAAATTTTTTGGACAAAATTTATTTAATCAGTTTTTGTTAAATTAAATAAATATCCTGTTAATATTATCTCTTATAAATTTGCGGGTAACGGTAACATTCCGAAAAGTCGTTACTTTCCAAAAAGTAGTTATTTTCTTAACAGACACATTTTTTTGAAAAGTTGTTATTTTTTTCAAAAGACACAACTTTCTGGATAAAATGGGTCTGAATAGATTTCACTGATCAGACATGTTCCTTGCTGAAAATGGCTATAAAAGGAAGTCAATTTTTGTTTTTTCAAACACTGGAATTTTTTTCTTTCTCTGCATTTATTTTTCTCTCAAATAAAATCAAAGTGTCGATCCACTGAGTCTGTGTGACTTGTTGTTGTTCTTAAGTTCGTTGAAGTTAAAGAAGTTTGAGGTACCGCTATTTCTTTAATAGGTTTAATCCGTTTTATCTTGGGAGAAATTAATCCATAACCTTGGGTACAGTGAGGGGATTAAATTTCTTAAGGACACACAATAGTTTCTGTGGACTCGAATTAATTCTTGTATTTTATATTTTTTCTGCTTCATCTTATTTCTGTTTCTGTTTATTAACCTTATAAATACAGGTTATTGTAAGAATAACAGTTGATGGGTTACTATATCTTGGAGGAGACAAATCAAGAATGATACTATTGTACCAATATAGAGATTATGCCGCTAGTTGATTTAAATTTCCTTAAATAGAGTGAAATATTTATGCCTCAGGGTATATTTTTATTTTTTTGTATTATTTCATTTTCTACTATTATTTGTTATATTTATGATATATATACACCAACACAATGCGAGAAAGATGTTACATTAGCACAAAATAAGATATAAATAAATTTTATATATTCTTATAGCTTTAGAATAGTAAGTTGAATGAATTTGACTTTTTTAAGTGCCTATTTTAATTATCATAGTCAATTAATGTAACGGAGTTAAAAGAGCTAATCATGGGCGAATTTAATGCTAAAATATGGGCTACGTCCATCCATAATTTCTTAGTAAAATTCGATACTATATACTTAGTTATTTAGAGCTGATATATTTTCACTATAAAAGTGATACATACATATACTTATATAACTACAAAAATGATTAACACATATTTTACCATTACAAAAGTGACTCACATATAATTCTATGAAAAAAAAATTAATTTTGAGTCATTTTTTCATCTTCATTAAAGAAAAATGGTATATGTGAGTCATTTATATAATATTACATGTATATATAAGTCATTTTCATAATAAAAGTACATCAAATCTAAATTACAAAAAATAAAAAGTATATCAAATCCTTTTCTCTTAATATAATATTATTATCTTTTGACACCCTAATATTAAAAAAAAAAAAACATATGGTGCATTTGATAAAATGATGAATTGTTAAGGTAGGGTTGTAGAAATTAACTTCCATCCAATACAATTTTTTTGGCACACATGTGCTACAAATCCTAAATTTTTCATTAGAGCCAACACAAATGTTTTAGGTTACAAGTTATCAATAAAAGAAAAAGTAAAAATGAAGAATAATGCAAATTATACTATTGAAGATAGTGTTAGATAGTATTAATTAGATTATTAGGATAACGACGTAGGGCATTTAAAGACTTAATTTGCTTTTTAGCAACACAATGGTGAATTAATTGTGTGAACATATTATTTGTTCACACCATATTACACTTGGTCTTGTAGTTGAAACATTCAAGCCATTCACCAAACATTGTCATCACTTCAACATAAAGAAAAAACAAAAAACTACATCAACATGTACTGATGTTCAATTAATTGACCTAATCCACTTCGATTAGATTGATTTATAATTACAAGTGTATAATTTCATTTTGTGGAAAACTTGGATACATTAGTTTGAAAAGAAATAAATCAAAAGTGTGACCTAATAATTCACAAAAGGATCGAATTACAGATTTTCAGTTCTCAGTCAAAAATATTGGCTATTTAATTTGTTAAATTTTTTTATGTATAGAATTACTTGATACATGTGATCGTGAGAGGTGAGAGGCACTTCTTTGTTTCTAATTACATATCGTCTTTACTAAAAATAATTAATTCTTAATATTTGTTATTTCAAAAAATTAAAGTATACATGTTATTATTTTTTCAATTTTACCGTCGAGGGTTATAGCTTTGAAAGTACACATTTAATTTACATAAAAAGTTATTAATTAACTAATATTTATTGATCAAATTAATTAATTAAAATTAAATAATAAAAATTTATTTTAAGAAAATATAAAATAAGGATAAAATGATAAGATTACATAATTTCTTAAAGAACGTAAAATTTAAAATAATAAGAACAAAATAAAAATGGAGTGATAATAATCGAGATACAAATAAACTGCTATAATATCATGATTATTATTTTTTTAAAAAAAGGATAACTTGTATTAGATCTCAATTTTCAGGTCAATCTTCACTAATTAATGGAACATGTCAAGCTATACGACGTCGGATTTGATTTTGACTTCTCCAATATGACGGTTTGGCTTTTTTGAAATTTTTAAAAAAGCTAATATTTTTCTATTAAAAAATTGGTAATGACAAATTTGAAATAGACATATATAGTTCTTGTTCCCAGTGGCTGGTGCTTAATATCTATCACTGTCCACTAGGATAAAAGTAAAATTAAAACTAGTGGCACTTTAATCCCTTCAATGTTAAATTTTAGTTTCGAGCTATATTAATGATGGAGTCAGAATTTTTAATAAAAAAAATTAAAATTTATATAAATAAACATATAGAATAGTCGAAGGGGATTTAACATCTGCATCTACTATATATGGAAATAACTTAATGACGCGCTGATTTTGTGGTAGTTAAATTATTAACTTTTTTTTTTTTTAGAAATATACACTTCTTAATAAAAATTCTGGGTATACTATAATAAACATGATTATTTTTTTCCTATTTAAAAATTCCTACACATTTACTGAATTTGTGTTCTTTCTCTTTAGAGGTATATTACATTTTGAATCAACAATTCGTATTATATTAAATGGTATATAATTTTTGTCTAAATAATTTGAATTTATATTTTGAATCAACAATTCATATTATATTAAATGATATATAATTTTTGTCTAAATAATTTGAATCGGAACTAGTAATGCATTATGTTATGAAATTTATATTACTTATTATATCGCCACAAGCATCACATCTACATATACATACTCATAAACCATTAATCTTATGTTTAAATTTAAATTACTTTATTCGAAATATTTTACTTTTGAGTATTTGAATTTAATTTTCAAATTTAGTCATGTGCAAAAATGCAAGTTTTGCATATCATGAAGGTGCATGAACACCAAAGTTACTATATTATATCCAAACAATTCAAATCATAGAGGCAGTCTATAATTGCTATATAAAATCTTGTCATGTTTAATCAATAGGATATACTTGTTTCCCTTTAATATGTACTGTGATAAAAATTTAATGTTTTTGTTCTCGAAAGCTAATTAGACAAAAATATTAGGAAGTACTATTTATTTTCTATTTCCTCATAAGAAAATACTATATTTGTAAAATTTTAATTATGTCATGAAAAAATAAATTATTTTTGAAATAATCATATAATGCAATTACTGGACCATATAATTACAATAAATTCACTTACAAAATGCCTTTCGAAGGAAATTAGTTTTGAATTAAATAATTTACTAAAGTAGGTTTTACGATTCCCAAAGATAATGAATATATTGATAATCGCTGATTATCCGCTTGAAATCTATTATTGGTACCATTATTAATTTCACGAGAATAATTAAGCGATTTTATTAGTAGTGTAGTTAATTATAGGTACAAGTAGATGGACAGAAAAAAAATGTTAAAAGTTACTATATTTATAAGTTTAATATTAAATTAAATTAATTCATATAAATTGAAACAGAAAAATTATACGTAGTCTATCCTAATTCCTTCTGCTTGAAGCATCATCAATTAAGACCAATAAAAAGCAAAACTCACAACCATATGCTAAAAGAGGGAAAGAAACAAAAGACAAGAAATCAGATTTTGACGTAAAAAGAATAGTCAGTACTACTATGCTTTTATAATATTTTTTTAATCAGAAATATTTAGTGATGACACAAATATGAACCATACTGTTATCAACAACAACAAAAAATATTTAATTGTTTAAGTTTTGAATATGTAATTTTTTGGTAGAAGCGTTTTTTCTTTATGCAACGAATCAACTCATAAATATGGATATCATGATCGTATGAAAAAACAACGATAAATACAAATCATGTGGTCACTCTTCATCTATACGAGTAAGTGACATTCAAATAATGTACAATTCATATTATTAGTTATGTCGATATTATAATGAATTGAAATTTGAAATGAATGAACTCTTTATAAAGCTTAAGCAATTCTATTTCCTTTTAAGCTAATTTTGGGGTGTGAATTTAGGCCTAGTAATTTCACCTAATATCATAGCTAACGCGTCACACCCGATGTTGAGATTCTAAATCAAAATTACCCACACACCAGATGCTAAACATTGACAAAAGTCTCATATCCTGTAGTTAATGACATGAGTGGACTCTATATAAGACTTGAATAATCCTCCTCTATTTGAGTTACTTTTTGGAGTATGAGTTTGACCTAAGACTCAATTTCACAAATAAATCATGAAAATTCTCTTAGGCCGTTTAATTTGAACACTTTATTCACGTTTTATTTACGTAACACTATAAATTTATTAAGCAAAATTTTCAAATTTGAATTTGAACGCGTAAGAAATACATAATTTTCAAGTTTGAACGTAAAAGAAATAATAATAATAATAATAATTTATGGGTGATGTCTTAATACTCGTACCCCAATAATACCTTTGACATTAAAAAAGAAAAGATAATAGTATAATATATGCTTTTTATAATATATTCAAAATTTAAAATGTAAGGTGAGATTTAGAGGCCGTCACGTTGGGGTTAATCATCGCATGAAGCCACGTGGATAACTGGTAGTTGTGGATCCCACTGCTTACGTGGCAATTACAAAAAAAAGAAAAAAAAAGAAAAGAGATTTATGGTAGAGGGTTTATTATTAGACTTTAGATAGGGGAGAAATATTAGGGAGCGATTAGTGTAAATTGATAGAGAGAGAAAGTAAAAGAGAGGAGGAGCAGATTTTAGAGCGAGAAACAAGGCGCGGAGAGGCCGTCCGAAATCAAGCACGCCGAGAGAGAGGAGAGAGAGAGGAAGAGAGAGAAAACTCTTTGCCATTTTTCTTCTTTCCTTCTTCGTCTTCGTTTTCTCCCTTTATTCTAGGGCAAAAACAAAAATATTCATACTGTGTTCATTTCCAGAAAAATATACATACATGCATATTCAAAGCAGCAGCAGCAACAAGAAGAAGAAGGAAGAACAAGCTAGATCACTATAATTACAAATTTACAAACTAAAATAATCATTTTGTTAATGAAATAGATCTTGCTGCTTTGAATCTCTTAATTTCAGTTCAATCAATTGATTGTTTATTATACCGATCACATTTTGTATGTGCGATTCATGAAAATTATCGATTGAGCTGAGGAGATCTATCTACAAGGTTCCGGACCGGATCTGTGGGAGATATTTAATCTGCCGTTGATAGCGTCTGATGATAGAGTTATTGCGGGTTTAAGAAATCCGTCTGGAAAACGATGAAATGGGCAACATTGCTTAAAGACTTCAAAGAAAAAGTCGGTCTCGCTGCTCAGTCTCCTTCTGCTGCATCATCTCCTTCATCTTCTGCTTCCTCACCTTTTCGTGATAGCAATGCTTCTTTTCCCATACAAGACTTCACCTACTCTCCTTCAAGGTTTGACATTAATACTCCTCTATATTGAATTTTTTTTAGTTTTGTATTTGAATTCCTGCTGCAATTCGTTATATCATTCCTGTTTGCTCTTAATATTTTTGCCTAGTTCTGATTAGCCGTGCAATACATGTGCTGAACTGGAGGAGTTATTTTTCAGTAAGCTTTGATGCTAAATTTCAAATGCACTTTGTTGAAATGAACTTGTTAATTCAATGATCAGAATTATTTCCCATAGAATTTCATTTATACTGAGTATGGTAACTGCTTTATCTTTAAAGCCCAGCCCAACTAGTTTGGATTGAGGTTTAGTTTTTGTTAAATAGTAAGCCTGTTTTGGTTAGTCGAGCAAAGGGTTCCGAGTGCGAAATGAAGCTGCGGTTTGTCTAGTGTGTGGATCATGTGTAACCCTTCGGGGTGGCCCAGTGGTTTGGGCTTGGGACTTGAGGTCTCAAGTTTGAAACCTATTGCTAGTGAAAGCAAGGGGTTTTCCTTCTGGACCGAGCTCGTCGCATTGAGCTTGCATAGTGCGGGTTACCTCTCTTATGTGATTTGCGAGCTATTGCATAGGAGCGGAGGTTTGATCCTGCGCACACCCAAAGGGTAGCGGCTATGAGTTTTCCTTGTCATAAAAAAAAAAAAGTTTGTGGGTCACATTTTGCTTATCTTGTGCACTTTATCCTAAAGAAGCTCAATGACTATTTAACTCTTCTTGATTTTGTTATCTCTATAGTTTAGAAAGAGGCTACAAATCCTTTTTTTTGTGAGCTGATATATCCTTATAAAGCTTGTATCTTCTTGATGCCTTGAAATGAATCTACTTCATTTGAAAAAAAAAAGAAAGACTGGTGAGGAGTCAATAATTTAATGGTCCATATCTTCTCGTTTCTTTATAAATCATTTAAATTTGCAAGAGTGTCATAAAATATTAGAAAACTGCTTGCCGAAGAGTGGAAATTAAGATCATATTTGGTGTATGCTTTTTTTCTTCTCAAGTAAGGAAACAATGTATGGTTGATTAGTTTACATGGAATTACTTGTGCTGTTGGCTTTTACCTCTGTTAACTGGAATACCAAAGATCTCCCAAGAAGATTTTGTCACTGTTGCCTGCGAACTAATGGATATAAGTCTTAATTAACCAATAGGGAACCTATGTGTTAAGATTCCAGAGCTTGATGTAAAGACTAATGGAAAATTGAGAGGTATTGTCCTTACAACTTGAATCTGTAGGTGTCACTGGATTTCTATCTTTACGTAGGTGATGCTGAATCAAATGATAGTAGGAACCTAGTGGATCTGTAAAATTAAATTATTGATGTTATGGATTGAAGTATGGGTATGATTATGGGTTATTTTTGGAGAACATTTGCTAAGTTTCAAGGGTTTTGTAGTTGAATGGTTCCGAACTGATGTCTGTCCTTGAATAGTATTTTGTATAGAAGTAATCAATTGGACTTTTGTTGAGTGTTGCCTGTTCCTAGTTGCACTAGTGAGTGAAAACTGGTATAATTTCTATCCCAAATAGTTTTGCAAATGACAAAGCATGTTAGTCCTGTACTCCTATATTGCTCTTATCTCCTTAGAGGTGAAATGATCTTTGCCGTAACCATCTTGTCGCTATACTGTTACACCAATGACTTCAGCTCATGGGTTTAACCTGTTGTACTATGATTTTTCAGGTTAACCTATAGTGAATTTTCATATGACATAAGCTCTTCCTGAATAATGTTTACGGAGTTTTAGATCTAACTCTGCATTATGTTTTTTTATTCTGTTATTTAAAACAGTGACAAACATGAACTGGAGTTGGATTTTAAGAGATATTGGGAAGAATTCCGCTCCTCAAGCTCGGAAAAGGTTTTATATATATTTATATTTTTGAATCAAAGTAAGCTTGCTTTATTCGTCGAAGTTATTAATGGTCATTTCTTTTCTTTGTTTCAGGAGAAGGAAAAGGCCTTAAATTTGACCGTTGATGTTTTCTGTAGATTAGTGAAGCAACAGGCAAATGTAGCACAGTTGATTACTATGTATGGAAATTGTAGTTATAGCTGTTCGTGCAATTTGGTTTTGACTTCCATTTTATACTCCATGCACCTGAATCTATACTGCTGTCAACACCTCTTTCTCTCCCACACTGAAAAAAATAAATGAAAATTAAAGCTACCCATGGTTAAGTTATTATTCAGTCTAACCCCGTCAAATGCATTGAGACACGGATAACATTTTTATGTGCTTTATTCTGTTGTCAGCATATGGTTCTTAACCAGTACTTTGTTCCTTTTTACAGGTTAGTAGAGACACACATATTTTCCTTTGTTGTTGGAAGAGCTTTTGTAACAGATATTGAAAAGTTGAAACTTAGTAGCAAAATAAGATCTTTGGAAGTTGAAAGAGTGTTAAATTTTTTCTCTGAAGTTACCAAGGTTGCTTACTTTTCTGTTTATATCTGAAATTCTTGTTTCCATAAAGCCCGTTCATAGTTTGTGTTATTTATCTATGGGTGTTTATTTTGGTTATATTAAGCAGGATGGTATCCGGCCTGGTGCAAGTCTGTTGTATGCAATAGAGGTCCTTGTCTCTGGTGTATGTCCTCTACCTGCCTGACTTTTTAATATTTTGATTACTCTCTTCGTTCATGCTAATGAATTTTCATAGTATTTAGACCTCAGGTAATTTGTTTCTATAAATGTCACTGGCATATGTCAATATCTTCATCAAATTGGCAATCTTAAATATAGAAATAGATACACTTCTATCAAGGTAGTAAATTTGTTACTCAGTATCACAGTCTAATTTAGGCGTATATGAATTGTGTTATTCAGACTCTTCAAAATCCTTCCGCATCCATATCGGCACAACATGGGTGTGGATGTGAGATCCACACTCGATTTGGTAAACTTACCTTGAGTGCTTTGACTGCATATATGACCGAGAAGTATAGATTGATTGGGTATGTGTTTTGATTTTTGGATTTGTCAACAACAACATTCACAAACGGGATCTAGGGAGGGTTGGATCTAGGCAGAGTGGCAGACCTTATCCCTGCCTTTGCCAGATGAGTATGATAATGTTTTGCTATTACACGAGATATTTTATGAATAAAATTTAAGGTGTTTATAAATAATTAAATATTTATTAGTTTTAGTTCAATAGCTTTAATTAATCGAGGTATATACTATATATGTCGTAATACACAATAATCTACACTCACGGGCGTGGCCTAGTGGTCAACGACGTGGGTTATGAACCATGAGAGAATTTCAAATCCCAACAGAAACAAAAAAACAATAGTTGTTTCTTTTCATCTGTTCTACCCTTTACCTATTGATGGTGGGAGGTGGTAGTATCTCGTGGAATTAGTTGAGGTGCGTGAAAGTTAGCCCAGACACCATAGTTATAAAAAAATAATACATTAATTGGTCATATTCCATCACTTGTATATGTACCCGAATCCTATGTGATGGAGAATCCGACCTTAAGATACACATCCGAGTTTGAGCAACTTAGGGATGGCTTGCTGCTTAAGGTTCATGAGAGGATAGAGAAGAAACTTAGTTCTGTGATGTAGATCAAACTTTTCCAATTGTAACAGATATATATGTATTTGTATCTACAGCCCGTCGACAAACAATCTCTCCTTGATTCTGGAATCTTGTGCTGTCTCATTCATATTCTCAACTCTCTTCTTGGTCCTAATGAGGGATATCTGAGGCAAAAAGTTAGTAATGATGAGGAATTGATACCGACAGTGGAAAATCAGGATAACATGGAATCAAGCCGTCGGCTTGAGGTACCTTCCTTGAATGTTCTTTCTTCGTCATAACTTTTAATTTCTGGTCTGTGCAGTTCAAAATAAGCATTATATTAATTTGTCAAGAGTTGTGATTTTTAAGGATAATCAGAACTTCTTGAAGCAAAATTTCAACATTGTCACTTTGTTTGCTTAATTGTATGAATTTTCAGAGGTTCAGATGTTCTCATCCATGCAGGTTGAAGGAAGTGTGGTGCATATTATGAAGGCATTGGCCGCACATCCTTCTGCTGCACAAAGTTTGATAGAAGACAACTCCCTCATGTTACTTTTTCAAATGGTTGCCAATGGTTCTTTAGTTGCTTTTTCTCAGTATAAGGAAGGCATGGTGCCACTGCATACCATTCAGTTACACAGACATGCTATGCAGGTAAAGCTTATCCTGTAAAAGGGATTGACAGTGCTGAAGCAGTGGAGTAATTCTTTTTCAATTATATGATGAAATTTCAGTTCTTGATTCTCTTTCTGTTCTATATTGTTAACTCTTCAGATTCTTGGTCTTCTTCTGGGTAATGACAATGGTAGCACCGCCAAGTATATTCGGAAGCATCATTTGGTATGCCTTTCTAATTTGTTCTCTGGCTAATAGTGTGTTCAAATAGATTGCTGTAATCTGATAGAGTTATTTTTGTTACCTTTTGGTCCTTCACAAAAGTGGACATTTTTTTTGTACTTTGAGGATCGATGAATAATGTTATTAGATAAGGCTTAATAATGTATCCTATTTTTCCGTGCATAAGATCATTAGATTGATCTATACTATCTCTGAAGGCGCTGCACAAATTTCATGAGCATTTACAAACTTTTTCCCAGACTCTAGGATTGATCTTTCATAATTGATGAAATGCTGTTTAATTGATGTTTTATTAAATATTTGAGGCGTACAAGAAATATGGAAAGACATCCAAAATGAACCTCAGTATTTTTTAAAAATATCGTTTGTGAATATGAAAACTAAGTAGTTTAATTGGATATCTCTTTTATTTTGTTTAGATTTGGTATTTGTTCTCTGTTGAATGGTTAATGAAGGCTATTATCTCGAATGTTGGATAAGAATTTGGTTCAACCATTTTAGATCTTTACATTAATGAGTATGTTCTGTTTCTCTGGAAGGGTTATTCCTCTCTTATGTGTGGACAAATTCTAGTCTCTCCTCAAGGAGGCTTGGGTACCGTTCAACAATTTTTCATTTTGAGAAGTCCTTTGTAGGATTTTTTAACCCTTAAGTGCTTGTCTCAATCATCATATATAACCATCAGATTTGGGGATCTTTCCTATACTTGTGTTCTCGAAGGAAAAAAATGCTTGTAGTGATAGCTTCTTGAGAAACTACTTTCTGAAGTCCTTTCTTGAGTGCTTTTGAGATTCAAGAAAAGCTATCCCAGCATTATACTGAGGGCTTAATATCTGATGACAAGTGAGTTAATATTCAGAAGTCCTTGTATTGTCTGCATTTTCTTCAGAACGCATTGAGATACTCTTGTTTGGGCTTGTCAAGAGATCTGAAAGCTTTGGGTGCTTAGTCTTTCTGTGGGGATTGTGTCAGCATAATATGCACAATTAGTATTGTCATATTGCACACTTGGTTGATGCGGGTTTCAATTGAAGCATTGATGTCTAGGGTTTGATTGTAAGTTGGATGCATTAACTTGGATGTTGTAATGCGATGATTCAGTGTGAAGTCTCTTTTTCTTTTGTTCTTTCTGATTTTAATCATTGAGGGGTCACTCTGAGCTTGTTCATCTTTCGAAATACTCATATACAATTTACATGAGCAATATGCCTCTTTTCATTCTTTTTGAGTCTGGACATAGTTCATTTGTATTGGTGACTTGCTGAATATATTTTACCATTTGTAAAATGAATGATGGAATATTGTGGAGAAGTTGGTGTATACATCATTATCTGTTTCATTGTTTACAGGGCTAATGCCATTTAGCACTGCACTATTTATACTCAGAAATTTGATATTCTTTGCATTTCTTTGCTGATGCTCATCATCTTTGATGGCCCAGATAAAAGTTCTTCTCTTGGCTGTTAAGGATTTTAACTCTGATTGTGGAGATTCTGCCTATACGATGAGCATTGTGGACTTGCTTCTTGAATGTGTTGAATTGTCGTATAGGCCAGGTAACTCTTTTGCATTTTCTTCTTGTAGCCAATGTCCTCATGTGATTATTGAAGGCTTGAAACTTTCTCTTGAACTGTTGGGCCATCGTTCTGCAGTTTTGCAGACTGTACTTTCAGAAAATAATCCATTGGGTCCTTTATCCATTCATAGCCTTATTTTTTTGTCTCTGTTTGTTGCTGATTCTAGAAAACTTTGACTTGTAGAGGCTGGTGGGATTAGGCTTAGGGAGGATATCCACAACGCTCATGGTTATCAGTTCTTGGTTCAGTTTGCTTTAATTCTCGCAAAGGGTCGAGATCAGAATTCTCATTTTAAGTTACTTCCTGATCAAGGAGTTACTTCGGATTATCCGCATTTGGCTAATCATGTGGGTGAAAGCGATTTGGAGGAAAAAGGAGAGGATGCTTTATCACAAGATGTGTCCCCTACACTCTCTAGGTTACTTGATGTACTTGTTAGTCTTGCTCAAACTGGCCCTACTAGTGCATCTGGCTTAAAAGCTTCTCATGTTAAGCCTAGTGGGCATGGCAGAAGTCGTACGTCATCATCTGACAGAGTCGTTGATGATGTCTGGGATAAGGATATTGACAAAGTTAAAGACCTGGAAGCTGTTCAGATGTTGCAAGACATTTTTCTAAAGGCTGATAGCAGGACGCTGCAGGGTGAAGTACTCAACAGAATGTTCAAAATATTCTCAAGCCATCTTGACAATTACAAGCTTTGTCAGCAGTTACGGACCGTGCCTCTGTTGATCCTTAACATGGATGGTTTCCCACCATCCTTGCAAGAGATAATTTTGAAGATACTTGAATATGCAGTGACCGTTGTAAATTGCATACCCGAGCAAGAGTTGCTTTCTCTTTGTTGTTTGTTGCAGCAACCAATCACACCCGATTTGAAGCATACAATTTTGTCTTTCTTTGTAAAGCTCTTATCCTTCGATCAACAATACAAAAAAGTTTTAAGGGAAGTTGGTGTACTGGAGGTTCTGCTGGAGGATCTGAAACAACACAAGTTTCTTTGTGGTTCAGAGCAGCATGCTGATGACCCTAATCATTTTGAGAGGAAATCGGTTTCAAGCTCAAGCAGCTTTAAGAAACACTTTGACAATAAGGATGCTATACTTTCTTCACCCAAACTAGTGGAATCTGAATCAGGGAAATTCCGTCTTTTTGAAGTTGAAGGCACAGTAGGAGTTGCCTGGGACTGTATGGTCTCATTGTTGAAGAAAGCAGAAGTAAATCAAGCATCATTTCGATCAGCTAGTGGGGTGACTATTATACTCCCTCTCTTGGCATCTGACATTCATCGTCCAGGTGTCCTTAGGGTGTTGTCATGCTTAATAATTGAAGATGTGGCACAGGTAATATCTGAATTTTTTATTTTGTAATACACCAAGAATACTCCAAAAGTGCTCTTCTACTTTTTTGTGCCTCACATTTGATGAAATATTAATGTAAAATCTTGAGTTACTTTTCTTACCAATCAAGTCCCCCCCCCCCCCCCCCCCCCAAATGGATGGATCTTACATACTTTGCATATTGTTTGTTTGATTTCTGAATATGTTCCTCCCTAGTTGATGGAGCGCACCATACCATTGGTGAAATTTTAGATCAGGTTTCTAAGCATGAACTCTTTTGGAATAGAAATTTCCTGCTGATTTACCCGTGTTTCTTGATCGTCGATATGCTTTTGCAAGTGTTAGGAGACTGCAGACAGAGCTGGAAATTTCTTGGAAAAATAAAGATTGTTGAACTGTTAGGAGTCATTTGGTGTTGAGGTATATGGTATAATAATCCCAAGATAAATTGTGGGATTATTTTAGCCCATGTTTTATTGGAGGTATTAGGTAGTCCTTGGACTATTTTTCCCACCATTTTTGCTATAGTTATCCCATAGACATGGTGGAATAACTTATCCTGGATTTAATTATCTCGAGATAACTTGCTCCCAACCAAACAACCCCTTATATTAACCAGCAAGTTGCTTTGGTATCTTGGAAGAACATGGTGCCTTCCAAAATAGCTGCTATCTCTTTAAGTTTTAGTTTATGTCAATCTACGTCTTCACCAGTTAGTTGCTAGTATTGTCCTCTTAGCGTATAAATTCCTCCCTGTACTGTAACAACAGATTAAATTCATATGGCGTGTATATCTGATACGTCTTTTGTTTGTCATATAAGTCGGATTGGTTCCCCTGCATATTTTCTGATCCTAGATTATGTCTCGTTTTGAATATTTGCTGCAAAAAAGGTTGACTGTATCGTTTTTGTCAGGCCCATCCAGAGGAGTTAGGAGCACTGGTTGATATTTCAAAAAGTGGGATGATTACAAGTGCTTTGGGAACTCATTACACACTTTATGATGATGCTAAGTGTGACACTTTTGGAGCTCTATGGCGCATCCTAGGAGTTAATAATTCTGCTCAGAGGGTCTTTGGTGAAGCCACTGGGTTCTCTCTTTTGTTGACCACACTTCATGGTTTCCAAAGTGAAGGAGAACCTGCAAATCAGTCAAATTTGACAATTTACTTTAAAGTGTTCACATACTTGTTACGCCTAATGACAGCAGCTGTTTGTGATAACACTATTAACCGGACAAAGTTGCACGCAGTCATATCTTCTCAGACATTCTTTGACCTTCTGTCTGATTCTGGTTTGATAAGTGTTGATTGTGAACGACAAGTTGTACAGCTATTGTTGGAGCTTGCTCTTGAGATAGTGCTTCCTCCCTTCGTGATGTCTGAGGGTGCCACATTATCTAATGCTTCTGACGAGGAAACAACTGGATTTATTCTAGTTACCCCATCTGGAAATTTTGTTCCTGACATGGAACGTGTCTATAATGCTGGTGCTGTGAAGGTGCTCTTGCGTGCTTTGTTGCTGTTTACTCCAAAGTTACAATTAGAGGTGCTAAACCTTGTTGATAAGCTTGCTCGTGCTAGCGCCTACAACCAGGAAAACCTTACATCTGTAGGTAAGAAGAGATTTTACTTTCCGTCTATCTTTCAGTTCTAATCCTGTATTAATAGTTGATGATCGTCAGGTTGCGTGGAACTTCTCCTTGAAACAATTTATCCCTTCCTATTGGGGTCGTCGCCAATACTTTCTCATGCTTTGAATATCATCGAAGTTCTTGGGGCATACAGGTAATGTCACTCGACTGCTATTGACCAAGTCATAAAGATGTAAACTACTCTTATATTGGACCCAGAGACAGGTTTTAGATAAGTGCAATATTAGTGTTAATATTATATTAGTTTAATTTGTATATTTTGTTTGTAAATAGTCTCTAATTAAGAAGGAATACTAAATTAATGTCCATCATACCAATGGTGTAAAGAAGTAAAGAACATACTCCATATATTTAATACATTTCAACAGAAATTTTAATATTATCAGACCAAAGGTTAGTTAATGTACTTCTCTCTAAGAAAAGAGGTTAGTTAACGTACTCTATATATTCCATAAAGGTACTCCATATATACAGTCTTACAGATAGTGATATACTGGTATTGTTAGTTCCTTTTGAAGTAAGCAAGACACAGGATTTGGTGAAATCTAAACCCACATTGCATCTGGGGAACAGTGTGGAAGGAGAGTTATAGCAGAAATTTTGAAAATAGATCCAATCCATTCCCAAGGTTAAATGGAATTGCATTGTATCTCTATTTTTGTGGTGTAAACAGATAGAATTAGAGGTTCTGATCAATTTCTAGAATTCCTGGGATCCTTAATATTATTTTTCTGTTTATTTTTTCTTTTGTAAAAAGGTCTCCGACATATCCTTAAATGCTGAAGCATACAACGTTACCATCCAAAAACAAACAAACTTGAAGTATAATCCTTATGGCCAAGTCTAACCCAGTGTTATGCAATATGAAAGACTCGTTAGTTAAAATTTCTTCCATGCTATGTCAACACCATCAGCATTGTTGAATTAACCTACATTGGTGGGATGTGGATTTTTTGGTCTCCTTACATGGTCTTAGGCAATCCTCACCTCATGAACTAGTTTCGGGGCTGAGTTTGGTCCAACTTCCATTTATTATCATGGTTTTCAGGCCTGACTCATCCCGATGCTTGTTCTCGGTTTTGGGCCCTCAAATTATATGTTGTCCAAGCTCCACTTTGCAGACCTGGGCGTGTTGAGTTGTCCCATATCCAGGGATGTGGATTTCTTGGTCTCCTTGTCTGGTCTTGGGAAATCCTCACCTCATGAGCTAGCTTTTGGGGTTGAGTTATTTCCAAGGTCATTTCTTATCTATCACCGTAGCCATCCTTTTTTTAATCAAGTAAACATATTTTCATTCATACACATGACAAGATGGCCGTATACAAGGGGTATACCAAAAGGTAAAGAATCAACAAAAAGATATGATACTCTACATATTCCACTCAGTCTAGCCTTCCATCCTCTGGAGTGTAGGGAGTCAGTGTCTTTTTTCTGTCTAGTAGAAGAACGGGGGTGTTCCAAACGAATACACTGAGGTTCTGACTTTAAAAGCATTTCAGGAAGGAACTTACCTATTTTGTTTTCGGACACTTTCTTTGTTTGTCCTCGAATTACGTAAATATCTTTTCTACCTAATGTGTTGTCTGTGCTTCCTATATTGCTGGCAACTGTTGTTTGCTTTAGTGTGCAGATACATAAACTAACAATAGTCATGATAGCAGGTTATCTGCATCTGAACTTCGAGTGCTCGTTAGATACATTTTGCAGATGCGACTAGCCACTTCGGGTCGTTATCTAGTTGATATGATGGAAAGGTTGATTCTTACAGAGGATATGGCCTCAGAAGATGTCTCCCTAGCACCATTTGTCGAGATGAACATGAGCAAGGTTGGGAGTGCTTCAATCCAAGTGCCCTTAGGAGAAAGGTCATGGCCACCTGCTGCTGGTTATTCTTTTGTTTGTTGGTTTCAGTTCCGAAATTTATTCAAGTCACAGGCAAAGGAGAATGATGCTTCTAAAATGGGATATACTAAAGGGCAAGGCGTAGGTGGGCAGCATCATGGGCCACATGCCCTGAGGATATTTTCTGTTGGAGCAGTAGACAATTCAAGCACTTTCTATGCTGAACTTCGTCTTCAGGAGGATGGTGTTCTCACCCTTGCAACTAGCAATTCTTCCTCTTTGTCATTTTCAGGATTAGAAATGGAGGAAGGGAGGTGGCATCACCTCGCTGTTGTGCATAGCAAACCAAATGCGCTGGCTGGCCTCTTTCAGTCTAGCTTTGCTTATGTTTACCTCAATGGAAAGTTAAGACACACCGGTCGCTTAGGATATTCTCCTTCTCCAGCTGGCAAGTCGTTGCAGGTGATTGTTGGTACCCCGGTTTCTTGTGCACGAATTAGTGACTTGTCATGGAAGCTTAGATCTTGCTATCTTTTTGAAGAAGTTCTTTCCCCTGGTTCAATCTGCTTTATGTATATTCTTGGAAGAGGGTATAGGGGTCTCTTCCAGGACACAGATTTGCTGCAATTTGTTCCTAATCAGGCCTGTGGTGGTGGCAGCATGGCAATTTTAGATTCTTTGGATGCTGACTTACCTCTGGCTTCCAACCCACAAAAGCCAGATAATGCAGGAAAGCCAGGGAGTGTGCAGTGCGATCGGAGTGGATTTGTATGGGATTTGGACAAATTAGGGAATCTCTCACTTCAACTTTCTGGTAAGAAGCTCATTTTTGCATTTGATGGGACAAGTACAGAGTTACTTCGAGCTTCTGGAACATTCTCTGTGCTCAATCTGGTTGATCCAATGTCAGCTGCTGCTTCTCCTATTGGAGGTGAGTAGAATAATTTTAATCTTTCTTTTCTTGTTGCGGGTAAATTTCTCAAATCAAAGTGAGAATTACTATTTATTCAGCTGTTTTCTCTCTTTGATTTCCTAAATCCTGATTATCCACAGGTATACCACGCTTTGGACGACTTATTGGGGATGTATATATTTGCAAGCATTGTGTTATCGGTGAGACAATCCGTCCCATTGGTGGCATGGCTGTTATTCTAGCTCTTGTAGAAGCAGCTGAAACGAGGGACATGCTGCACATGGCTTTGACATTACTAGCTTGTGCTCTTCATCAAAATCCACAGAATGTTAGAGACATGCAGCAATACAGGGGATACCATTTGCTTGCTCTCTTTTTGCACCGGCGAATGCCATTATTTGACATGCAATCACTTGAAATCTTTTTCCAGATTGCTGCATGTGAGGCCTCTTTCTCTGAACCAAAGAAGTTCTATAGTTCCCAGAAGACACTGCCACCTATCACTCCCGTCAATGAAGGAAGCATTGAAGACCTTACTTTATCCAAATTCCGGGAAGAATTTTCTTCAGTTGGATCTCATGGAGACATGGATGATTTTTCTGCACCTAAAGATTCCTTGAGTCAGATTTCTGAGCTTGAAAATGCTGAAATGCCAACCGAAACATCTAATTGCATTGTTCTTTCAAATGCTGATATGGTTGAGCATGTTTTATTGGACTGGACTGTTTGGGTAACAGCCCCAATTCCAATACAGATTGCTTTACTGGGCTTTCTTGAGCATCTTGTTTCAATGCATTGGTACAGAAATCATAATCTGACAATTCTGCGCAGAATTAACCTTGTTCAACATTTACTTGTAACTTTACAAAGAGGTGATGTGGAAGTACCGGTGCTAGAAAAATTGGTTGTATTGTTAGGAGTTATATTGGAAGATGGATTCTTACCCTCTGAACTGGAGCAAGTGGTTAGATTTGTGATAATGACATTTGATCCACCAGAGTTAACATCACGGCATCAAATAATGAGAGAATCTATGGGGAAGCATGTTATTGTAAGGAACATGTTGCTTGAGATGCTGATTGATCTGCAAGTGACAATAAAATCAGAGGATTTGCTAGAGCAGTGGCACAAAATTGTTTCATCAAAATTAATAACTTATTTTCTTGATGAGGCTGTACATCCTACAAGTATGAGGTGGGTCATGACTCTTCTTGGTGTGTGCCTTGTGTCTTCTCCAACATTTGCACTTAAATTTCGCTCCAGTGGAGGCTATCAAGGTTTGGCAAGAGTACTCCCAAGTTTCTATGACTCCCCTGATATATACTATATCCTGTTTTGTCTTATTTTTGGCAAGCCTGTATATCCAAGACTGCCTGAAGTTCGGATGCTAGACTTTCATGCCCTAATGCCAAGTGATGGCATTTATGGAGATCTGAAATTTACTGAGCTGCTGGAATCTGTGATTGCTATGGCAAAGGCAACTTTTGATAGGTTGTCTATGCAGGCAATGCTTGCCCATCAAACTGGCAACCTTTCCCAGGTCAGTGCTGGAGTTGTAGCAGAGCTGGCAGAAGACAATACTGACATAGCTGGAGAGCTTCAGGGTGAAGCTCTTATGCACAAAACTTATGCGGCACGGCTGATGGGCGGCGAGGCTTCAGCCCCTGCTGCTGCTACCGCTGTCCTTAGATTCATGGTTGATCTTGCAAAAATGTGTCTATCTTTCTCAGCTGTTTGCCGAAGAGCAGATTTTCTTGAAAGTTGCATCGACCTCTATTTTTCTTGTGTCAGGTTCACTCAAAATTTCCTTCCCGTATGCTTATAGTTATTTTTCATCTGACTATATTAAAGGTATTCTTTGCTTGTTTTTCATTTTTTTATGTTCTCTGACATGTAGGGCTGCACAAGCTGTGAAAATGGCTAAAAAACTTTCTGTAACAGTGGAAGAGAAGAACTTAAATGATAGTGATGAAACTAGTAGCTCCCAAAATACTTTCTCTAGTTTACCTCATGAACAGGAACAGTCGGCCAAGACTTCTATAAGTATGGGAAGCTTTCCTCAGGGACAGACTAGTACAAGTTCTGAAGATATGCCAGTGATGTCGAACAATGTAGATACGACAGAGGTTGATGTTACTTCATCCCAGCCAGGTTATATCAAAGCAGTACAGGAAGAAGCAGAAGTCACTGCAGCAATAGACAATGATGTTGTTGACCATGCTTCTGCTGTCACATCCAGCAGCAAACATCTTAGCTTCCGCGATGTGAAACTCACAGTAGATCCCGTCCGGCAAACTGATTCACTGAGTTCAGCATCCTTTAACATGTTTGAATCTCCTATATTGTCAGAGAGATCCTACTCCCAAATGGCGCAAACCCCATCTACGTCTCCAGTGGTGACATCTTGGATGGGAGGTGAATCAAAAGTCAACCTAGCATCAACGCCCCTGGTGGAGTCTGCTGCATCTATCAGTGAATTGGATTCTTCTCCTGAGATGAAATCCGCTTCTCAAGGACAGTCTGCTGCAAACACAATGTTTATGATTGGTTCAACTTTGCTTCTTGAGGTCGATGACTGTGGGTATGGTGGAGGGCCATGCTCCGCTGGAGCTACAGCTGTTCTAGATTTTATGGCGGAAGTTTTATCTGGTTTGGTAACTGAACAAGTGAAGTCGGTACCTGTCATCGAGGGTATTTTGGAGAGTGCTCCATTGTATGTTGATGCTGAATCTGTTTTGGTATTTCAGGGACTGTGCCTTACTAGACTACTGAACTTCCTTGAAAGGCGTCTTTTGCGGGATGATGAGGAAGATGAGAAAAAGTTGGATAAGGGTCGTTGGTCTCTCAACTTGGAAGCATTATGCTGGCTGATAGTAGATAGAGTTTATATGGGTGCTTTTCCTCGGCCTGCTGGTGTACTGAAGACTCTGGAATTCTTGTTATCTATGCTACAGTTGGCTAATAAGGATGGGCGCGTTGAAGAAGCTGCTCCAACTGGGAAAGGAATCCTTTCCATTGGTAGAGGAAGTAGACAACTCGATGCTTATGTACATGCGATTCTGAAGAACACCAACAGAATGATATTATTCTCTTTCCTCCCGTTGTTCTTGATAACCATCGGAGAAGATGAACTACTTTCTTCTTTAGGTTTGCAAGTGGAGCCAAAGAAAAGAGTACACTTGAACCCATCCTCGGAGGATAGTGGAATTGATGTTTGCACGGTGTTACAGTTGCTAGTCGCTAATAGAAGGATAATATTTTGTCCCAGCAACATTGACACTGATTTAAATTGCTGTCTTTGCATAAATCTAATTTCTCTTCTTCGCGATCATAGGCGTCATGCACAGAACATGGCTATTGATATTCTCAAGTATCTGCTAGTACACCGAAGGGCTGCACTTGAAGATTTTCTCGTCTCTAAACCAAATCAAGGACCTCCATTGGATGTTCTTCATGGTGGTTTTGACAAGCTCTTAACTGGAAACTTACCTGCATTTTTTGAGTGGCTTCATAGTTCTGAACAAGAAGTTAATAGAGTGTTGGAACAGTGCGCTGCCATTATGTGGGTTCAGTTTATTACTGGGTCAGCTAAGTTTCCTGGGGTGAGGATTAAAGGCATGGATGGTCGACGTAAGAGAGAAATGGGGAGGAAACTCAAGGAGATCTCAAAGTTGGATGGAAGACATTGGGAGCAGATTAATGAACGAAGAATTGCTCTTGAGTTGGTTCGCGATGCAGTGGCTACTGAACTAAGAGTTATTCGCCAGGATAAGTATGGGTGGGTGCTACATGCAGAGAGTGAGTGGCAGAGTCATCTACAACAACTTGTCCATGAGAGAGGAATTTTCCCATTGAATAAGTCCTCTCATAGTGAAGAATCTGAGTGGCAGCTTTGCCCCATTGAAGGTCCATATAGGATGCGGAAGAAGCTCGAGCGTTGCAAATTAACAATTGACACTATCCAAAATGTTCTGACTGGACAATTTGAGTTAGGAGGAAGGCTAGAACTTTCAAAGGAGAGGACTGAGAATGAAACAAATGCCTCTGATGGTGAGTCTGATATTTTTTTCAATCTCATGAGTGAAAATCCACAACAGGACTCTTTCAGTAGTGAACTTTATGATGGATCAACTTTCAAAGACTCGGATGATGTTAGAGATGCAGCTTCTAGTAGAGCTGGATGGAATGATGACCATGATAGTAGCATTAATGAAACGAGTCTCAGCTCTGCTCTTGAACTTGGACCCAAGTCGAGTAGTGCTTCCATTCATAAAGCTGAGAGTGTTCAACGGAAGTCGGAACTTGGATCTCCTGGGCAATCTTCGTCTCTAAAAGCTGATGAAACAAGAACGGCGGACGACAAACCGGAGAAGGAACTAAGTGATAATGGTGAATACTTGATTAGACCTCATTTGGAACCTTCTGAGAGAATAAAGTACAAATATAACTGCGAGAGAGTGGTTGGTCTTGATAAACATGATGGTATATTTCTGATTGGAGAATTATCATTATACATCATTGAGAATTTTTACATTGATGACTCTGGGTGCATATGTGAAAAAGAATGCGAAGATGATCTATCTATCATCGATCAGGCTTTAGGTGTAAAAAAGGATTTTTCTTGTATGGATTCCCACTCAAAGTCAAGTTCTTCCTGGGCTGTAACAACAAAGGCCTATGTTGGGGGACGGGCATGGGCATATAATGGTGGCGCATGGGGAAAGGAAAAGGTTTGTACTAGTAGTAATGTGCCCCATCTTTGGCATATGTGGAAGCTTGATAGTGTTCATGAGATTCTAAAGCGTGATTATCAACTTCGGCCTGTTGCCATTGAGATCTTTAGCATGGATGGCTGCAATGATCTTCTGGTTTTCCACAAAAAGGAGAGAGAAGAGGTTTTCAAGAATTTGGTGGCCATGAATCTTCCCAGGAACACCATGTATGTTTTACTCTAATTTGCTCATATCTTTTGCTTCTCTCATCTAGCAATTGAATTGTTGGTTCCACTCTTATTTGAATTTACTTTTCAATAAGGTCACCAAAGATCAATATACATAGCTGCAAACCAACATGGCTCCATTCTAGAATCCTATGATGGTATTACTTATAGTGTTGTGCCTGGTTTCCTACAGATTAGGTTTACCAGTTTGTTATTTCTGTGATTAAAGAACAGGGTAAAATCAACGGACTTTATGCTTAATTGATTAATACTTTTGCTTTAATCGATCATCATAAATCTTTCCCTTTGTTGTCTTCTAAGGAAGTCATTGCCTATTTTACAGGTTGGACACGACAATATCAGGGTCCGTAAAACCAGATAGCAATGAAGGGAGCCGTCTTTTCAAGGTTATGGCAAACTCATTCTCTAAGAGATGGCAAAATGGTGAAATTAGCAATTTCCAGTACCTCATGCACCTCAACACACTTGCGGGGCGTGGTTATAGTGATCTCACCCAGTATCCTGTGTTCCCCTGGATTTTAGCAGATTATGAGAGTGAGAATCTGAATTTCTCAGATCCCCAAACTTTCCGGAATCTTGATAAACCAATGGGCTGTCAAACAGCGGAAGGTGAAGAGGAATTCAGAAAAAGGTTGGTTCTTTACCACTCAATCAGAAATTCTGTTGAGCTCATATTATATTGGAACCATTTGCCACTAAATTAGAAATTCTGTTGTGCTCATGTTTTATTGGAACCATTTGCCCTTCTCGATCATTTAACTTCTCCGTGATAGTTATATTTTATGTTTGTCCATGTTTCAGATATGAGAGCTGGGATGATCCTGAGGTTCCCAAATTTCATTATGGTTCTCATTACTCTAGTGCTGGAATTGTCCTATTCTACCTCATACGCCTTCCCCCTTTCAGTGGTGAAAATCAGAAGCTGCAGGGTGGTCAATTTGATCATGCAGATCGTCTTTTCAATAATATAAAGGACACCTGGCTGAGTGCTGCAGGGAAAGGCAATACATCAGATGTTAAAGAATTAATTCCAGAGTTCTTTTATATGCCAGAGTTCCTGGAGAATATGTTTGATCTTGACCTTGGTGAGAAACAGTCTGGAGAGAAGGTTTGTCTTGCTTCTCTGTATTCTTTTTCGATATTCCTCTTTTTTTGAGAAGTAACTTGTCTAGATAGAACAACTTCCATGTTAATCCAAATAAGTCTCCTAATAGTGTATGGTTCTTCACCAGGTTGGCGATGTTGTATTGCCTCCATGGGCTAAAGGTAGTGTTCGGGAGTTTATTAAAAAGCATAGAGAAGCTCTGGAGTCTGATTATGTTTCAGAGAATCTGCATCACTGGATAGACCTAATCTTTGGCTACAAACAGAGAGGGAAAGTAAGTGTTTAGATGTTCTCTTCTTCTGTCATTGCATCTTGATTACATCATAATACAAAAATATGAGGTTCTTTCTATGTTTTTTTCCAACCAAGTAACACATTTTTATTAATTAAGGGCAACAAACGCCCATACACAAGAAGTTAACCCAAAATGTAGGGAACTTCACAAAAACATGTGATTCTCTATAAACTATATCCAATCTTGTCCACTTAGGAACCTCATAGGTGCTCCAAAGTCAGTTAAGGAATAAGAGGTTACTCCTCAAATGATTAAAATCATTTTCTGTTCCATCAAAAACTTTCCTATTTCTCTCCCCATACAGTCCATATAGGTTCCTTCTATGTTTTACTTGTTAGATCTGAAGTTTGATTTGCATTGTGTTTTATGCAAGCACTAAAAAACAGTTTGCCTGGAATACTGATCAATTGGAATACTAATCAATTCTCACTGTCAATTGTTCGTCTTTTGTTTTAAGTCGTTGCTTTTCCTGAATAAATTACCGCATTCTTTTTACCATTTCTCTCATGATTTGTTAGAATTTGAGAGTCAAATATTATTTCACCACTTTTGATCTCTCTCTCTCTCTCTCTCTCTCTCTCTTCTTGAATAGAAAAATAAACTGTAAATGTTTTGTTGTTGTCAGGCAGCTGAAGAAGCAGTTAATGTCTTCTATCACTACACTTATGAAGGCAGTGTTGACATTGACTCGGTTAGTGATCCAGCAATGAAAGCCTCAATTCTTGCTCAAATTAATCACTTTGGGCAAACACCAAAACAACTATTCCTCAAACCCCATGCCAAGAGGCGAACTAATAGGAAGCTTCCTCCTCACCCATTGAAGTACTCTCAGCATCTTGTTCCGCACGAGATTCGTAAAACCTCATCTTCTATATCTCAGATTGTCACATCAGGTGACAAAATTCTAGTGGCAGGAGCAAATACATTGCTGAAACCTAGAACATTCATTAAATATGTTGCCTGGGGTTTTCCTGACCGCAGTTTGAGATTTATTAGCTATGATCAAGATAGGCTTCTCTCCACTCATGAGAATCTTCATGGAGGGAACCAGATACAGTGTGCCAGTGCTAGTCATGATGGCCACATTCTAGTTACAGGGGCTGACGAGGGATTGGTTTGTGTTTGGAGGATTGGTAAAGAGGCACCCCGTTCTGTAAGGCGCTTGCAGTTGGAGAAGACTCTCTGTGCTCATACAGGCAAAATCACATGCCTACAAGTTAGTCAGCCGTACATGATGATTGTGAGTGGATCAGATGACTGCACTGTTATCTTGTGGGACCTTAGCTCCATGGTTTTTGTTAGGCAGCTTCCTCAGTTACCCGCTCCTGTTTCAGCAATTTATGTGAATGATCTGACTGGAGAAATTATGACTGCTGCTGGTGTAATGCTTGCTGTTTGGAGCATCAATGGGGATTGCCTTGCTGTCATCAACACATCACAGCTTCCGTCGGACTTCATCCTTTCACTTGCTGGTTGCACATTCTCGGATTGGCTGCAAACTAACTGGTATATTTCAGGCCACCAGAGTGGAGCCATTAAAGTTTGGAGAATGGTGCATTGCTCTTGCGAGGACAGTGGCCAAAGTAAACCAAGTGGGAATCCTACTGGAGGGTTAGGACTCGGGGATAGAGTACCAGAGTATAGGTTGATCCTTCACAAGGTACTGAAGTTTCATAAGCATCCTGTAACTGCCCTCCACCTTACTAGTGATCTGAAACAGTTGTTGAGTGGAGATTCTGGAGGACATTTGCTTTCGTGGACTCTCTCTGAAGAGGGCTTGAAAAGCATGACTAGTCGGGGGTGATTCTGGGATTAGCAATGTGTGTTTTGTATTCTAAAAATATACTTGGCTTCTTAGGGGGGCAATTAAAGGACAACCTGAATGGTTTCAATGAGCTCAGGGAGCAACATGAACTGGTGTGCACGTTGCACAGTAAGTAACCACTGATAAGATTGCTGACTTGGAACAGATCCAAGGAAACAGAAGGATCTGTGTATTGGCGCTTCCTGGAAGACATGAAGCATATGATCTTTCTTGAGCAAGTGCCTAGTGGCTCCAGATGTAGGACTCGGGAACAAGTTGGTTGCATATGTTGTTGTCGATTATTGTAGAGGGATTTTGGGGTATTGGGATGGGAGATTGGTGGGTCTGTTGTACATAGGACGGTAATTGACAGTGTATACTGAGGTTGTAAATGTGCAAGTTTTTTGCCAGTAACATCATGTTGGCTGTAATTTGATCCAGCTAACTTTAGGGGGCAGATGTAGCTGTTCGCTTTGGCTTCACTTCGTTTAAATGATTGCAAGGGGAAGGTTGCAGGCCTGTTTTTGCTTTGTAAAAAAAATATTATCGCAGGTTATTTATTAAGATTGAATTGGGGTCATACGCTCCTTGGTTTTCCTGTTAGAAAAGGAGTTGCTTCCTGTCTTTTTTTTTTTTTCCTTTTATTATTATTGGTTAGTCAAAATATGCACGTCTCCTCAGTTGAAAATGCTTGTACAGTTATTTCAAAGCATCAGTTTGTCCGATACAAAGTAAATATAATGAAGGATGATAGTGATTTCTCATTACTAGCTTTTGATGTTCATGTTTCTGGTATGCTATGTGATTTTGCTATTTGTTTCCAAGAATGGTGTTCTTTTCAAATGCACACAATAGTAATACACGAAATGTCCTTCCACAAAAACTTATGATAAATTTTCGATCAAGTTAAAAATTCAAACTAATTATTTCTGGGGAGACGTCGTCATATATGTTTCAGAGAATCACTGGATTGACTTTAGTACTAAATTGAGATGAAAAAAAAAGTTAGAATAGATCCTAGGTAGAAAATATCTTTTAATAACTTCAATTTTGCCATTTGTGATAAATATAAATAATATTTTATAAAAAGTTCCGTTACCGGGAATCGAACCCGGGTCTCCTGGGTGAAAGCCAGATATCCTAACCGCTGGACGATAACGGAATTGTTGGTAAGATACTGCTCTTTCATTTATATTATATATTAAAACTAAAGAGTAGTACATTGAATTGAAATGCGACGTAACAAATAAAACAACGGAAAAGGGTCTAAAATACCCTCAAAGTATTGAAAATGGCACAAAATTACCCCATCCACCTATTGGCTCCAAAATACCCTTCCCACCCCCACCTATTGGGTCCAAAATACCTTTGTCATCCACCTTTTGGTTCAAAATTGACCACTTATTAAACGGTTTTATATTTAAACTATTTAAATATTTTTTTTAAATACTTGACGCTCAACTATTTGTTATAATTTAACTTATTAGTATAATTTATAACTCAATCTACTACCCATCCATTACTAATTAAACCCTCCAAATTAATAAATCACTCACATTATTAATGCAACAATAGAAAAGCTACTGCCAATTGAGTGTTTTTAAAAATTTGAGACGAAAATATCTATAGAAGTTAATTATCATACATTCAAATGTCTAAATAAAATTTACCAATAAACTTAAAAGTCTGACTATGTTCATCTTAATTATTCTTACGTCCCAATTATGTGATGTTACTTCATAGGTAACTTTTTTCAAAATAATATATTAAAAGTTTTAAAACAAATATAAATATTAATAAAATTATATTTTAAAAAAGTGCATGAATTAATTCGGGATGTATTACTTCTTTAACTTTAATTATAAATTTCTAATTCAATCTTGAAAGAGAATCAAATTGAAAGTGTCCTCCTAAATAAGCGGCTCAACATAAATTTAATTGGGGCTTCGATTCGGACTCGAATAATTTTGGATGTCATTTTCATTAATCTATAATTTCATCGTGATTTAGTAGTGTTTATGACGATTTTGATATTATAGTTGGACTATTAATTGGGTGGGGTTTAGTTAGTAATGGGTGGGTAGTGGGTTAGTTTATAAATAATACAAATAAATTAAATTATAACCAATAGTTGAACATCAAGTATTTTAAAAATATTTAAATAGTTTAAATCTAAAATAATTAAATAAGTGGTCAATTTTGAACTCAAAGGTGGATGACAAGGGTATTTTGGAGCCGATAGGTGGATGAAAAGGGCATTTTGGAGCCAATAGGTGGATGAAGGGTAATTTTGTACCATTTTCAATACTTCAAGGGTATTTTAGACCCTTTTCCGATAAAACAAATCAAAATAATTATCACATAAAAATTAGGGGTGGATATTCGGTATTTAGTTTGAGTTTTGTAATTTGGTAATTGTAAAAGTAGATATCAAGTATAAAATTTTTAAATTTTGGTTTGGTAATTTAGAAAATGGTAAATTAAACTTCGATATGGTGTACTCTATTCGATAATACCATATTGCAGTTATAGATGATTGTATTACAAAGTTAATATTATTTATTCAATCATTTTTTTATGTAAATGCACAATATAGTACAAGATCAACAAATAACAAGAAATCAAGAAAAACAAATCGATACAACTAAAAGACATGCATTTGGATTATTCATGCTTCTTCTTTAACTTTCTCTTTGGACTTCTACTAATGAGTAATAAATATGTTGATATATGATATTCATTAAGTAAATGATTTGGTATTCGAGAAATATCGAATATCAAATGACACTAATGTCTTATACCAGGCCCAAACTCGAATACCATAATTCTATAGTTGTACTCCCGAATGTCAAACCAAACACTAAATTATCAAATATCAAATTAACAAAAATTTAAATACGATTTAACAATTCAATTTTTGATATTTTATGTCTAGCTCTAACTATGCTACTTCTGCGATCCATTTTCATCTTAAAAAAGAATGTTATTTACCATAGTTAATAGTAATCTTATTTATAATTAAAATTATTTGCTATCATACTAATATGGATTGATTTAGATACAAGTTTCATAAATTTTCATCTTTGTTATTTATTTTTATCATGATCTATATTAATATATTATTTAGTGTATTTTGATATTTGATTTTATTGTTATTTTTATTTCTACATCATAATTTTTACACAGTTTCTTTGTTATTGTAATATCTAATTTATGTTTCCTTCTACTTTATATCAGGATTTGTGTTGAAAGCCTTTCAAAAATAACCTTTTTATTTTCATAAGGTACTAGTAAGATTTATATACGATTCTAAGACTTTATTTATTAGATTTTACTGAATATGTCATTTTTTAAAAAATTTCAAAATAACTCACAATTACTATAACTTTTGCCTTCGGATGAGCACTTTGTGTGCATTCAATATATTTTTACTAATAGCATGTAAATCACACTAGACAAGTCTTAAACTGCGTCGTGACATGGAAGATATTGAAGAAGATATCAATAAAGCAACTTTAGAATTATTCGCGTGGATAACCACTCTTCGTGTCAACAGAGTTTAGAGCAAAAATATACACTATCCCATCTACTAAAAGAGTATTTTGATTCTTGGAATTATTCTTATGCAACAATATGACTGCCAATGCGATACTCCAAATTATGTCTTCGTTTTCCTCATCACCACCTTCTTTAGCAATGAATTCTCAGAAAGTTCCAACATTCAAAATCTCACACAATTCTCAAAAATCCGCCATTATCCCTTCTCTCAAACAAATTTTCCGGCAAGACAACTTCAAAGAATCAGTTTTTACCCTCTCTAATTTAATTGAGACTAGTGCATTTGAAAAAGCTTTACTACAAGGCCAACAAATCCATGCCCATGTCCTCAAACTGGGTTTATCCGGTGATGATGCAGTTTTCTTGAACACCAAGATTGTTTTCATGTATGGTAAGTGTGGGTCAATTGGTGATGCACAGAAGGTGTTTGATAGAATGACTAAAAGAACTGTCTTTACTTGGAATGCTATGATTGGTGCTTGTGTTGTAAATGGGGTGCCTATTAGAGCAATTCAGTTGTATAGGGACATGCGTTTCTTGGGTGTTGTGTTAGATGCTCATACTCTTTCTAGTACATTGAAGGCAACTAGTCAGCTTGAAATTTTGTACTGTGGAAGTGAAATACATGGGGTCGCGATAAAACTTGGTCTTATTTCTAATGTTTTTGTGGTGAACTCACTAGTGACTATGTACACCAAGTGCAATGATATCAGGGCAGCATCATTGTTGTTTAATGGAATGAGTGAAAAAGAGGACGCTGTTTCATGGAATTCTATGATTTCTGCTTATACTATAAATAGGATGAATCGGGAAGCTTTAAGTCTCTTCATTGAAATGCTGAATGCCAGTGTTGAACCTACCACATACACCTTTGTTGCCGCAATTCAAGCATGTGAGGAGACAAATTTTGGAAAATTTGGGATTGAGATTCATGCTGTTGTTCTGAAATTGGGTTATTCTTTTGATACATATGTGGTGAATGCTTTGTTAATGATGTACATTAAAAACAATAGATTAGATGAAGCTGCTAAAATATTCTTCCATATGCAAGAAAAGGACAACATTTCTTGGAATTCCATGATATCAGGTTATGTACAGAACGGACTTTATGATGAAGCGAATAATTTGTTTCATGAGATGAAGAATGCAGGTCAGAAACCTGACCACGTCTCACTTATGAGTATGCTTGTCGCATCTGGAAGACAGGGAAATTTGTTAATTGGGATGGAAATTCATGCCTTCTCACTGCGAAATGATTTGGATAGTGATTTGCAGGTTGGTAATACTCTTGTAGATATGTATGCCAAGTGTGGTAAGTTAGATTACATGGACTATGTCTTTGGTAGGATGCTGCATAGAGATAGTGTCTCTTGGACTACAATTATTGCTGCTTATGCTCAGAATAGTTCTCCCTGGAAGGCGGTGCAATTATTTCGCGAGGTACTGGCAGAAGGAAACAATGTTGATGCACTTATGATTGGAAGCGTCCTCCTTGCTTGTACTGAGTTGAGGTGCAACTTACTTGCAAAGGAAATTCACTGCTATGTGATTAAAAGAGGAATATATGATCCTTTTATGCAGAAAACTCTTGTGAGTGTTTATGGAGATTGTGGGAACGTGGACTATGCAAATAGTATTTTCAGGTTGAGTGAAGTTAAAGATGTTGTGTCATTTACAAGCATGATGTGCAGTTATGTTCAAAATGGACTTGCAAATGAGGCTCTTGGTCTCATGCTCTGTATGAATGAAATGGCAATTGAGGCAGATTTTGTTGCAGTCCTAAGCATGCTCACTGCTGCTGCTGATCTATCTTCCTTAAGGAAAGGAAAAGAGATTCATGGATTTTTGGTTAGAAAAGACCTCCTTCTGCAAGATTCTATTAAAAGCTCTCTAATAGATATGTATGCCAGCTGTGGGACTCTGGAGAACTCATATAAGGTGTTTAATTATTTAAAGAGCAAAGATCCAGTTTGTTGGACGAGCATGATAAATGCTTTTGGATTACATGGTTGTGGTAGGAAAGCAATTGATATATTCATGAGGATGGAGAAGGAAAATATTCACCCAGATCACATAACCTTCTTGGCTGTTCTTCGTGCATGTAGCCATGCCGCGCTAATAGAAGATGGCAAAAGAATTTTCAAGTTAATGCAAAGCAAGTACGCGTTGGAGCCTTGGCCAGAACACTATGCTTGTTTTGTTGATTTGCTTGGACGTGCAAATCACTTGGAAGAGGCATTCCAAATTGTAAAAACAATGAACTTGGAGGATATACCTGCCGTCTGGTGTGCTCTCCTTGGTGCTTGTCAGGTATACGCCAATAAAGAGTTAGGAGAAATTGCTGCAACGAAGCTTCTTGAACTAGAGCCCAAGAATCCAGGAAATTATGTTCTTGTATCTAATCTGTATGCTGCGACTAATAGATGGGACGATGTGGAAGAAGTCAGAGTTACAATGAAAGGAAAAGGGCTAAACAAAGATCCTGCATGTAGCTGGATAGAGGTAGGAGATAAGGTTCATACATTTGTTGCTCAAGATAAGTCGCACCCAGAGTGTGATAAGATTTATGAAAAATTAGCTCATCTTACTGAGAAATTGGAGAAGGAAGCAGGTTATGTGGCCCAAACCAAATATGTTTTGCACAAGGTGGAGGAGAAAGAAAAAGTTAAGTTGCTTAAAGGACACAGTGAAAGACTAGCTATTGCATATAGTTTACTTGCTAGTACTGATAGAAGCCCCATTCGAATCACAAAAAATCTCCGTGTCTGTAGTGATTGCCATACTTTCAGTAAGCTAGCTTCAAAGTTCCTAGAGCGAGAAATTATAGTTAGAGATGCCAAAAGATTTCACCATTTCAGGGATGGGATATGTTCCTGTGGAGATTTCTGGTGAAACTAGTAGTTGGTTATTCTATTAAGAACTTCATGATGATAACTAACTCTACTGCTTGGTAACACCCACTTATAAGACGTACTCAACATCTATGAGAAGCTTCTGCTGAGGGTGGAGGATATTTTTTCATATGGTGCGGTTTGGATATCAAAGGTGCCGAGGAAGGTTGCTTCACGTGGTTAGCTACTAGAGGGGTGATTTTTATGGCCGATAACCTTAGAAAGTGAAAGTCTGTCTACATGAGCTAGTCTTCCCTATGTAAGGAGACTGGTGAGGACATAGATCATATTCCGTTGTATTGCAAATTAGCCACTAGGTTATGGGAGGATATGTTTACATAGTTTGGCATCACTTAGGTAATGCAAAGATCCGTATAGGAGTTGATGTTCAGTTTAAAGAGTGGAGCTAGGAGAAGAAGGCACAAGGCATGTAATGTTACTCCTCTAGCTCTAATGTGGATCATTTGGAAAGAGAAATAGGAGAGTTTTTGGAAGGGGTGGAGATGAACTCTGCTCAATTCAAAATTAGTTTCCGGTATCTTATTTTCTTTTGGTGCACCCATGTAGTTCCCGATTGTATAGAGGATCAGGTGCCTTTGGAGAGAACCATATTTTTTAGGTCTCTCCTTATTTTTCTTCTTTTTTTTTTGTATATCTCTTGTATACGGCCAAATTGGCCTTGTTATTATCAATGAAAAACTTGATATAAAAGAAGACATGCTCAGCATATTTTTCAATAAGAGATGTTAGTTCTTGATATGTCCTCTTGCAGTGAGCTAAAGACATATTAGTTCAGAGAACTTGGAGGTGGTTGGAGTCTTTGGCAACTCTGAGGAGCTCATGAGGTCCACTACAAATCAAGACTCCTCTTTCTAAATAAAGGTGTGTTTTTCATATGAATGTTCCATGTCAATCTGTTGGAAGGCGACATTTACCATGGTGATCTAGATCTATTGTCCTGCTTGTGCTTACAGTTTGAACTTGCATCAGATCACACCTCTTTATTGAATCAGAGAAGTTGAGAATGAACTCAAAACAATTGCAGAGTATAATAACTGTTGTTTGAGTGTCAGAGCTCTTCAACTTGTCCTCTCCTTAGACTATCAGCATTGGTATCACTCAGGGCATGAAAACTATAATCCAAGTTCAAGAGCCAACAATACGAAAATGTTCAGGAAATGGGAAAAGTTAAATTGCGTTAAAGATTAACTTATTGACTAAAAGCAACTGATGCTGGAATATGGTGTACATGGATCAAGTTGATCTCATACAGACGTTATAATGTGAAATCTTGTGGAAGAATAGTTTTCCACATTATCAGAAATGATAAAATAATACAGCTTAATCTAAAGAAATTTCATGAACCACTCACTAGTGTATGATGGTCAGCAAGCCAATGTTTTCCATTTGCATCGTCGTGTTTTATTAATTCAGTATGATATGTTATCTGGTTTGATATACATTGTCTTGTTACTGTATTGATTTTCAAATTGAGTGGATTGTATCTAATCTTTCATTTCTACATCAAAATTGGATACCATAATCTGTTTTTTACTTATTCAAGTCAAATGGTAAGAACAGAAACTGGTGACATTGACATTGAATAACTACCAAATTGCTTAGTGTGATTTCAGATTGCAGGTTCAGCCCTTTTGTTAAAGTGCAATGTCAGCAACCAGTCATGTAGCTGGATTCGGTTCCTTACTTAGCCTAAGGAAGAGGGGCGACGCAGCCCTTAGTCTACCTTGTTGGTTTTAGAGACCAGTTCACTGCTGATATTATAATGCACTAACAGTGAGTTGGTGAACCTGTCTAGTGCTCGTAATCAAATCACACACTATTTGTTTGAGAGAAATAAAGAACTTATCGGAGATAGACTCTTTTTTTTTTTTTTGGTTTTTCACCCGGTGTACAGTGCCTACATTGGAGCCCTTACTAAATCCAAATAGCGTACAGTTTTGATGTTGCAGAAATAACCAGTTTGGAGTGTTATTCATGTCTTTTTTCTCTTATATCTGCACTTCCTCTCTTGCATTTCCTTTTGAAGAGATTATCACCATCAATTCAACTCCATTGATGACCTCTTACGTGAGCTTGAAAGCTTAAGCTTGCAGCTTGAACATGAGAGCAGATTAAGAGAAGAAGAAGAGTGTTTGTATTGATTGTGTATTGTGTTTAAAATGAATACAATGTGAGTATATATATAACCTTGATGAATAGCAAAACTAACTTCTAACTAACTATTGGAAAATAACAACTTGTAACTAACAACTTCTAACTAATATCTTGTAACTTGTAACTAACTAAAGCCACTAATTAGTTACTAACAGAAAGTATATTCTCATCACCCCCCCTCAAGTTGGAGGTGATGCAAACACAGACAACTTGTGTAGCAAAGAATTGTGTTTAACTCCAGTTAAGGCTTTGGTGAGGATGTCAGCCAATTGTGAATCTGTGGATATGTGATGAAGTGTGATCAACCCTTGATGAAGCTTAGTCCTTACAAAATGGCAATCAATCTCAATATGTTTTGTTCTTTCATGAAAAACTGGGTTCTTGGCAATGTGAACTGCTGCTTGGCTGTCACAATGAACATGTATTGGCAGAGAACACTGCACATTCAACTCACTCAGCAACCTCTCAACCCATACTATCTCTCCCACAACCTGTCTTATTGCCCTGTATTCAGCTTCAGCAGATGACAGTGATACTGTTGCCTGCTTCTTGGATTTCCAGCTGATAGGATTATCTCCCATAAGAACTAAGTAACCACTAACAGATCTCCTTGATTCAGGGCAAGCAGCCCAATCAGAGTCACAGTATGCACTCACAGTAAGATCAGCCTTGTTTGAAATAAAAATACCCATAGTTGGATCTTGTTTCAAGTATCTAAGTACATGGTAGGCTGCTTTCAAATGTGGTTCCCTGGGTGATTGCATGAACTGGCTCAAATGTTGTACACTATAGGATATATCCATTCTAGTGTTAGTTAGGAAATTAAGTTTGCCAATCAATTTCCTATATTGAGAAGGTTCAGTCAATAATTCACCATCTGTGGCCTTCAATTTTTCAGTGGAATCAAGTGGTGATGAAGTAGTTTTGCAACTCAACATATCAAAATCTCTTAGAAGATCAGAAGTGAACTTCCTCTGAGAAACAATAACACCATCATGTTTGTACAATATCTCCAGGCCTAAGAAGTAATGTAGTTTCCCCAAGTCCTTTATTTTGAATTGGTCATGCAGGAAACACTTTAAGGAATTGATTTCATCAACATTATTCCCAGTCATGATTATATCATCCACGTATATAGCAACAAATATCAAGGAACTACCCTTCTTCTTGTAAAACAAGGAATAGTCACTGTCTGAATGCTGATATCCCCTTGAACATAGACTGTCTGCTAGCTTCTCATACCATTGCCTACTTGCCTGCTTTAGCCCATATAAAGATTTCTTTAACTTGCATACCATGTTATCACATCTTGTTGTAAGACCTTGTGGAGGTATCATGTAAACTTCCTCATGTAAATCACCATGCAAAAATGCATTATTCACATCTAGTTGATACAAGTTCCAGCCTTTCTTAACAGCCAATGAGATCAGTGTTCTAACAGTAGTCATCTTTACTACAGGTGAAAATGTCTCAGTGTAATCTACTCCAGCTTGTTGTGTATAACCTTTTACTACCAGCCTTGCCTTGAACCTTTCTATACTTCCATCAGCCTTATGCTTTATCTTATATACCCATTTGCAGCCAATAGCCCTTTTTCCATCAGGTAACATGACCATTTCCCAAGTATCATTAGCATGTAAAGCTTCAAACTCATGTGTCATGGCTTGCTGCCAAGCAGGGTGTAGTATTGCCTCTTCAAAGGTGTTAGGTTCACATTCATGTGAAATAGCTGTGACTAGCTGCTGGCTATCAGAACAAAGACTAGTGAAGCATACATGGTTATTGTGAGAGACAAAAGTATTGAGGGAATGTAGTTTAGGTAGAGTATATGTATAATCCTTTAGATAACTAGGAGTATTTATTGTTCTGGAAGTTCTTCTAGGCTCTTGTGTTGTAGAATCAACAGATGTTGTTTCATGTATGTTAGTGATATTGGTTACTTGATTTTCAGTGACTTCATGTGGTGTTAGATTGTCCAGCATTTCATCAGTAGCAAATATGTTTGTATTTCCAGGCATACAAGGTATGTTAGCAGAATGAATAAGCATCTTTAATACAGAACTGAAGCTAGAGTCATTATCAGGAACATGAACAAAAGGGAACATTTTTTCATGAAAAACAACATCTCTGGATATATGAACTTTCTTTGTAGCTAGATTTAAGACTTTGTATCCTTTTGTATTGAATGGATAACCAACAAAAATATGAGGAATGGCTCTTGGTTCAAATTTGTCCTTGTGAGTTTTTAAAACAGTTGGAAAACAAAGACAACCAAAACTCTTTAGATGAGAATAGGTAGGTTGCTTAAGGTATAATATTTCATATAGAGATTTGTTTTGAAGGAGTTTAGTTGGTAGTGTATTTATTATGTATGTGGCAGTCAAAACACACTCTCCCCAGTATCTCAAAGGCAACTTTGATTGAAACAGTAGTGCTCTTGCTGTTTCAAGTAAGTATTTATGCTTCCTCTCTACCACCCCATTTTGTTGGGGTGTATATGGACATGTCTTTTGGTGTATAATGCCTTTGGTTTGAAAGAAATGTACAGCTTCAGATGAGGTAAACTCTAAGTCATTGTCTGATCTTATGGCTTTCAACTTGGTTTGAAACTGGTTTTCTATGAGGGACACAAAGGCTTTAATGGTTTGAAGGGCATTACTTTTACATCTTAGTAGTTGTGTCCAAGTGGACCTGCTGTAGTCATCAACCATGGTGAGAAAATAATGGTAACCATCATGAGTAGGAATATGATATGGTCCCCACAAATCAACATGTAGTAATTCAAAATTTTTGGTAGTGATAGATGTACTTTCTGGAAATGGCATCCTAGTTTGCCTAGCCATAGGGCATATGTTGCATGTAAAAGGTTGTTTAGGAGAAAAGTTTACAGGTATGGATGTTATATTTCTCATCTTTACAAAAGGTACATGTCCTAATCTAGCATGCCATAGAAGTTCATCATCATTGTATGTGTGACTAGAGACATCAGCAAATGAAAGACACTTATTATTAGAATGAGAGGAAGACACAGTCTTACAAGCTGCTTTATTTGCAGTAGAAATTTGAGATTGTCTTACAGAAGATACATTGTGAAACTCTGAGACAAGATGACATTTAGAGTGAGATGGCTTTTCTTCAGCAGATTTGCAGCAATTGTGACACTTTTGACACAAGAAATATAGGCCATTCTTGGCCTTACCAAGCTCCAGAGGGCTCTTCAGAGAAGGGCCCTGCAACAAACAAGAAGATTTATCAAAACTGATGACTCCATTAAGTTGTAGTGCTAAACAATGAACAGAAATGAGATTAAACTTGAAGCTGGGTACAAATAGCACTTTGCTTAGAGTTAACACTGGATTTAAACAAGCATCACCAACTTGAGTCACTTTAACCTTGTAACCATTTGGAAGTGATATTAGGAAAGGATATGGAAGTGTTCTAATATTTGTGAGAGTGGTTCTATCATAAGTCATATGATGTGATGCTCCTGAATCTATTATCCAAGAGCCAGCAGTTAGCTTAACACATTCACAAGAAAGATCACCTATATCTTTTATAGAGGAATAACAAGCAAGTATACCTGCCAAATTCACAGCCCCATTCATCATGTTGTTTGAATTATCAGAATTGAAACCTCCATTTCCAGCTTGTATACTTCCCAATATGTTGAGTAATTGTTCATACTGATCTTTGGACAAGCTTATTGGCATTTGCTTTCCCATTTGAGGCTCTTCCTCAGATTGTTGTTCACTCATATCAGAAGCACACACATTTGCTGCAGTACTTGTTCTTTTTCCCTTTTGAAACTTTGGATTGGATGGATATCCATGGAGCTTATAACATCTATCTCTCGTGTGTCCTGATTTCTTGCAATAGTCACATACTAACAAAGACCTGTTGATACTTGAATTCCCTCTAGACATATTGTTACCGTAATCGATCCAAATTTCTTTGATGAACTATAATCTGTTCTGAATCCTTTGTAACCTGCATTGTTATTGTACTGTCCATAAACATTGAGAGAAGTAGAATCCAAGGCTGTATGATTATGAGGCTTTACTTCTCTTTGCTTTTCTTCTTGGCACAGTATAGCAAAAGCTTGAGCCATACTAGGAAGAGTGTTCATCATGAGAATACTACCTCTAACAGTAGTGTACATTTCATTTAACCCCATCAAAAAATGTATCAATCTTCTGTCTTGCTCAGCCTTTTGCAACTTTGTTTTACCTCCACAAGAACACACACATGTGCATTGAGAATTAATGTCAACTGTGCTCATCTCCTCCCACAGCTTTTTCATTGTTGTGTAGTACTTAGTAATGTCTAGAGTACCTTGAACAAGTTCATTTATCTCCTTCTGTAGCTGGTACAATTTGCATCCATTTGTTTGATCATATCTTTCTTCTAATTCTGCCCATAACTCCCTAGCATTATTCACATATTGCAGGCTATCTCGCAACTCTGGTGACAAAGAATTCAAGATCCAAGATGTGACCATATCATCACATCTTTCCCACTGCATGAAGTTAGGATCAGTAGATGTAGGCTTCACGATTGTTCCATTGATAAAACCTGTTTTACTTTTAATTGATAGTGCTCTGAGGACTGCTCTTCTCCAAGACCTGTAACCAGTACCATCGAAAACTCCAGGTAACAATGACGATCCTGCATTCTCTGAAGGATGTAGATAAAAGGGACTGGAAAAATCCAAACGAGATGTGGTTGAACTAGAAGCAACATCTCCAACTTGGGTGCCAGTCATTGTGTGATAGATCTAACACAAAAAAAAAACAATCTAGAACTTGCTAAATTCCAGCTATGAATGTGTTTCCTCGATCAGAAGGAAAGAAGAAGAAACCAAAAAAAAAATCACAATACAGCCTCTCAATCAGTCAATCGAATCAGTTGATAACAACAACAAAATTGGCTCACAGTTCGACTTCGAAACAGGACCAAATTAGACACCAATGCTCTGATACCATGAAGAGATTATCACCATCAATTCAACTCCATTGATGACCTCTTACGTGAGCTTGAAAGCTTAAGCTTGCAGCTTGAACATGAGAGCAGATTAAGAGAAGAAGAAGAGTGTTTGTATTGATTGTGTATTGTGTTTAAAATGAATACAATGTGAGTATATATATAACCTTGATGAATAGCAAAACTAACTTCTAACTAACTATTGGAAAATAACAACTTGTAACTAACAACTTCTAACTAATATCTTGTAACTTGTAACTAACTAAAGCCACTAATTAGTTACTAACAGAAAGTATATTCTCATCACCTTTTATGATGCATTTGCATGTGTTCCTGCATTTGTAAGCTGAAAAAAAAGGAGACAGGATGAAGTATTTGAATAACACAGGTACAATGTTTTCATAGTAAGAAATTCATAGTTTTGTTTTATCTCTGAATTAGTAATCCTCAAATTGTTTATTACATATAGTGTTATGTAAAAATACAATAACTTGCTCACTGTAAATTTAGAAGTGAGTATGAAGGGGATAATTTTCCATATATATATAAGCAAATTTTATTCTTATTTTTGGTGATTTTGGTTGTTTTTTTATAGACCCTCGATTTAAAAAAGAGAAAATTTTGAATTATAGGAGATACCATAATAAAATAACAAGATACAAAGCAAATAAATAGTACTGACACAATGAAAAATAAGAATCTAAGCAATTACTAACTACTACTAAAAAGGGGGGAAGGAATGAGGCTAGCCCCTTGCCTCTACCATATGAAATGTTTGTAACATTCAACTACACCTAGTAACTATGTACTATAATCTTCGACCACCATATTTTTTAAGTCATGTGCTCCATAAGATGGAGTAACTATGTACTATAATCTTCAACCACCATACTTTTTAAGTCATGTGCTCAGTAAGATGGAGTTGAATCACATCCTCTAATGACTTCCTCCGGCTCTACTATGATCTACTTATCTCTCCTAACTCTTTCTATAGCTAGCAATCGTGTATTATAATTTTCAACTATCGTATTTTTTAGTCATGTCCTCGAGATGAAGTTTAGTCACAGTGTCAACTTTATGCTTTGGAAAATAAGGCTTTTGCCTTAGTCTGTTAATTTTTTATCAAGAATAAATTATGAGTTAAAATTTCTATACAAAAATTGATTATTTATGATAAAAGTATAATTTTTTAAAATATGTATTATTTTACTCACTTAAACATTTTTTTGTACTTACTTTGTTAAAAATAAGAATTGATAGTGAGGAGTGTTGAATAAAGTGAGTTACAAATTTTATTTTATTTTATTTTTAAATTTTAATTTCAAGCATTACTAAAAGCATATTAAAATGGGATATATCAAGTCGTCAACTTCTTGGGTCAAATTCTATGGTTCCTACTCTTATCTTTATTTAATATTTATCAACTTATTACTTACAGAAATATGTTAACAATCCATATAATAATTGTCTCACTGAAAGGATGGTTTTCAATGTTGAATTAATAAAATATTATCTAAAACTAATAACTGAAAAAACAATATTAAAATACTAATAATCTTTATTGAAATAGTGTAAGAAAAATAAATTTTGAATAAATACATATATGAAATTTGTTCTCGAAATAAAATTTTGCTTTAGACCTCGAATCACGTTGAGCCACCCCTATTTAGTCACATGCACCCTCTAATCACTTCCTCCAGCTCTACTCCGTTCTACTTGTCTCTCCTAATTCTTTCTATAGTTAACTTCTCAACAATTTTTATTGATGCATACTTTCTTTACATTAGTGTATAAGTGTACTTTATATATTAAAATTTAAATATTAATGTGCATGATAATTAGCAAACATAAAGTGGAGAAAGTGATCTCATTATTTTTTTTTTAATTCATGTAACATAATTATACTATTTGCTCATTATCTCCTACTACTATTTATATTCTTGATATTAATTTGTGGAAGAAATCCTACACCAATATATATAATGTTTTCATCCTCGCATAGTAATAGATAAAAAAAAAATCGCTGAGAAATGTTATAGTATTGTGTTTATATTTAGATTTTAGTACTGTAGTGAAAAAAATAGTTGATATAAGGAAAATGTTCTTAAAGTCTCAAATTTATTCACTACACAAAATAAAATAATTTTATATTAAAGGAAAGTTTCTTTTTCGACTCTTCAATAAATTTTGAATTGTATAATATTGTTAGATTGTTTTATCTTGAAGGAATAAATTAAAAGTCATATTGTTGATCGAACAAGATTATACCAGAATGAGCTAATTGAATCTTCTTAAAGAAGAGAAGATATTATCATGTTAGCTTGGATATATTAAATTTAGTTTTATCGATTAAAATTTTCAACCGTTACGATATATTCACCAATAATTTCGCTTCCTTTATTTTGATTGTTGCAGATGGGGCCTCTCCCACCTTTTTTTTTATAACTCTGTTTTTAGTCATGTCTGTTCTTGTGTGTTAATACATCTATTTGAGTATTTTTGTCTCCATTATTCATCGATTGAACGTGGACATTCTTGATTGACCAACATTGTGGTTTACACAACAATGTCAGTATAACCACAAATTTATAGAATTCACTCTCAAGTCTTGATAAGACATTCTTATCATCGAACCCTGGCTGCGAACCTCCATTTCACCTACTCCACTCTAAGGGTCCGTTTGATTATAGATTTTCTAAATAATATTTGGAGGGAGAATTGACAAATAGTGTTTGTTTAACAATCTGTCATTTTTTTTGGTAAATATCCCAATTTCTCAAATATTAGTTTTTTCTAATATTTAAGTCAAATCTTATTATTTGTAATCTTTTGAAACTATAATTATTTATATTAAACTTTTATCTTTTACAAAAATACTTTCTATATTAATTGTTTGCGTTGTATTACATAATTTTTTTTTATGTAAACTCCAAAGTACAGATGATTATTCAATGAATATGATAGTGATGATATGGTTGTTGATGAAAAGGATAAACAATCGACTCAAGGTGACAAAGTCATGTGCTTTGTCTACTTCATAATGTATGGAATGATGGTTGTTGCACTCGCTCCAAATTACGACATTGCTCTAGTGTTATGGACAGTACTTGTTATTTATTGCAACGAAGATACAATTGACTTGTAATACAAACTTATGGTTAGTTTTAATAGTTTTTAAAACTTATGGTATACATCATATTTTTCTAAAAAAGTAAAATAGATTCCCAAATACTATGACAAACACATGGTCAAATTTCACCTAAGTAATATTTACCAAGAATAGTTAGAAATCTATTATCAAACGCTAGATAACACAATATGCGGCATCATCATCAATCTTTTTCTATTTTTTAATATTATTATAAAACCAAGATACTTGAAGCTCTGTTTCTTAGATATGATTTGTGCATCTAATGCATTACAATGTTACATCAATAAACCTACATTCTAAAAATATAGCTTAAAAGAAATTCATAATTGTAATGCTATAAATAATCTCAAGATTTTTAATATAAAATTATAGCATAAATCAAATAAAATATTTCCACAATTCATCTTGGACCCTTATCCCAATTCCCAAACAACCAAATATAATCCCTCAAATTGTAACGACCTGTTTAGTCGTTTTGAGCAGCTGATTTTATTTCTGGAAAAATAGGCTGAGGCGACGGACCCCACGACGGACCGTCATGGGCACGATGGACCGTCGCAGGGTCTCGTTTCAAAACACTTAGAAAATCCGAAATTGGGTACTGAAAATCGACTCTCTGAACTTCGTAACGAAATGGCAGGACGGACCGTCACGGGTGTGACGGACCGTCACAGACCCTTGGTGGAAATTTGGGTCTCTGACCCTTGCGACGACCTGCAGGACGGACCGTCGCAGGCACGACGGGCCATCGCAGGTTGCGCAATCCCAGGCTGGGTCGGATTTCTGTTAATTTATTTAAGGGGCGTTTTGGACTATTCCTGCTATAATTATATATTTCGTGGGTTTATATTAATAACTCAAATTCTTGGGGGTTAAAAGAGGTAACCTTAAGTTAATTAGTGGGTTATTATTGCCATCTTTTATTCTTAATTATATACTAATTAGGGTAAAAGAAAGAGGGTTTGAATAAGAAAATAGAAAGAACAAGAAGGGAGAGAGAGAAACGATCGAGAGAAGAGGAAAGCACCAAGCTTTGAGGATTAACTTGATTGATTTCAATTCTTCGTTGGAGGTAGGTTATGGTTTCTCTTACGATATTCGTAGTAAACTCTTAATAGTGAATGATATGTATTGATAGTATTGTAAACCCCTCTATATGCTTAATTGTATGCTTGCATGAATGATGTGATTATGTAATTATGAATAAATAAGCATGATGAAGCTATTGAATCCCAAATCTTGAAAAGAAACCCTAATCTACTTTGTTAATGATGATACCTTGGTATAAAAGAAGGCTTGATGAACGAAAGTAGTGAGATTAGGGGATCGGGTGTCACGTTCCGACACCAGGATAGAATATGGATCGGGTGCCACGTTCCGGTACCAGGATAGTATATGAGGATCGGAGTGTCACGTTCCGACACCAGGATAGAATATGGATCGGGTGCCACGTTCCGGTACCAGGATAGTATATGAGGATCGGAGTGTCACGTTCCGACACCAGGATAGTATATGGATCGGGTGCCACGTTCCGGTACCAGGATAGAATATATGGATCGGGTGTCACGCCCGACACCAGGATAGAATGAGGATCGAGTGTCACGCCCGACACCAGGATAGTATATTGAGGAGCGGAGTGTCACGTGCGGCACGAGGGAATAAAGATAATGAATCTTGAAAAATGTTAATATATTCAATCTAATGAACTGAATTCCCAAATGAGTATGATGAGGAGCGTGAGTCCTCGTTGATGTGCTTCGTGTTGTAACGCGGTTATGGTAATCGCAAAATCTTTGCATGCTAAGGATGTTAGTTGATTTTATGATATTGCTTAATATATCTCGCTTTCTATTTTGAGTTGGCCGATGATATCTACTCAAGACCGTGTTTTCAGATCGACCCTACTTTTATTGTTTTCTTCTTGTTTATTTGTGGAGTCACGACAAGCGTGCCGTCATCTTCGACTCAACAGTAATTCAAGCCAGTCTTACTACATCGAAAATTCAGGGTGAGCTAATGCTTCTAGCTTGGACTGGATCTTCTTCTTCAAGTCTTGATGCCTTGAACTTCCGGCATGGACTAGCTTCTTATGTATTTTTAGCTTCTTAGAATACTCTTAGTTTAGTAAATTGATTATAGATGTTCTTGTGATGATGACTTCCAGATTTTGGGGAATGATAAGTTTTGAGTTATAGAAGTTGATTATTGATTTTTATTAATGAGTTTAAGTCTTCCGCATTACTTTATGTTGATATTATATTGAAATGTTAAGGTTAGATTGGTTGGTTCGCTCACACAGGAGGGTAAGTGTGGGTGCCAGTCGCGGCCCGGTTTTGGATCGTGACAAACTTGGTATCAGAGCATTAGGTTCGTTGGTCTCATCACACAAGAACGAGTCTAGTAGAGTCTTAAGGAACGGTAGGGGGACGCCTTTACTTTTCTTTGAGAGGCTATAAGACTTTAGGAAAATTCCATTCTTTCTTCTTTCTTTCGTGCTACTACTTGAATCCAATTGGTATCTAGGTGATACAAATTGGTATCTGACCATCTTCACTCTCTTTCGTAGATGGTTAGAACTAGAGCAACGACTACGCCAACACCAACACCAAAGACCGGCAGACAGGGTGCGTCGAGCGCCACCAGGGTCAGTAGCTCAAGAAGAGCGGCAAGAGTCGTGGTAGGTCGTGCGAGGACGTTCTCTAGAGGAAGAGGACGAGCACCTAACCCATCTGATACTAGGGCGGTGACTCCTCCACCGACTGAAGAAGTAGTAAGAGAAGGGGAAGATGGGGAGAATGAACAAGTGCAGAATGAGGAAATGCCACCCCAACCTACCCCAGAGATGATCAATCAGGTTGTGGCTTATCTTAGCGGGTTATCTGATCAGGGCCAGACACCCCCAGTGTTTTCTGCACCAGCACCTCAGGCTCCGGAGGTACAACATGCGGCTACTATGGCTCCCCGCATAGATGTTCCATTGGAAATAAGCACATTTCCTCGTCTGACTACAGGGCCTGTAATGACAAATGATCAGCATGAACTTTTCAGTAAGTTCTTGAAATTGAAACCTCCAGTCTTCAAGGGTGCTGAATCGGAGGATGCTTATGATTTTCTGGTCGACTGTCACGAGCTACTACACAAGATGGGTATAGTAGAACGGTTTGGTGTTGAGTTCGTGAGTTATCAGTTTCAAGGGAACGCCAAAATGTGGTGGCGATCGCATGTTGAGTGTCAACCAACAGAGGCACCACCTATGACTTGGGCCTCATTCTCTAGCTTGTTTATGGAGAAGTATATCCCCCGAACTTTGAGGGATAGGAAAAGGGATGAGTTCTTGAGCCTAGAGCAAGGTAGGATGTCGGTCAATGCATATGAGGCTAAGTTTCGTGCACTATCCCGGTATGCCACCCAACTATGTTTCAGTTCACAAGAGCGGATTCGCCATTTCGTGAAGGGGTTGAGATAAGAGTTGCGGATTTCAGCTTTACAGGTAGCGGCTACAGCGAAATCTTTTCAAGAAGTGGTAGACTTCGTAATAGAGGTAGAGGGAGTGAAGCCAGATGACTTCACCATGGCAACTACATCAAAAAGGTTTCGGAAGGGAGGTGAGTTTAATGGTTCTTACTGCAGAGGGCGAGTTAGGAGGTTACTCGATTCGACCCATTCGATCGTCACTCTGGCTGTAGTTGGGGGTCCACCTCAGGCCGGCCAACACTTCTGCGAGAGACATGCATGAACCCGGAGAGTGCTATGGGCGTGGGGAGATTGGACACGTTAAGAGATATTGTCCAAAACAGAGTTATCGGCCCCAATAGCTAGAGGTAGAGGTGGTCATGGTAGAGGCCGTTATTCGGGAGGGCGTGGTGGTCGAGGTAATGGTGGTCACCAAAGCGGCAGAGGTGATGGGCAACCGGAGCCACTACAACACAACATGGTAGGCGGCAGGACGGACAAACGATAGGGCCCGTTGTTACGCTTTCCTGGCGGTCTGAGCGGAGGCATCGATCTTTGTCATCACAGGTAAGCTTTTGGTTTGTGATTGCATGGCTTCTGTATTGTTTGATCCCGGATCCACATTTTCTTATGTATCTTCCTCATTTGCTAATGGTCTTAATTTACATTGTGAATTACTTGACATGCCTATTCGTGTTTCTACTCCGGTGGGTGAGTCTGTGATAGTTGAAAAAGTATATAGGTCTTGTTTGGTGAACTTTGTGGGGAGCAATATTTATGTAGACTTGATTATTTTAGAAATGGTGGATTTTGATGTAATTCTGGGTATGACTTGGCTTTCTCCGAATTTTGCGATCTTGGATTGTAATGCTAAGACTGTGACGTTAGCCAAGCCTGGGACAGATCCGTTAGTGTGGGAGGGTGACTACACTTCCAATCCGGTGCGTATCATCTCCTTTCTTCGTGCTAAGAAAATGGTTAGTAAAGGGTGTTTAGCTTTCTTGGCCCATCTCAAGGATGACACTACTCAAGTACCCTCGATTGATTCGGTTTCGGTAGTCTGTGAGTTTTTGGATGTGTTCCCTGCAGATCTTCCTGGTATGCCACCAGATAGGGATATTGACTTCTGTATTGATCTTGAACCGGGCACTCGCCCCATTTCTATACCCCCTTATAGAATGGCTCCCGCGGAGTTAAGAGAGTTAAAGGCACAACTTCAAGAGTTATTGAACAAAGGCTTCATTAGACCAAGTGCATCCCCTTGGGGTGCTCCGGTTTTGTTTGTGAAGAAGAAGAATGGGAGTTTTCGAATGTGTATAGACTACAGACAACTAAACAAGGTAACCATAAAGAACAAGTATCCTCTTCCTCGCATTGATGACTTGTTCGACCAGCTACAAGGTGCTTGTGTCTTCTCTAAGATTGACTTGAGATCCGGTTATCATCAATTGAAAATACGGGCAACGGATGTGCCAAATCGCTTTTGAACGAGGTATGGGCATTACGAATTTGTAGTGATGTCTTTTGGTCTTACGAATGCCCCTGCTGCTTTCATGAGCTTGATGAACGGGATTTTTAAGCCATATCTGGATCTCTTTGTGATCGTATTCATTGATGATATATTGGTTTACTCAAAGAGCAAGGAGGAACATGAGGAGCATTTGAGAATGGTATTGGAAATTTTGAGGGAGAAAAAGCTTTATGCCAAGTTCTCTAAGTGTGAGTTTTGGCTAGATGCGGTGTCCTTCTTGGGGCACGTGGTTTCCAAGGATGGAGTGATGGTGGATCCTTCTAAGATTGAGACAGTGAAGAATTGGGTAAGACCCACTAATGTGTCAGAAATAAGGAGCTTTGTTGGGTTAGCTAGCTACTACCGCCGATTTGTCAAGGGATTCTCTTCTATTGCTTCCCAATTGACGAACTTGACTAAGAAGAATGTTCCGTTTGTATGGTCGGACGAATGTGAGGAAAGCTTTCAGAAGCTCAAGACTTTGTTGACTACCGCACCTATCCTTACCTTGCCAGTAGAGGGTAAGAACTTCATTGTTTATTGTGATGCATCCTATTCTAGTTTGGATGCAGTACTAATGCAAGAGAAGAGTGTGATTGCTTATGCTTCAAGGCAATTAAAGGTGCATGAACGTAACTATCCGACCCATGATTTGGAATTGGCTGCGGTAGTGTTTGCATTAAAGCAATGGAGACACTATTTATATGGGGTTAAGTGTGAGGTCTACACGGATCATCGTAGCCTTCAGTATGTCTTTACTCAGAAAGATTTGAACTTGAGACAGAGGAGATGGATGGAACTACTGAAGGACTACGACATCACTATTTTGTATCATCCGGGGAAGGCGAATGTGGTAGCGGATGCTTTAAGTAGAAAGGCGGGAAGCATGGGAAGTCTAGCTCACTTGCAAGCTTCTAGACGCCCATTGGCTAGAGAGGTCCAGACTCTAGCTAATGACTTGATGAGATTAGAAGTAAATGAGAAGGGAGGATTGTTGGCTTCTGTGGAGGCAAGATCTTCCTTTCTTGACAAGATTAAGGGAAAACAGTTTAATGATGAAAAGTTGATCCGGATCCGAGATAAAGTGTTGAAAGGAGAGGCTAAGGAAGCACAAATCGATGAGGAAGGTGTTTTGAGGATCAAGGGAAGGGTATGCGTACCCCGCATTGATGATTTGATCAACACTATTCTGACAGAGGCTCATAGTTCAAGGTATTCGATACATCCGGGTGCAACCAAGATGTACCGTGACCTAAAGCAACACTTTTGGTGGAGTAGAATGAAGCGTGATATTGTTGACTTTATTGACAAATGTCCAAACTGTCAACAAGTAAAGTATGAACACCAAAGACCCGGAGGAACACTTCAGAGAATGCCCATTCCTGAATGGAAGTGGGAAAGGATTGCAATGGATTTCGTGGTTGGTCTTCCAAAGACATTGGGAAAGTTTGATTCTATTTGGGTAATTGTTGATAGGTTAACTAAGTCTGCTCACTTCATTCCGTTCAAGGTGACTTACAATGCCGAGAAGTTAGCCAAGATCTATATCTCAGAAATCGTTCGGTTGCATGGGGTTCCACTATCCATCATATCAGATAGAGGTACGCAGTTTACTTCTAAATTTTGGAAAACATTGCATGAGGAATTGGGTACTAGGTTGGACCTTAGTACTGCGTTCCATCCTCAGACCGATGGTCAGTCTGAGAGAACGATTCAAGTGTTGGAAGATATGCTTCGTGCATGTGTGATAGAGTTTGGTGGCCATTGGGATAGCTTCTTACCCTTAGCGGAGTTTTCATACAATAATAGTTATCACTCAAGCATTGATATGGCTCCATTTGAAGCATTGTATGGTAGGAGATGTAGGTCTCCCATTGGTTGGTTTGATGCATTTGAGGTTAGGCCTTGGGGTACTGACCTTTTGAGGGATTCGATAGAGAAAGTGAAGTCTATTCAAGAAAAGCTTCTAGCGGCGCAAAGTAGACAAAAAGAATATGCAGATCGAAAGGTTAGAGACTTAGAGTTCATAGAGGGTGAACAAGTCTTGTTGAAAGTTTCACCAATGAAAGGAGTGATGCGGTTTGGTAAAAGAGGCAAGCTAAGCCCAAGGTACATTGGTCCCTTTGAAATACTTAAGCGAGTAGGGGAGGTGGCTTATGAGTTAGCCTTGCCTCCAGGACTGTCCGGAGTGCATCCAGTATTCCATGTGTCTATGTTGAAAATATATCATGGGGATGGAAATTACATTATCCGTTGGGATTCAGTTTTGCTTGATGAGAACTTGTCTTATGAGGAGGAGCCTGTTGCTATTTTAGATAGAGAAGTTCGCAAGTTGAGGTCAAGAGAGATTGCATCCATCAAGGTGCAATGGAAGAATCGGCCGGGTGAAGAAGCAAATTGGGAGAAGGAGGTCGATATGCGAGAAAGATACCCACACCTGTTTACAGATTCAGGTACTCCTTTTCGCCCTTGTCTTCCTTCTTGTGATCGTTCGGGGACGAACGATGGGTAAATTGGTATCTATCAGAACGACTGTTTAGTCGTTTTGAGCGGTGATTTTATTTACGGAAAAATAGTCGAGGCGACGGACCCCACGACGGATCATTACGGGCACGACGGATCGTCGCAGGGTCTCGTTTCAAAACACTTAGAAAATCTAAAATTGGGTACTGAAAATCGACTCTCTGAACTTCGTAACGAAATGGCAGGACGGACCGTCACAGGTGTGACGGACCGTCACAGACCCTTGGTGGAAATTTGGGTCTCTGACCCTTGCGACGACCTGTAGGACGGACCGTCGCAGGCACGACGGGCCGTCGCAGGTTGCGCAATCCCAGGCTGGGTCGAATTTCTGTTAATTTATTTAAGGGGCGTTTTGGACTATTCCTGCTATAATTATATATTTCGTGGGTTTATATTAATAACTCAAATTCTTGGGGGTTAAAAGAGGTAACCTTAAGTTAATTAGTGGGTTATTATTGCCATCTTTTATTCTTAATTATATACTAATTAGGGTAAAAGAAAGAGGGTTTGAATAAGAAAATAGAAAGAACAAGAAGGGAGAGAGAGAAACGATCGAGAGAAGAGGAAAGCACCAAGCTTTGAGGATTAACTTGATTGATTTCAATTCTTCGGTGGAGGTAGGTTATGGTTTCTCTTACGATATTCGTAGTAAACTCTTAATAGTGAATGATATGTATTGATAGTATTGTAAACCCCTCTATATGCTTAATTGTATGCTTGCATGAATGATGTGATTATGTAATTATGAATAAATAAGCATGATGAAGCTATTGAATCCCAAATCTTGAAAAGAAACCCTAATCTACTTTGTTAATGATGATACCTTGGTATAAAAGAAGGCTTGATGAACGAAAGTAGTGAGATTAGGGGATCGGGTGTCACGTTCCGACACCAGGATAGAATATGGATCGGGTGCCACGTTCCGGTACCAGGATAGTATATGAGGATCGGAGTGTCACGTGCCGACACAAGGATAGAATATGGATCGGGTGCCACGCCCGGCACCAGGATAGTATATGAGGATCGGAGTGTCACGCCCGACACCAGGATAGTATATGGATCGGGTGCCACGCCCGCACCAGGATAGAATATATGGATCGGGTGTCACGTTTCGACACCAGGATAGAATGAGGATCGGAGTGTCACGTTCCGACACCAGGATAGTATATTGAGGAGCGGAGTGTCACGTACCGACACGAGGGGAATAAAGATAATGAATCTTGAAAAATGTTAATATATTCAATCTAATGAATCGAATTCCCAAATGAGTATGATGAGGCGTGAGTCCTCGTTGATGTGCAGTGTTGTAACCAAGGGTTATGGTAATCGTAAATCTTTGCATGCTAAGGATGTTAGTTGATTTTATGATATTGCTTAGTATATCTTTGTTTTATTTTGAGTTGGCCGATGATATCTACTCAAGACCGTGTTTTGTCTTGACCCTACTTTTATTGTTTTCTTCTTGTTTATTTGTGGAGTCAAGAACGTGCCGTCATCTTCGACTCAACGATAATTCAAGCCGTCTTACTACATCGGAAATTCGGGGTGAGCTAACGCTTCTAGCTGGTGGATCTTCTTCTTCAAGTCTTGATGCCTTGAACTTAGGCATGGACTAGCTTCTTATGTATTTTTAGCTTCTTAGAATACTCTTAGTTTAGTAAATTGATTATAGATGTTCTTGTGATGATGACTTCCAGATTTTGGGGAATGATAAGTTTTGAGTTATAGAAGTTGATTATTGATTTTTATTAATGAGTTTAAGTCTTCCGCATTACTTTATGTTGATATTATATTGAAATGTTAAGGTTAGATTGGTTGGTTCGCTCACACAGGAGGGTAAGTGTGGGTGCCAGTCGCGGCCCGGTTTTGGATCGTGACACAAATATTTCTAAAAAATGTGTTTTTCAATTACAAAAAAGTAGTAATAATATTTGACAAAGAGTGAAAGCTCCAAAGATTGAGAGAGAGAGAGAGAGAGTGACTTGAGGTATCATTTAGGTCTCTGCCTAAAGGTTGTAAAATTATCAAACCAATGCACTTCTCTCTATTTCTGCCTCTTCTGGAAAAAAGAATAATAAAGGACCACTCTATATAAGCTTGTAGACTTGTAGGTGTTTTAAACATGTTGTGAGTCTCCTCGCTTATTATTATTACTCCTTTCCATCATTTCATTTGCCTTTTCAGTTTTGACCATAGTTAGAGCTCAATTATAGGTAATTCATCTAACTCGTTCAAAATTTTTCGGGTTAGACTCAAGAGAATCCTCTATTTAATACTTCTTTCGCTCAGAATTGTTTGTCATATTGTATTTATCAAAAGTCAATTTGACTAATTTTTAAAAGTAAATTAGATCACATTAATTCGATATTTTAAACAAAAAAAATAGATATTCTAAAACTACGTGAAAAGTACTATAAATTATAATTTTTTGCATATTAATATGATGAAAAAATATATCTTAAAATGTTAGTCAAAATTTTTATAGTTTGACTCTAAAAATAGAAACTATAATAAACAATTCCGGACGAAGGGAGTACTTTTTAAAAATTTATCTTTTCATTTTAAGAAGATTCTCAATTGAATCGTGAATTGCAGTTACTTTTTATTTGAACTGATATATTGTTTGTTCCTATATTAAAGTACAAATTATTATCTATTTAAATTATTTTTAGGATTTATCTATTCATTAGTAACTTCTTTTTTTTAAATAAAAAAAATTTGAGTTGAAATTAAAATTGTAATTAGTATATTAAAATTATTGAGAATAAGGGGGTCAAACCCTAACTTATTTTAGCATTTCTAGTTTCAACTCAATCCGTCTATTTGACACGACTAGTCCCGTGTGATTAACATCATATGTTCAATACAACTATACAAGTATACTGTGCAAAAGCTTAATTATTGTTTGAGTTGTCAACTTCAATTCTATTAATGTAGTATCTCCTGCTGGCTTATTACTACATAGGGATTGTTTGATTGCATTCTTATATTAAAATCAACATAACTAACACCTTGGCAGTATTTTAATTGTTAGGTATAAAGTTCATATGGTATTTGGTTACTAATTTCCAAAAGTCGCATTGTTAATACAGGGAGAATCTACTTATAAATTTTTGAATGGTAAAAAATACTATAATTAACTTCTGCATAACTAATCTTTGTATTGTTTGTCAATTGTTCAGTTACAAAAATAATAAAGAAAAGGGAAAATACATAAATACCTCTTCAATCTATGTCCAAAATCTCAGAGACACACTTATATTATACTAAGGTCCTATCACCCCCTGAACTTATTTTATAAGTAATGTTCTACCCCTTTTGGGCCTAGGAACTATCTTAAAAAAAATCAATCAGTGTTGAGCTCACAAGATAATTGTTGATAATTGTTCAGTTACAAAAATAATAAAAATAATAATCTCCACGTAGAATCTAGCATAACTTATACAAAGAAATAGTACTCCCTCCGTTTCAAAAAAGATGACCTAGTTTGACTTGTGATGGAGTTTAAGAAAAGAAATATGACTTTTTAATCTTGTAGTTCTAAACTAAAGTTATATCAAATGTACCAAAATGTCTTTTAATCTTATGGTCTTAAACATTTCACGTGAAAAGTTAAAGTTAAAGTGTTGTCAGAAAAGGAAAGGAATCATTCTTTTTTAAATGGACTAAGAAAAAATATAATCATTTTTTTTTACACGAAGAAAATAACTAAATAACGAAAATAGATAAAGAATTAATATAAAAAATATATCAACCGCTCAAATTATTTAATTGAATCTAAATCTAAAGTCGAGCGGTGACAACATGAGGCGTGTTATCTTTTATTTTTGGATCTCACAAGGGACAAAGCTCCTTAGTCCTTAGTAAAAGAAAACATTTCAAATATTTTATTTTCCTCTATATTTTTTTTTCTCTCAACGTGTCATTTAATACTTTAAACTAAAACCCAACAATTCCTTACATGAAAAAGAAATGGTCATATGATTAAAAAGCACAACGTTTCTTTGTAAAATAAAGCATTTTAAAGGAGTATATCATTTTTCCTTTGTGTACCATTCACATTTTTCAAAAACATGATTCTTATAGTATCAAAAAACTTGGTGATCCATGACAAAGAATTAATATGAATACATAATCACAGTAAAATAGGAAATTTCAAATGCAACAATAGGTAGATCAAGATTTACTTTTGCACTTAAAAAAATCATAGGCTAATACAAAACTACTAAATGATCATAAAATTTTGTTAGAAAATTAAAAAAACTATAATATTTTTTTTATTTTTAAATAAACTAATCTTTTTTTTTTTTTTCATTTTTTAGTTAAAAGGTATTAAGTTAAAAAGATGAAATAACATAGAAAAAAATATCATTTTGATCAAATTTTCTAGCCAAAAAGATTTTTCCGACTAATATATAGTTTATTTCCAAACATTGCCCTTAGGCCACACATCTTCAAAAGCAAGCAAATTGTTTTTAAACAATGCCCATTTTGGTGTAATAGTCTTTCATGAAATTGAATACAACTTAATAATGATATAATTTTACTATAATCAATACATTATTGACGAATCGTTTCTTCTGAATCCATTATATATTCCTATAACAATTATTTTTTAAAAAAGGTCAAAGTCATTAGTATTTTTTTGAAATTTAACTTTGAGAAATTATGGAATTCAGGATTAGATAATAGTATTACTCACTAACTTGTTTCGACATTTGCTTTGAATTTGTTGTTTTGTGTATATGCTTTAACTGTTTCTTTGAATTTTGGTTGTATACACTGATTTTTTTTTTCTATATTATCGGTATATTTTGACTTATTATGGAGATACAAATATATATATTTTACGTATGTATGTAATACTCAGATAACTTTTCTAAGATAACAGGTAATGAAATTTGGTGCGAATAACTTATTCACGTATAAAGTTTAAGGATAATACGGTATTTGGTTACCAATTTAGAAATTTACATAATTAATATATGTATAACTTCTGAAAATATATGTATTATTTTATGGAGTATATGAATAACTAATCCCGACATAAAATAATGAAAGAAGTATTAAAAATACTCATAATAAAACTTGGCGTGAATTATTAGTTCCATTCTCAAACTATTGACAGTCTTAAAACGCATTTATTTGATTAATTAATTTAACTACACCTCCAATCTTGCAACATTAATGAAATGCACCTTAAGTTCTTGCCAAGTTTAGGAATGTTTACAACACTTCTCTCGACTTTTTATTAAGAGCTAGAGACTACTTGTTACGACATATAGCAAATTGAGCGTATATCTAAGTTTAGTTAATCAAGTAAAAAAGGTGTTGTTAAGTTATTCGACAACGAAACTAATAATTTTCGTCAACCTCAAGAATTATCTTCAATACTATATAAATTCATCAATAACTAATTCATTGATTACAAATACTTAAATAACTCTAACCAGCTATCAAACGATCTCTAAAAGGACGTTTTGGTAACTTTATTTTAATTATTATTCTTTTACCTGGACATAGATCTTAAATCACGTTCTATCAATCTTGATAGTACTAATAAAATCAAGAAAAACAAACTTACTTTTAAAAAACATTTGTTTTTTTGTGGGTCAAATGAACATTAAGATAAAATAGTGACAGATGGTTAGGTTCAGAGAGCTAATATATATAGATATAGATAGATAGGTGGAACCTTTTTTTTAAAAAATTTTTTTTTTTCTGAAGCACTGAGCAGTGAAATGAAAAGTCAATGTGTTATTTAAATTGAGTAGTTATCAACTTTAATTTCCTTGGGCAATTAAATTCAGCTTTTGTCCTGCCTTAATCAATCACGCATGCTCATTTGGTTGGTAAGATAATGAATAGTAATTTTAAAAAAATTAAATATTTTTTATAATGTATTTAATATATGTAATTCTTGGGATTATTGATCTCAAAATAAAATAATATTGTAAATATGTAATACATTTTCCCATTTTCTCCCTTTTTGAAAAAAAAAGTAAGGTTAGATTTACAAATAAAAATGTAGTTAAAAGTTATTTAATGTTGAACTGTAAAATCTTTTATATTATACTTTGTATATCTTATTTTTCTTAGATTTACAAATAAAAATGTAGTTAAAAGTTATTTAATGTTGAACTGTAAAATGTTTTATATTATACTTTGTATATCTTATTTTTCAACCAATGAATCAAGTATACTTTATTTAGAAATAAATAAATTCAGTCATTGTTTATTTTTTATGTTATAAATTATAGTTGGTTAGTTGGGGACCGTTTAGTTACGTTGGCCACAAAAAGTTAGATCCCAAGGTCGTTTGGTCAAAAATCAAATCATTTTAGAATTATAATTTTCAAACTATAATCAAAATTATTTATCTCATATTTTATATGGACTAAATAATTTCATACTTAGTATCAACATAGTATAAAGTTCAATCGCAATTAATATTTCGGGACAACTCACATTCGCAGCTAGAATTGTTTGGTATGTGAGATAAGATGGTGTTTTTAATAAAATATATATTGTGTTTGGTTGAAATTGTAGATATTGAAAATTTGTGTGATTCTGCAAGATGATTTCATACTTTTTTTAAAAATTTATAAAGATGAAGATTTCAATATTCCGTCAATTAAAGAAAGACTTGTTACGATCGAAAAAAGCAGTTACAGAAGCTACCAAAGCAAAATTCGAAAGACCAACAAGTAAGATTATAAAACACAAAAATTTAACGTGGTTTGATCAATCGACCTACATTTACAAAGAAGATGAACAATTCACTATAAATACGAGGTTACAGAATATAAAAAGAAATAACCTCACCCAATTCACTCATAATACAAAAAGGTTCACAAATTCTCCTCTTAACCGCAAATCCTACGACTACATTGTAAATGTTAATTAAATTAGAAAAAAAAATCTCTATTTATAAAATCCGAGACTTTTACCTAAAAAGAAATTCTATTTATATTAAGAAATCAGAGCAAATAAAATTCAACAAGATTCAATTTCAAATCATTCTAATTTAAAAAAATACATCAACAAACAACACTCAAATCATGAATAAATCTTATGAAAAAAAATCAAGAAAAAAAAACAACAAAACTTACCTCCACTACTTATCAATAATATATTTTTATATTTTTAAAATTTTATTTATGCCTAATTTTTTTCAAAATAATTTAATCCGCGGATCAAATAACGTGAAAGGTGTAAGGAGAAGTAGGGTTTTAAGTTTTAGATAACCAAGAAAAAGGACAAGGATCGCCACCTTGCGGATATATGCCGCCCTAATATTCCCACTTTCGGCTAATTATATTGCATCTTCAATTTCTACAACCTACCTACCTATATACATATATAATAGCTATTTTATTTCACATTTTAATTAATTTTTGCCTACACATTTGGCTTTAATATATCCTTCATTTCTTATCACTTCTATATATAAATAAATCAAAACCCTACATCCCAAATTAATAGTTACAACAAACTCATGAATTCCCACTCTCTTCACTTTTAATTGTAATAATCACATCATATGTGATTTAAGTTTGTTATTTGTATGAAAGGGTCTAGAGTGGAACAAGTGAAGCTGCCAGCATGATCTAAACTTGGCCATTTATAAAGACAATGGGTGACTAAGGTTAGGTCATGCTCGGACAGCCTCACTCCTTCCTTTCTTGATAATGGATTATGAAAAAACATTATTTTAATTTATTTGGTATCAAATTGATGTGTCAAAGGGAATTTGTGTATTAGTAAGTCTTTAACCATATTGAGATTGGATTTATATTTTACCTATTTAAATTTATTATCATTTTACAAAGAATTGTTGTTACAATTATATATTTAGTCCTTTTTACATCCTTCGAATTCCTTTTGTGAATCAGCCACTCTATTAACCTCCCTTGGAATATGATCCAATGATGATTCTAGTTGTTAAATCCTCTTCTTTTTTTTTTTTTAAAAAAAAAGGTATTAGTGTATTATTGAATACTAATATTTTTCATTTTTTTATTATGATTATGAAAAGTAATTAAAAGGAAATGTTCATGTGTATTTAAGTTTTGTTAAATAACCAGTCAAGCAAGATTTCATAGTCTTCAAGATGCAAAATATATTTAATTACTTTCTCGTTTTAAAAAAGAATGACCTAATTTGCCTTAAAATGAAGTTTAAGAAAAAAAAATTAAATTTTGTGATTTTAAATTAAAGTTATGTATAATGTACTAAAATGTCTTTAAACTTGTGGTCATTCTCTTAACGTACTAACAGGATAGTAGAGTTATTATATTTTGAAATGGAGGGAGTATGTTTTATAAATAGCGAGTCTTTTTTGTTTAAAAAAAAGTAAAGATTCACGTCTGGTTAATTACATTGTCGTATAATGTTAGTGGAAGTCGGATTTCATATGTATGGCTTTTATGATAAATTCAAGTAATTTATAATAATAATCGTCTTTATAGTTATTTCACCAAAATAAAAAAATCGTCTTAATAGTTGCAGTGAAACAGTGATCTGTAGATACCCAATTGCAACACTTCTAAACTAGTGTTTGGTTACAAATTTTTTAGTTTTTTTTTTTGAAGAATTAAGTATCATTATGTGTTCGAGCTGTAAGTTTTGAAAAAAATATTTGATTTTAAATTATTATTTTTTGTATGATTTATATTTCTAAGTTCTAGAAATTATTAAATTATTTTTAAATTTATACATAGGAAGAATGGGTGCATATAGATATAAGGCTGATTGGATGCACTTCTCAAAGATACAAATATAAAATTTGAGTTAATATCTTCTATTCAATTGATTATAGCACTTTTGGCGTCATAATCAATTTTTCATTTATTTTGTTTTGCTTTAATTTTTCAAAATTTTTGAGTGTGTAACATTGGAATATTAATATAATAAAAAAATTATATAATTAAATAAAATATGTATATTAAAATTTAAAACTAATAATGTTGAACTTATAATTTTTGAAATTTAATGATAGTGTTAAAAGTATGAAGGTCAATTGATTAATTATTAAATTTATATTTAAATGTATCTTTTTGTAATTAGTGCACCTATCTAGATGCCCTCTGCGATAAACCATAGTTAATGATTTTGATTTAAAATGTACAATTTAAATATTTTCTCTAATTTTATTTCTTTTATTCTTTTGTTCACAACGAACTAAATGAACCAGTGATAGGTATTCAAACTAATTTATTGGCTGCTCAAAGTGTTGATTAAGTTGTAAAGAGTAAATAGACGGGGCGGACTCAGATGGAATGGGTGCTTAAACATTTATTAACCTCGTCTCGAAAAATAAAATAATATATATATAGAAATTAAAAGTATTTATATAAAATTAATATAAAAACATCAATGAATAAATAATTTTATTGGCCTATTGACTCTTCGTTGTGTGCACAATGCTTTTTTAGTATTTTTGAAATAATGAAAAAAATTTGACTTCGTCACTTTCAGAACATCAACAATTTTAAAATAGTAAATCTATCGTATAGTCGTGGTTCATAAAAAGAGAACTAGAAGTCAAACTATACAAATAAAATGTTTTTCTTCTTCTTTCAAATTCATATTAGTTGTATTTGTTGTTATGACATTTACCAAATATGCTTGTTATAGATGACAAACGCAAGCTAGCTATAGAGGCCATCAAAGCTGGCCAAGTTTGTTTTGAGTTTTGCCTGTTTAAAGTCTTTGATAACGTTTTTTTTTTAAAATTCTTAAATCATTCGAGTATTAAGAAAATTAAATTTCTATATCACTAAGAGAGTAAGAGTTGTGATGAAGCAGTAAGTACTCTTTCATCCTCAGTAAAGAAATCTCAAATTTGATTCTTTTTGAATATAGAGTCGCTTTTGTTAGAAAAATACTTTCTATTTCAGTATAAAACTTTTCAACTCAAATTTAAATTTAATAGAGCTCTTAATACCGAATTATGTAGGAAAAAAAATAGAAAAATCCACTATTTAACTTGGAAAGAAAAATATTGCAACAATGTTTCGTGATTTTCAGATTGATTCATCCAATCAAAATTCTGCCTATGATAAATTTTAATTTGCATTACTCATTTATATCTTTCACGCAAAAGCATGTTTTGCCGTTGTCACCTTGAAATACCCTTGTATGTCTTCTAGGCAAGGTGTACAAAATCGAATCATATTATTTTATTATAAGTAAAGTTTTGTATATGATATAATTTTGCATAAATTGAAGGGTGTGCATTTTGTACATACATTAAAACAAATTGCATTATATGAAAGATGCATAATCATCTATATAATAGTGTATGAACGATGTATATTTCAGAGGTAAGTGTTTGCAATAAAATTTAGAAAATATACATAAAAGTCATTTTGGACTTGATAACCAAATTTACTTTTAACACTTTAATTTTATAAACATTTATTTACTCTTTTATTGTTGTCTGAAATATAATAAATATCACCTTAAAACAATAACACTAGTCTTACAATGAAAAATACATCACATACACGTCATGCCATTGCCACATCGTACCACATTATTATCACGTCAAATTCACATAATTTCGAAGAAGGATAAAGGACGTGGGTAATGGTGTTTTAATTTCGAAGAAAAAAAGGGATGTGACAGGTGGTAGCTAGTGAGAAGGTGATGGGGCACGGAAGAAGAAGGGGTTGGGACGTGGCTAACTAAGGGTGGTGGGGTGTGAGGACTTGAGAAGAAAAACGAGGACGAGGATGGTGGGGTGTGAGGACTTGAGAAGAAAAACGAGGACGAGGATGGTGGGGTATGAGGAAGAAAAAAGAAAGAAAAGTTATTGGCCGGAAAAAAAGAAGGGTTTCACTTATCTTTTTTTCTTTATATTTTTATATTTTATGCGATTACTTTTTTAATTTATCATGTTAGTTATTTGAATAATATTAAATTCACTTGAAATGAGATCGAAGGGTAGAGTAGAAAGAATCATCTATAAAGTAATAGTGCTAATGTAAATGTAGCGGAGAAGTTCTAGAGGAGTTTATGTCTTTTTTCTAAATTTTAATATATGAAGAATAAGCTTCAATAAAAAAATATATTTGAAGAAATAGGAATACTTTATTAATAAACAATGTGGATTTAATTCTTTTTTTCTGAATTTTCTAAGTGATTTGAGAGTTGTAAATAGTGTCTTTCTCGAGTGTAGAAAAACTTGAACCTCATTGAGATTTATTCGATTTATTCGATTTTCAAGTCACGATGATTTTGAGGATCTTTTTGAAATATCTTATTATGAACGGTCTGATCACATCTAGATCTATTTATAATTATGAGACATTAGAAATGTCTATTCAAGAGAATATGTTATCTTTTGTATAAGCGTGAATTGAATTTAGGATAAAGTAGTCTCCAAAAACTCTAACAAAAATTGAGCTCATTTAGTAGAACTCTACATTTTGATGTCTATACAAATCCTTTATTTCAAAGTTTGTCAATACTTGATAAAATTCAAAGACAAGACTTGAATACACATAGAAATGAATCTCCATCTTTGTGGTCCAGAATTAACAATATCATAGAAGGGATGAAGGATGATTTCGGTCCCACTAGTCGTGTCGTGTGTCAATTTGTTTGCGTCAAATTCAAAAATAAACTCCAACTACAAACAAATTATGAAAAAAAACAAGAATAATTTATTAGTAAATAATGTAAATACAATTTCTTGTATTGTCTTCGATTCTTCTCTACTATTTTTTCTCTTTGATTCGACAATAGTTAGTAGTGCATTGTTCGAACATAGGATAGTTTGAACCTCCTTGCACTATATTTAATCATCAGGTAAACTTAGAGAAATTAATATTCAACATCTTGATCTCTTTGTAAATGTTCAAAAATTTTCATGTAACATTCGAGATCCTCTTCAAGGAAATATGTTATCTTTTTTATATGAATGGATTAAAATTTAGGATAGAATATCCTTTAAGAAACCTACTAGACACGTCTTGTAATGTCCTATAAAATTTTAATGTCCACAACTATAATATGATCTATGCCCTCCTTGCCCCCGTCCCACCCCCACCCCCTCTCATTCACTTGTAGTTTGCAATGGTTCAATGGGCAAGTCAAAATCAAGAATTTAAAAAATTTCAAGTCACAATCCCTTGGCCTCTTTGTAAAGTAATAAATGAGAGAAAGTGGTAGGAATATAAACTAAAGTAGGGACAAAAGGAAAATTAACAACGACTAGTTGTGCCTATATATATAAAGCAATCTGCAAAGGGACAATTTTTTTTTTTACTATATCCATAAATTTAGCTAAAATTATATTTTTTTTATAAATAAATAAAGTAGAAAAGTGAATAGAATAGGTGTTATTGCCTTATTCAAACCAATAAGTTGGGAACTTATTTATAATTTATAAATATAGTGATTTTTTCTACTTTTGACACTGCATACATCCAATTGGTTCCTATCTTGTCAAACCAACCAAAGGAATCAAAACAAGTTTAAAACAATAAAATGTCAAAATCATAACTGCTTGTCATCATAAGGATCGTGAATTTATTTTATTCTTACATGAAAAAGCAGTACAAGCATCAAATAATATTACCTTTACTGATTAGACTCCAATCTCCACAAGTATACAACATAAATCAAGGCTACATTGTCACGACCCAAATCCGGACCGCGACTGGCACCCACATTTACCCTCCTATGTGAGCGAACCAACCAATCTAAACCTTAACATTTCAATATATAACAACAGAAAATATTGCGGAAGACTTAACTCATTAATAAAACAATTCAAAACTATTATTAATATCCCCAAAATCTGGAAGTCATCATCACAAGAACATCTATCTCAAATTACTAAACTAGGAATGTCTAAGAAGCTAAAACAAATACTAGCTAGTCCATGCCGGAAGTTCAAGGCATCAAGACTTGAAGAAGAAGACCAGTCAAGCTAGACGCATTAGCTCACCCCGAATTTCAGATGAAGTGAAGACGGCTAGATCTCTTTGTTGAGTTGAAGTTGATGAACGTTCTTTGCATTACACAAATAACAAAGAAGAAAAACATAAAAGTAGGGGTCGATAACCACACGCATCTTGAGTAGATATCATCTGCTAACTCAAAATAGTGAACAGATATATCAATAATAATGCAAATCAACTACAATACTCAACATGTAGCAATAACAACATACGAGTTCATCAATGATTACAACCGAGTTCACACACGAGGACTCAAGCCTCAATACCATACTCATTTGGGAATTAAGTTCATTAGATTGAGTATATTCATTATCTTTCAAGATTCATTATCTTTCTTCCTCTTGTGTCAGACGTGACACTCCGCTCCTCTATTTCTATCCTGGTGCCTAACGTGGCACTCCGATCCTCATATTCATTCTATCCTGGCACCTAACGTGGCACCCGATCCTCATATTCATTCTATCCTGGTACCTAACGTGGCACCCGATCCTCATATTCATTCTATCCTGGTGCCTAACGTGGCACCCGATCCTCATATTCATTCTATCCTGGTGCGAACGTGGCACCCGATCCTCATATTCATTCTATCCTGGTACCTAACGTGGCACCCGATCCATATTCTATCCTGGTGTCTAACGTGACACTCCGATCCTCATATTCATTCTATCCTGGTACGAACGTGGCACCCGATCCCCTAATTCATCAAGCCTTCTTTTACACTAAGGCATCATCATTCTCATTATATAATATATCAAGCCTTCTTTCATACTAAGGCATCATCATTCTCATTATATAATATATCAAGCTTAATTAGTGGTTCTTTCAAGATTTGGGATTCAATAACTTCATCATGCTTTGTTAATTCATCACAATTTCACATTCATATTCATGCAAGCATACAACTTAAGCACATAGTAGGGTTTACAATAATATCAACACATAATATTCACTATTAAGAGTTCACTACGAATATCGTGAACATAAACCATAACCTACCTCCTGAAGAATTGAATCGACAAGCTATCTTCTCAAAATCCTTGCTATCCTCTTCGCTTCTCTCTCTCTCTATTCGCTCGCTTTCTCCCTCTCTTTCTCGTTCTTTTCTTTTCTTATTCAAACCCTCTTTCTTTTACCCTAATTCTATATAATTAGGAATGAAAGATGGTAATAATGACTCCACTAATTAACTTAAGGTTACCTAATTTAACCCCAAGTAATTAGATTTATTAATAATAACCCTCAAACTTTATAATTAAGGAAAGAATAGTCCAAAACGTCCCCTTTAAAACGAGGAAAGAAATCCTAAACCGCCTGGGATCACAGAACCCGTGACGGGTAGCGTGGTGCGACGGTCCGTCGCGATGTCGCCGCCTCCCAGGTTTACGGTGATGCGACGGCCACCCTGTGACGGTCCCGCCTGCCCTCCGCTACGACGGTCGAGACTCGTTTTCTTGCACCAATTTCTCAAAAGTTGAAGTGTTTTGCAACGGTACTCACGGTTCGTCGTGGATGTGACGGTCCGCTCGCCATTTCGTTCACGAAGTTCAGAGAGTCGATTTTCAAGACCCAAATTAAGAATTCTAAGTGTCATGGGACGGAACACCCACGACGGTCCGTCGAGCTGCGACGGTCCGTCGTTGGCTCGTGGTTTCACCGCTTTTTTCCCGAATTTGTTCTCAGAACCCTAAAACGACTAAACAGTCGTTACAATAGATACCAATTTACCCATCGTTCGTCCCGAACGATCAAAAAGAAAAACCATGGCGAAAAGGAGTACCTGAATGCGTAAGCGGATGTGGGTATTTCTCTTGCATATCCGCCTCCTTCTCCCAAGTAGCCTCTTCAACCGGTCGATTCTTCCATTGAACTTTGATGGATGCAATTTCTCTCGACCTCAACTTGCGAACCTCTCTATCTAATATAGCAACGGTTCCTCTTCATAAGTCAAGTTCTCATCCAACAAAATCAATCCCAACGGATGATGTAGTTTCCATCTCCATGGTATCTTTCAACATGGACACATGGAATACCGGATGTACTCCGGACGACCTGGGGCAAGGCTAACTCATAAGCCACCTCCCTATTCGCTAAGCACTTCAAATGGTCCAATATACCTTGGACTTAACTTACCTCTTTTACCAAACCGCATCACCCCTTTCATAGGTGAAACCTTCAACAAGACTTGTTCACCCTCCATGAACTCCAAGTCTCTAACCTTTGGTCTGCATACTCCTTTTGTCTACTTTGCGCCGCTAGAAGCTTTTCTTGAATAGACTTCACTTTCTCTATCGAATCCCTCAACAGATCAGTACCCCAAGGTCTAACCTCGAACGCATCAAACCAACCAATGGGAGATCTACATCTCCTACCATACAATGCTTCAAATGGAGCCATGTCAATGCTGGAGTGATAGCTATTATTGTATGAAAACTCCGCTAAGGGTAAGCTATCCCAATGGCCACCAAACTCTATCACACATGCACGAAGCATATCCTCCAAGACTTGAATCGTTCGCTCAGACCGACCATCGGTCCGAGGATGGAACGCAGACTAAGGTCCAACCTAGTACCCAATTCCGCATGTAATGTTTTCCAAAACTTAGAAGTAAATCACAGACTCTATCCGATATGATGGAGAGTGGAACTCCATGCAATCGAACAATCTCTGAGATATAGACCTTGGCTAACTTCTCTGCGTTGTAAGTCACCTTTACCGGAATGAAATGAGCAGATTTAGTTAGCCTATCGACAATTACCCAAATGGAGTCATACTTACCCAATGTCTTTGGAAGACCAACCACAAAGTCCATTGCAATTCTCTCCCACTTCCATTCAGGAATGGGCATTCTCTGAAGTGTTCCTCCGGGCCTTTGGTGTTCATTCTTCACTTGTTGACAGTTTGGACACTTGGCAATGAAGTCAACAATATCACGCTCATTCTACTCCACCAAAAGTGTTGCTTTAGGTCACGGTACATCTTGGTCGCACCGGATGTATAGAATACTTTGAACTATGAGCCTCTGTCGAATAGTGTTGATCAAATCATCAACTCGGGTACACATACCCTTCCCTTGATTCTCAAAACACCTTCCTCATCGATTTGTGCTTCCTTAGCCTCTCCTTGCAACACTTTGTCTCGGATTCGCCTTAGTTTCTCATCATCAAACTGTTTTCCCTTAATCTTGTCAAGAAAAGAAGATCTCGACTCCACACTAGCTAACAATCCTCCCTTCTCATTTACTTCTAACCTCATCAAATCGTTAGCCAAAATCAGTACTTCTAGCCAACGGGCGCTAGAAGCTTGCAAATGAGCTAGACTTCCCATGCTTCCCGCTTTTCTACTCAAAGCATCCGCTACAACATTCGCTTCCCGGATGATACAAGATAGTGATATCGTAGTCCTTTAGTAGTTCCATCCATCTCCTTTGTCTCAAGTTCAAATCTTTACGAGTAAAGACGTCTTGAAGGCTACGATGATCCGTGTAGACTTCACACTTAACCCCATACAAATAGTGTCTCCATTGTTTTAGTGCAAATACTACGCGCGCCAACTCCAAATCGTGGGTCGGATAGTTACGTTCATGCACCTTTAATTGCCTCGAAGCATAAGCAATTACACTCTTCTCTTGCATTAGCACCGCACTCCAACCAGAATAGGATGCATCACAATAAACAATGAAGTCCTTACCTTCCACTGCCAAGGTGAGAATGGGTGCGGTAGTCAATAAAGTCTTGAGCTTTTGAAAGCTTTCCTCACATTCATCTGACCATACAAATGGACCATTTTGCTTCGTCAAGTTCGTCAGTTGGGAAGCAATAGAAGAGAATCCCTTGACGAATCGGCGGTAGTAACTAGCTAACCCCACAAAACTTCTTATTTCTGACACATTAGTGGGTCTCACCCAATTCTTCACTGTCTCAATCTTAGATGGATCTACCATCACTCCATCCTTAGAAACTACGTGCCCCAAGAAGGACACTGCATCTAGCCAAAACTCACACTTAGAGAATTTGGCATAGAGCTTTTTCTCCCTCAACGTTTCCAATACCATTCTCAAATGCTCTTCATGTTCCTTCTTGCTCTTCGAGTATACCAATATATCATCAATAAATACGATCACGAAAAGGTCCAAGTATGGCTTAAAAATCCCGTTCATCAAGCTCATGAACGCAGCAGGGGCATTCGTAAGACCAAAAGACATCACTACAAATTCGTAATGCCCATACCTCGTTCGAAAAGCGGTCTTTGGCACATCCGTTGCTCGTATTTTCAATTGATGATAACCGGATCTCAAATCAATCTTAGAAGACACAAGCACCTTGTAATCGATCGAACAAGTCATCAATGCGAGGAAGAGGATACTTGTTCTTTATGGTTACCTTGTTTAGTTGTGCGTAGTCTATGCACATCCGAAAACTCCCATCCTTCTTCTTCACAAACAAAACCGGCACCCTACGAGATGCACTTGGTCTAATGAAGCCCTTGCTCAACAACTCTTGAAGTTGAGCCTTTAACTCTCTTAATTCGGCGAGCCATTCTATCTGGGGGTATAGAAATGGGCGTGTGCCGGTTCAAGATCGATACAAAAGTCAATATCCCTATCTGGTGGCATACCAGGAAGATCTGCGGGGAACACATCCAAAACTCACGGACTCATCAAACCGACTCAATTGAGGGTACTTGGATAGTGTCATCCTTAAGATGTGCCAAGAAAGCTAAACACCCTTTACTAACCATTTTCTTAGCACGAAGAAAGGATATGATACGCCGGATTAGAAGTGTAGTCGCCTCCCACACTAAACGGATCCGCCTCAGGCTTGGCTAACGCCACCGCTTTAGCATTACAATCCAAAATTGCAAAATTCGGAGAAAGCCAAGTCATACCAGAATTACATCAAAGTCACCCATTTCTAAAATAACCAAATCTACATAAGTGTTGCTCCCACAAAATTCACCAAACAAGACCTATACACTTTTTCAACTACTACGGACTCTCCCAGAGTAGAAACACGAATAGGTACATCAAGTAATTCACAATGCAAATTTAGATCATTAGCAAATGATGAAGATACATATGAAAACGTGGAGCCAGGGTCAAATAATACAGATGCCATGCAATCACAAACCAAAAGATTACCTGTGATAACAGCATCAGACGCCTCCGCTCCAGATCTCCCAGGGAAAGCGTAACAATGGGCCCTATCGTTTGTCTGTCCATTGCCCCTACCATGTTGCGTAGTAGTGGCTCCGTTTTGCCCTTCACCTCTGCCGTTTTGGTGACCACCATTACCTCGACCACCACGCCCTCCGTAAAAGCGGCCTCTACCGTGACCACCTCTACCTCTAGCTATTGGGGTTACGTAACTCTGGTTTGGACAATACCTCTTAATGTGTCCAACCTCCCACATCCATAACACTCTCGGGGTTCATGCGTGGAGTCTCTCGGAGTAGTGTTGACCGTTACGAGGTGGACCCCAACTACGATCTGTAGTGAAGATTGAATTGGTCGACTTGAGTAACCTCCGAGCTCTGTCCTGGAGTGAGAACCATTAACCTCACCTCCCTTTCGAAACCTTTTGATGTCGAAGTTGTGGTGAAGTCATCCGGTTTCACTCCTTCCACCTCTATCACAAAGTCTACCACCTCTTGGAAGGATTTTGCCGTTGCCGCTACCTGTAAGGCCGAAATCCGCAACTCGATCTCAACCCTTCACAAAGCGGCGGATCCGTTCTTGTGGACTAAAGCGAGTTGAGTGGCGTGTCACGGATAGTCTTGTGAGAATTTAGCCTCGTATGCATTAACCGTCATTCTACCTTGCTCTGGACTCAAGAACTCATCCCTCTTCCTATCCCTCAAGGTCCGGGATATACTTTTCCATGAACAAACTCGAGAATGATTCCCAAGTCATAGGTGGTGCCTCCGTTGGTTGACACTCAACATGTGAACGCCACCACATTTTGGCGTTCCGCTTGAAACCGATAGCTCGCGAACTCGACACCAAACCTCTCTACTATACCCATCTTGTGTAGTAGCTCGCGACAATCAACCAGAAAATCGTAGGCATCCTCGATTACGCACTTTAAAGACTGGAGGTTTCAATTTCAAGAACTTCTTGAAAAGTTCATGTTGATCGTTTGTCATAATAGGCCCGATGGTCAGGCGTGGAAATGTGCCCATTCGATGGTGCATCCGTGCGAGGAGCCATAGTAGCCGCGTGTCGTACCTCAAACCGGAGGTGTTGGTGCGAAACCCCTGGAGGTGCTCGACCGTGATCGGATAACCCGCTAAGATAAGCGAGAACGATTGATCATCTCTGGGTAGGTTGAGGTGGCATTTCCTCATTCTCAGACTTGCTCATTCACCCCATCCTCCCTTCTCTTATCACCTCTTGATCGGTGGAGGAGTCACCGCCCTAGCATCGGATGGGCTAGGTGCTCGTCCTCTTCCTCAGGGCGCCCTCCCACGACCTCTCCCACGGCCTCTTGCCGTTGTTCTTCCTCGAGCTACTGACCCGGTGGTCGCTCAGACGCACGCCCTGTCTGCCGGTCTTTGGTGTTGGTGTTGTCGTTGCTCTAGTTCTAACCATCTGCGAAATAGAGTGGAGATGGTCGATACCAATCGTATCGCCTAGATACCAATTGGACTCAAGTAGTAGTACGAAAGAAAGAATGAAAGAGTGAAATTTTCCTAAAGTCTTGTAGCCTCTCAAGGAAAAGTAAAGGCGTCCCCCTACCGTTCCTTAAGACTCTACTAAACCTCGTTCTTGTGTGATGAGACCAACGAACCTAATGCTCGATACCAAGTTTGTCACGACCCAAATCAGGACCATGGCGCACCCACATTTACCCTCCTATGTGGCGAACCAACCAATCTAAACCTTAACATTTCAATATATAACAACGAGAAAATAATGCGGAAGACTTAACTCATTAATAAAACAATTCAAAACTATTATTAATATCCCCAAAATCTGGAAGTCATCATCACAAGAACATCTATCTCAAATTACTAAACTAGGAATGTCTAAGAAGCTAAAACAAATACTAGCTAGTCCGTGCAGGAAGTTCAAGGCATCAAGACTTGAAGAAGAAGACCAGTCAAGCTAGACGCATTAGCTCACTGAATTTCCGATGAAGTGAAGGCGGCTAGATCTCTTTGTTGAGTTGAAGTCGGAACGTTCTTTGCATTACACAAATAACAAAGAAGAAAAACATAAAAGTAGGGAGTCGATCTGACAAGCGTCTTGAGTAGATATCATCGGCTAACTCAAAATAGGGAACAAGATATATCAATAATAATGCAAATCAACTACAATACTCAACATGTAGCAATAACAACATGAGTTCATCAATGATTACAACCGAGTTCACATGAGGACTCAAGCCTCAATACCATACTCGTTTGGGAATTAAGTTCATTAGATTGAGTATATTCATTATCTTTCAAGATTCATTATCTTTCTTCCTCTTGTGTCAGACGCGACACTCCGCTCCTCTATTTCTATCCTGGTGCCGGAGCGTGGCACTCCGATCCTCATATTCATTCTATCCTGGTGCGGAGCGTGGCACCCGATCCTCATATTCATTCTATCCTGGCACCGGAACGTGGCACCCGATCCTCATATACATTCTATCCTGCTACCGGAACGAGGCACCCGATCCTCATATTCATTCTATCCTGCTGCCGGAACGTGGCACCCGATCCTCATATTCACTCTATCCTGGTACCGGAACGTGGCACCCGATCCATATTCTATCGTGGTGTCGGGCGTGACACTCCGATCCTCATATTCATTCTATCCTGGTACGGAGCGTGGCACCCGATCCCCTAATTCATCAAGCCTTCTTTTACACTAAGGCATCATCATTCTCATTATATAATATATCAAGCCTTCTTTCATACTAAGGCATCATCATTCTCATTATATAATATATCAAGCGAATTAGGGTTCTTTCAAGATTTGGGATTCAATAACTTCATCATGCTTTGTTAATTCATCACAATTTCACATTCATATTCATGCAAGCATACAACTTAAGCACATAGTAGGGTTTACAATAATATCAACACATAATATTCACTATTAAGAGTTCACTACGAATATCGTAACATAAAACATAACGTATCTCAATCGAAGAATTGAATCGACAAGCTATCTTCTCAAAATCCTTGCTATCCTCTTCGTTTCTCTCTCTCTCTATTCGCTCGTTTCTCCCTCTCTTTACATTCTTTTCTTTTTCTTATTCAAACCCTCTTTCTTTTACCCTAATTCTATATAATTAGGAATGAAAGATGGTAATAATGACCACTAATTAACTTAAGGTTACCTAATTTAACCCCAAGTAATTAGATTTATTAATAATAACCCTCAAACTTTATAATTAAGGAAAGAATAGTCCAAAACGTCCCTTAAAAGCGAGGAAAGAAATCCTAAACCGCCTGGGATTTGCGAACCCGTGGCCGTGCGGTGCGACGGTCCGTCAGCGATGTCGTCGCGCCTCCAGGTTTACGGTGGTCTGCGCGACGGCCGTCCACAATGACGGTCCGTCTGGCCCCTCGTCGTAATGATCGGAGACTCGTTTTCTTGCACCAATTTCTCAAAAGTTGAAGTGTTTTGCAGCGGGTACTCACGACGGTTCGTCGTGGATGTGACGATCCGTTACGCCATTTCACGGTTCTGAAGTTGAGTCGATTTTCAGTACCCAAATTAAGAATTCTAAGTGTCATGGGACGGAACACCCACGACGGTCCGTCGAGCCTGCGACGGTCCGTCGTTGGCTCCGTGGTTTCAGCCAGTTTTTCCCGAATTTGTTCTGCAACCCTAAAACGACTAAACAGGTCGTTACATACATTTAGCAGCTCTCTTTTTTTGGTTATATATTGGTAAGAAATAGAGAGGGGTATAAATTTAGATTTTCCTTTTAAGGAATTCAAATTTAACATCTAATGTAATAGATATATAAGAGATACACTTCACATTTCTTGAGGTCTATTCAGAGGGAGTTGGGTATCTAGGTTGAGCTCAGTACAACTTTTCACCCTCAGATCGATAGTCAGTCTGAGATGACTATTCAAGTTTTGAAGGATATGCTATGGACTTGTGTTATTGATTTCGGTGGCCAGTGCAATTTTCTGCCAAACATATAGCTCCGCCTTTGAAGTAAGAGATTCAATTGAATTTAAACGATATTTTGATCAACTAAGATAAAAATAATACTCTCTTCGTTTGAATTTACGTGGCATACACTTTCCGTGGCGTCCAAAAAAAATGTCACTTTTTAAAAAACATAAAAAATTCCTCTTATATTCTAAATAAAAAGAAACTAAAAAATAAAATATTTTAAATAAAATGATTTCCAGTAACCTAAATGTTCGAGGTTTGTTTTAGATTTCACAAATTTCAAAAAAAACTTTTTCTTCTTAAATTTTGTGTCAAGTTAAATTGTGTCACATAAATCGAGACAGAACGAATAATTTTTTAAAAGAAAGTACACAAACTTTTGAATCCCTTTAATTAATACATAGATAGATCAAAATTTGTTTTTCATTTTCATAATTTTGAATTTTTATCATATAAAAATTCGTGACTAATTTGCCATAATTGGCATATGAAAAGCCACCAACGTCAAATTACATTTCATATTTGTAAATGAACCCCTCAATCCTCATTGAACAATTTAAAGACAAGATAGATATATTTCAAAAGAAAAATAAACTTTATTCATATATGAAACATGAAATATTACTTTGATATGATATCATCGATTAGTCACCACAATCACATGAAAGTGAATGTATTGTTCGGTTCGACAAGTGAGAGAAGATCTCATCATGCTTTTATACCATCTTTGTCTTTTTTCTTTGATGCTTTTAATAGTTTTACCTTCGAGTCAGAATTTTTATCAAAACAAATTTTAAATATAAGAAAAAAATAAATCAAAAGTCAATAATATCTATGATTTTGGTCTTATATTGTTATACATAATGTAATTTTTCGTTGAATGAAAATTCAGATGAACCTCTTTCGATATCCTAACTCGGCCATGCATTAAAATTATGAATTAAGGGTCCCCCACCATGAAGCATGTGTTAATCTCTCGTTTTGCGTGGATATTCAACTTGTTTATGTCTTACAAGTGGTGGAGACAGACAAGAATACATGAATGGGTGGTTCATCATAAAGTAATTTTCCTACTTTAAACACCAGACCAGACCCATTGATTCAATTTGTTTGGCTGACACATAATATAGTAACTAATTACATTATCTTTTACTTATTTATTTATTTTATAAGATAAGTATACCATTTAATATAGCATTATAATAGACAAGAGGTTATAATATGGTTGGAGCTAGCTAGGGGTTTATCTGAACTTTCATTATTAGAGAATCACATTATACGTAATGTTTATTTTTTTAATTGTTTATGGTGTTTGAATCAACTTTCGTGCATCTTGATTAATTTCACGAGATACCTATCACCTCTCATAGTAATATGTATTAAGTAACTCTATCCATTAAAGGTAGGACGGATGGGAAGAATCGCCTAGTGAATTTTTTTTTCTTCATTGAGTTTAGTTATATAATGTCAAAGATTATTTTTTCACATATATATGCTAGATGTTATCAATTACTTTCGTGGCTTCTTCGTATATTTACATTTTTATATTTTGAATTCTCTTAGTTAACTCTTATGTTCCACTGAGTCCTAGGTCTAAACATCATAGCCATCCCCACCCCACCCCCTAAAAAAAAACTATGCATGTATTTGACCATGAAAATAAATCAGATCCTCAGATAAAAAACTAAGAGACATAATAATTAGAAATATATTATTTCTAATAACTTTATCTTTTAAATAAGATTGTCAGGTAATTCAAATCTTATTCACTTTTACTTATCATGTTTCACTTCGCGAGAGGCAAACTGCACAGACTTTAATTTGATCAACATTTTAAGATATAATTTTTGCCATATGAATACAAGAATGATTAACAATATAGTGTTTTCATATAGTTTTCGAACATCTGAATTTTAATTATCAAAATACTCTAATTCGATTTACTTTAAAAATTAATTAAATTAGTATTCGTAAATGAATCGTGATAAGTAAAAATAAATTTTAATATTATATTATAAGCTTAAACACATATATATCCACAAAAGTTAAGGCTTCAAAAGGGAGTATATTTTGAAAAGTCTGAAAGAGGTGATTGCCTTTAATTTGTCTGCATGGGTTTGTGGCGTGGGCGTGATTATATTCAACTTGTCTCACTATATGCTATATTATTAGCTATATATATATATATATATATAGCCTAATATATAGTTGGACCACTTCCATTTTTTATTTTTTTTTTTAAATCCTACACACATTATGAATTATTACATTTATGCATCTTTCACAACTAGCTTTTCACCCTAATAAATTATACCTCAAAGACTTACCTAGATAGATCCCCAAAGATAAAGGGGTGCATTCTTTCGATTCACCCTTTTATATATATATACACATCCACTTCCTATACTTAATTTCAAGTACTTGTGTGTACTCTTATAAGTTCTAGATCTAGGATAGATGTGAAGAATACTGGATCGTGAACCACTAGCAGTTGAAGCTGCCAGCATGATCTAAACTTTTCTATTGCTCCGTACGAGGAAAGATCAGATCATGTGGCAGCATCACCTGTTGATGGTTTCGCGGAATTTGTATCTCCATTCGTTCACCAAACTCCTAACTCTCAAGTAAGCCCTAGCTATCACAATTTCTTCTTCTTTTATTACTTATTGTTGCAACAAGGGTCTAATTGTGCTTTTCAAGCCATTATTTGTTGACCTACCCTAGTTCAGAGAGTCTATTGATATTCCTTCGTTGGAAAATTAACTATATAGAGTATGTTGTTAGGTCAATTTTTTATTTTTTTTTACTATAGTTGAATTATTTGGAAATTTCTAATAGTGGTACTCATAAATATCACAAAATAGGTTTGGAATTTTCTATACAAGTGAGCAAAAAAACAAACTTACTGTAAAAGGGTTCTAGGCATTCTAATAAAGTGTTATTTTCTGTTTCATTTGCATATTCCTGTCTATACTAAAAGTGAATCCCTTTTTCACTTTATTTTATGTATTTATTTATTGTGTTTTAAATTTTAGAGTGAAAATTCCGATTTTGTTATTAGACGGAGAAACTATTGAAAAAGGTATAACCTTCATTAACTTTTTTTCGATTCGATTCGATTCAAGATATAAAAGGAGAGGAAGAGCTAGTGGGAGGGTAAAACTTACCGCGCACCAGGGGTTTAAAGGTAAAAATATGGATATGATTGAGATTAATTGATATGTAGATTATTTTTTCTTCAGATGTCGACCATATATATACGTTGAAAATAGTAAACTTAAATATTTAAGTCATGTCTAGATTATATGTCTTTTAGTTATCCTAAATGCATGATTTTTTGTGTTATATATGAAGATAACTTTTATGGTATTAATGTGATTAGATTCAAGTGTATGTATAAATACTTTAATTTATAGGCGTGCTTCCGAAAAACTCTATTATAATACCTGTATAAGCCCCTTTGAAAGGATATTATGTTCATTGACTTGACAGATTTCTTAAGAAATAATACATAATAAGGTAATATTACTGTATTATACTTTGATTTTATTGAATGTAATGCTTTGAAAAATGTGTTAGATGATAAATAATATTTAATTTTTTAATTTGACAAACATTGTTGGTGGGAGGGAGTAAAAGTGAAGTTTTTCTAATGATATGAAATGCCATAATGTTTATCTCACTCTTCTATCCTCTTTGTGTCTATGATGTTATCAAGGGCATGTTTATATTTCTAACAAATGATATAAAAGAGCATTAGTTCAATAATACTGAAATTGTGAAGATGAAGATTTTGGCAATGTCCATTGAAAGTTATGTCTAAGTTTGAGGACTTGTTGGGGAGGTTTGCCATTTGCAAAAAAAGAGTTAATTTCTCCAAATTTGTGAAGATAATAACTTTCTTGAAGGACTTCACAATATAGGAAGAGAAGTCTTTTGTGAGTTTGTGTTTAGTATATAGCCAAAGGTTAGATGGTGAGGAAGAATGAATTGTCTATATGAAATTGAATGAACATGTAAACAAAGAGCTAGGATGATGAAAATGAAATTGAAATTGTTAAGAAGATTGAAAACAAAAAAACATTTTAAGTTTAAAAAGTGAATGTTCAAAATGTAAACTTAAATGTTTTGAGTGTCTAGATTCATGTCTTTTAGTTATCCTAGGTGCATGATCTTTTGTATTATATATCTAGCTAATTTTTATTATATCAATGTGGTTGGATTCAAATGTATCTCTTTAGAACCTTCACTTCTTACATTGAGTTTAAAATTTTGATCTTTTTTATTATAACAAGAAATTTTTTTAGTTATCTTTATCAAGAAAGAAATTTTATCGCATATCTGATTCATAAACAAAAGATTCATTAATAATTCTTTAGAAAGGGAAAAGAAATGATTTGCAGGAAAAAGTCAAATAAACTAAACTATCAGCAAAGGTCTTGAAAGAATAATTTCACATAAGATTATTTCTTTTTTAAAAAATACTTAATTAATAATTGTTATTTTAGATATATATAATAGATTTCGTACCTCTTTCACTAGTTCGTATATTTACTTTTTCATATTTTAAATCTTTTTATTATTAAAAATTTTGACTCTGCCATTTATTTTCCAAAGAACCAATTGCATGCCGGTCGATATTTAATATCAACTACACAGTGCACGTCCCTATCGATTGAATACCAGAAAAGAAAAAGAAAGGATGAAGTAATGAAGCAAAAAAAAAAAAAAAAAATATATATATATATATATATATATATATATATATATATATATATTAAAAAGCATTTGAAATTTCAGTGGAATACAATGTCACCTTTTTCTCCACAAATTCTTTGACGCGTTAGATAATTTTATTTACTCATGGGAACAATATAATGAAAACTTGGTAAAAAATAATTCTATTCGAATCTGTTTGGATTAATTTATTTTAGATAGTTTTAAGCTAAAATAGTTTTAAAGTATTATTATTATGTTTGGATAAGATAAAAAAGTATTCAAGCACTAATTATTAAGTTAAAAAATGATTTTGAGTACTTATTATTAAGTCAGAATTAAAGTATATATTCTAATTTTCAATATCTTATGGTAGATTCTATTAATCATTAATTAATTCTATTTACTTTCCATAAATAAAGAGTTTTAAAATTGACACAGGATATCAATTCCATACATTAGTTGATATTTATTTCATAAATTTCTCAATACAATTTTGTTTCCTCATATTCTCATTTCTGAAAATTCAGAAATTCTATCATACATAATACATTTATTATCTTTTATTTCTTCAAAACTCCATTACTTGATCACTTCATTAACTAAATCAGTTTGTATTTACCATAATTTTTACATAATTCATACACTAAAACATGTCTATATGAAATTTGGTAGTATAAAAAATGATAACGTAAATCAGTTTGTATATTATACTTTGATATACGATCTATACACTAATATATGTTTGTATATAATCTGTATGTGAGCAAATCTTAATCGAAAATCACCTTGAGTCAATCCGAGAAAAAAAATTGACTAGTGATCTAATTTGACTTAAGTATTGGAAGATAACCAATTATGTTTGTGTTAATTAGGTTTTAACTTTAAAAAATCAATTTCAGACCAAATCAATCCAACATTATATATATAATTCTTAAAGTTTATTTTAAATATAAAAATATTTATTTTGATATAATTTGTAATATTTCCTATACTTTTTTCATATTTTTTTATCTTTTAACATATTATTTCAAGTTTGACTTACAATTTTGAATGGTCCAATATGAGTTATAGTCCATAAATATTAGTAACTCTAATAAATTTCAAATCAAATCAATACTAATGCTTAGTGCTAACAAAAAAATTAATAGAACACTAAGAATGACAACAATATTAAATATTTGTTCTGTAGTTTTACATTGATTTAGATAATTAAAATCAATAACCTAATTTTAGTTTTTATTTGATGTTTAGTCATGCAATTGATACTTATAAGACTTATTTTAGCCATGATTTAATATTTTTAAATTATAATTAATTTCATCGACATATTTATTTGCAATATGTATTTTATGTGATATCATTATTATTTTTATTGTACTCGTATCATATTTTGTATTGTTTTCTTAAGTAAACCTTAGATAGTTATACTTTGATAGGACCAAAAATTATTTGAAACACAAGTTAATTATATGTTTGTATGAATACTTTATCAGAAAAATTCAAAAATCCGAAAAATTCAAAAAAACTCAAATAGAAAATCTCGAATTTATTAGTTTGGTTTGATTTATAGATTTTAAAATCCAGCACGAATGATTTGATTTGATTTGAAAAACTCAAACCGACTGATTCATATAATAATTTAATAATATTACATTACTACCCGTGAATGATCTTCTTGTGTTCATGAGTTATATAAATTCATTAGCTATATTACTTGTGTGACCATATATTTAGGACCGTGGTTGATGCTCAGTGGTGGTGCTATAATTCATTCTTCTTGATTAGTTCATTACATTTGCCTCTCTACCTTCAAGGTACGGTTGCATTCTACCTCGCCTCACTATACAGTATTACATCGAGTATGTTATTATTGATCATGCGTAAACAAGTCATCATATCACAATCCAATATTCAACATTCACAGATTAAAATATCATGTATTACATGAGAAATTAGTAATATTTTCAAACACACCAGCAATCACAACATCAGGGGTCAGGACTATCAAAGAGGCAAGCCGAGTTGTTAATAAAATATGGCGTACTAGTTTTTAATATAATTCTCTTACATATTATAAATAACTTTTCAAGTTGAGCTTACGTTTCTTATTAATATGATTGAGAAGACGAACCAACATTGTTACTTTGAGTCATCTGTTGCCCATTTTGATTGGTAAATATATTTCATAAAAAAATTATGAAGTTGGTGAATATAAATGGTAAAGTATAAGTTGATTTGAACTAATAATAAATTATATGCTAGTGAAAAATATCATGATATAAATGATTTAAAAAGTAATGATATGAATTATAAATTTTATTTATATTTATATATGAAATAACTAACTAGTGTATATAGGTGGAGAGGGAGGGATTGTTTTTACAAAATATAACCTTACGAGGTAATTTTTATATTTGAAAAATTACAAATCATGATTTTTGAAGAGTTTTAAATTTCATTTCACGATATGAAATTGAATATTTAAACACTAATTTCATCTTATAATTTTATATCGCATGTTCAAACGCCTATTAAAAGAACCGTCATTCTCCCATTGTTGTCCATCACAGTACTTAAAATTTTAAAATAACGGCAATTAAAAAAAAAAAAACTTTTACCACACTAATTCAACAAAATAACTACACCACACTAAAAATTATCTCAATTAAAATTATCCCATTTTCTTCTATTTTCTTCTGGTTTTCCTATTCAATAATATAACAAAATTTAGATACTCCTAGTACGTAAATACAATTAGAGGGGGTATGAGTACTAAAATCGATCAACAAATTGAATTGAAAAAAATATTATTGGTTATTATTATTGGATTATTGAATTTTGAGTTGGTTTTTTAAAAATAAAATATCTACTTATCGGGTTGTTTTCAATTTTTTAATATTATATTTTTGCATAAATCGATAACCCAATAAAATTATAATAATCTACTATTTCACCCCTACACAAATATAAAAAATAACTTTCACATATAACAAACACAAAAATCATATTTGATAGTTTACATAATTGCACTCTATAACAAATTTTATGTTAGCTATGACTATAAATATATATATATATATATATATATATATATATATATATATATATATATATATATATATATATATATATATATATTTCACTATACATATATAGAAAAGAAGCAAATGTATAATTTGTTTTGATATACATTTATAAAAGAATCAGTGTATAATCTGTATTTGTTTAAAACGAGAGAAGAGAGAAAAACAAAAGAAATTCAGAAGAGGAAGATTTGTAGTTGTACAATCATAACTGTATAGGATGTACGAAAATATATGTTGTATTTGTGTATACAATTTTTTCTCGCTTTATACAAACACAAACGCGATATATAGATTAGTGTTTGTACAAAGTGAGAGAAGCGAGTGAGATTTGAGAGAGTGGTGAGCGAGATATGGGAAAGGGTTGAGAAGGAAATGAAAATATATCTATATATACAATTTTTTCTCACTTTTATACAAACACATATAAAAGCGAGAGAGATGAGGGAGAGACCATCGAGAGTGGCGGGTGAGAAAAAAATAATTGTCGCGAGCATTATATAAAGTTACATTATTATTGTGTTGCGCCAAATTATTGGAGAAATAATGTATTTATCTTATTAATATTTTGTTATCTGTTAAATAAAAAATTAAATCATTAAAGATCAAAAATCCATTAAAAGTGGTTATAAATGGAGATGTGGGAATGGCCATGGTTATGAAATTAAAACGTATTTCGGATTTAATACAAAGATTCGTTGCACTATTATGAACAATGACAATAAAGAAATTTACATCACAATTAAATGGAAATTGACACAAAATATTGAATTTTTAGCCATGAAATTAAAACGTATTTCGGATTTTATACAAAGATTCGTTGCACTATTATGAACAATGATAATAAAGAAATTTACATCACAATTAAATGAAAATTGACACAAAATATTGAATTTCTGACCAAACTAAGCCATTATTTAAACTAATTTATCAAAATAATATGTTTTTTTAAAAATTTTACAAAACTAGCATAACGTATTTCACAATAATGTTTTAGGGTATTTTTTATTTTTCTAAAAATCTGACGGTGTTAGGTTGAGAAACGTTACTCATAGTAACATTTTACATTAAAAACGTTACTCACAAATACGTTTTATAATACATGACTTTGTACATTTTTAAACAATTCAATCGCACAAATATAGCAATAGAGTAATGTGAAATTGTATGCGGCTATACAAAACATGCAGACAGCAGCTCCAATCAATAATACCAATTATGTTTTGATCCCAAACAAAAATTGTATGCGGCTATATGAAATCATCACTAACCATGTTTCTCCATTTACATTTATAATAACTATCTGAGACTCCAACTGCTCCTCCATGCATGTTACAATAAGTATTAATTCATCAATAAAGAGAGGTTGCACCCTGGCAATTGAACACAACTGCTTACTGCTCCAACTTGGTTAACTACTTAAAATACTAGATGGAAATTTTTTAAAACTATATGAATCACCAGTTCACCATGTTTCTCCGTTTTAATTATCAATTCATCCCTGGTTTCAGTTGCAATTTGTCAAGAAAAATCGTTAGATTGTATTCAAGAGTCTTGTTTACACCCTGAGTTTTGTGAGTAAGACTTGTTCGACAAGTTGTAGAACACTAGAAAATATAAAATCGGGAGATTTTGTGTTTTTTGGTAGCTAGAAATTAGAGTTTATAATATCTTAGTCTCAAAACTCTCTCAAACCTCTTGATCGTGTTTTAATCTTCTCTCTGTGTAAGTGCACAATTTTCTTCAAGCGAATCTATCGCCCTATTTTTAGATCACATCTCCTCAAAGTCTTGTTCAACTCAAACTAGACTCTGTCATGTCTTCAATTCCTCGTTTAACTCGAAATCCTTCTTCACATAGAATTCCTCGTTGGACTCGTCTTGGAAAAAATCTTTCTACGTAATTTCCTTCAATAAATAAGAAAGCACAATTTCCTTAAATAAATAAGAAAACACAATTTCCTTAAATAGGAATAAGTTTTCCTTCTTTCACTTGGCTTTGAACTCCTTTATAAAAGAAACTTTTTGTACTGGTTGCTTGTCTAAAAAGCAATAATTTCACAGCTTTATAACTTCTAATTCACGTGGTTGACGTTCTCCTTATCCAAGTCGGATTCAGCCTGTAAAGAACACGTCGAACAACATGTTTCTTTCATCTGTTCCTGTATTTGTCAATTATCAAAATCTTTCTCATTCTAACAAATCCTCTTTTTGATGATGACAAATATGCATTACGAACTCAACAACTAAGACACACATCTTTCCCCTTTTGTCATGTTACTGCTACAACTCCTTAACTTTGTCATACTTCAAAACAATGACACTTTAACAAATTCCACCTTTTTGACTATGACAATTTTATCTGCTTGCATTGAATAGGTACACATAACTCATATGCAACTGCTTCCCTCTTTTGACATCAGGCAAAAATAAAACACTGTGAAGTCATACACCATACTAAGAGAAGCAAATTTGATACTCATGGTCACTAGCTATCACCTACTCAAACACTTAAAAAATCAAGAACTCAGTTAGATAAAACAAAGTGTTTGCACAAACATATGAAATAACATGAACGTGAAACTCAAACCCAACATTAGCATTAATCAAAAAGCATATGCACCACAAATATAATCAAAAGTAAATATAGAATCAAGCACTTGTGATGAGAAAAAAAATTTGGAAGTCAAAGGCTAGAGTGACTAGGTAATATTAAAAGATGAGAAGATAAATAAAAGTCATTTTTCAGTAGCAAAGATATCTTTTGGATTAACAAGATTAGCAGCCTTCTCAATTTTAAAGTAATTTTGGTCTATGCACGCTCAATTCTTTTTTTTTTCTTTTTATATCACTTTTAAGGAACTTGTTCAATCAATCATGTTCCCTCTGCAAAAACAATAGTTCACTCATATTTAATTTCAATAAAGTCAGTAAAAGGAACAAATTTTCTAGAATATCACTTATAAATGAACATGTTCTCTCAATCTGTTCCCTGGACGTGTACTATCAGGTGCAACACCAACTATAATACCTTTTTTTATATCAATTAAAAATTTCAGTTTATATGGTTCCCAATAGAAGAACAAGGTTCGACAGATTGGTCTCCCATCAATTCCCCCTCACTAGATGCACCCAAGTTGAGCCTAATAACTGAACTTTGTTCAAGTGTAGGGTCCCCAAAATATTCCCCCTCACAATGTAAATCCTCCTAGACTTTACTCAATACAAAAGATTTCCCCTAAGAACCAGCACACTCTACTTTCTTAATCTATATTTATAAGGCACCAAAGTAGACGTGTCCTCCATCAAATTCATCTCAACATAGACCATCACATTGGGATAAGGTTTTTTAAAAAGATATTTGTTTTGGTAGTATTTAGGGCATGAACTATTTTGAAACAAGTGGAAGAAATAGGTTCAGGTGCATTGACTTTATATTTAATCATGAATAATTGTAGTGCACATACCTTAGATCTCTGGATAATGCTGATTTTGCTTCAATTTTACTAAGTCTCTCTTCTGTGCTAGATGCAAATACAATATTATAGTGCATAAGTAGCATGACTTTAAAAGTGGTATAGAGACATACAACTTAATATACAAAACTGAGCACATAATTCAAGATTAGAGAGAAGTATGTGCAATGTTCATTAGCCATTTAGGGATACTCATGTGACCTTAATCATCCCCAAGTTCCAAATTTTTCCTTTTGAAAGTGTTTTCCATGGCTGATCATATTTTTGATTGATTGATTATCCGAGTGCACAAAACTGTTAGATATTGCATAGGTTGGACCAGTTCCTTTCACATGTTTCTTCAGTCTTTTCCTTTTCTTTTTTTTTTCTTTTTTTTCAGTCAATGTTATTCATCCATTCCCTTTTTTTCCCAAGTGAGAGAATTTTTTTTGTAGTTTCAATTATGCATCTGAAACAACAAGTTCACTTGGTGAATGTTGTTTGCTTCCTCTCACTTTTCCTGCAAATTCAAAGGTTAGATTTAGGAACCCAGACTAGCTTGGGTCCTTTGTATTGATAAAAAGGATGAATATGATCAGCCATGGAAAACACTTCCAAAAGGAAAAATTTGAAACTTGGGGATGATTAAAGTCACATGAGTATTCCTAAATGGCTAATGAACATTGCGCATACTGCTACATACTGCATAGGTTGGACCTGTTCCTTTCACGTATTTCTTCAGTCTTTCCCTTTTCCTTTTTTTTTCAACCTTTTTTTTTCAGTCAATGTTATTCATCCATTTCCTTTTTTTCCCAAGTAAGAGAAATTTTTTTCTAGTTTCAATCATGCATCTGAAACAACATGTTCAATTGGTGAATGTTTTCTGCTTCCTTTCACTTAACCTGCAAATTCAGAGGTTAGATTTAGGAACCTAGACTAGCTTGGATCATTTGTATTAATAAAAAGGATGAATAAGATCTCTATAAGCCCACTTGGGCATATTATTTTTCCTTTGAGTATACCTATTCCTTTGAACAGTTTTATAAGTTCCTCTTACATTATTTTCTGCACTAACTCCGTATTTCGGACAATTTTCCTTAGAGTCGCCTGAGTTACCACAAATAATACATAACAAAGAATTTCCAATCATAGGTTGTTCATACCCTATTTCAGTTCTTATGTTTCGAGTATTGTCACCTAGATGTGTTACTATCATGGAAGATTTTGTCCATTTATTAGCTCTTTCCAGATAAATTTTTATCCTAGACAATTCAAGATTCATTCTCCTAGAATTTTCTCTTTCATAATATAGTTAATTGTTTAACCTCATTAGATCTTGGTCACATCTGATTTGGCCACTACTAATTTTTATCTTTTTCATTTCCAGTAACACTTTGTTTCAGAATTTCAGATTTGAGAGCCGAAGTGCAGGAATCAAGTTGTTGTACCTGTTCCTTTAGGAGTTGATTTTTTTTCTTGAGATCAGAATTAACTTTTTCAAGATCAATATACTCAAACTTTAAACTAGTCATTGAAGCAAGCAATTGATTCTTGGTTTTAACTAGTTCTTGAATTGTATCTATGAAAGTGAGTAATAAAAATGATATTTTTTTTCTTAGAGAACTTTACTAGTTTATATTTTAAATCAAAAAAGTTTACCTCCATTCCTTCATAGTCTGATTCAGGTTCAGTTTTTTATTCTTCTATGGCCATCAACACGAGGTCCTCATCATCTTCGTCATACCTCACTGAACCGTTCCCCAGGCAGCATACATCGCTTTCTCCTTCTCTTTATTTTTTCTTTTGTTTTATAAGTTCTCTCTTCGCCTTTTTAGCTCTTTCTTTTCTCCATTCTAACTCCCATATATGACAATTCTTAATTTTATGATCAATTTTTCCATACTTGAAGCATCCTTCACTTTGTGGTTTCTCCGTATTCTTTTCTTTAGTGTGTGTTATCTTTTTTTCAGAATTAAGCTCCTTTTGAAGACTTTCTTGAAGTTTCGTGTCAATTGATCATAATCCATATCTGATTCATCACTTTTAGTTGCTTTGAATTCAAGATTTTTCTCGTTGTTTCCTTCACCTCTTTTGTAAACATTCATCTTATAAGTTTTGAGATTTCCTACTAGTTCATCCAAAGTCATATTGGTTAGATCCTTGGCTTCTCTGATTGCAGTGACTTTTATTTTCCATAATCTAGGCAGAGTCTTTAGTACTTTGTCTACCTGTTCCTCAGTGGTATATACTTTGCCCAAGGATATTAACTCGTTTACAACAATGGTAAATTTGGTGATCATGTCTTGAAGTGATTCTCCGAATTTCATCTTGAAGGCTTCATATTCATAACAAAGTCTGGCAATTTTGATTTTTTGAACTTGAGTTGTACCTTGATGAGCATTCTGTAAGGTGTTCCATATTTGTTTTGCAGAGATACAACTAGAGATGCGGTTAAACTCATCTGTTCCTAGTCCACATACGAGAATGTACTTAGCTTTTGCATTCTTCCCTAGCATCTCATAGTCAATTTCTCCATATTTTTCTGTAGGTTTAGGTACCTTATTCCCTTCACTATTAGTAATAGTAGGAGTTAATGGTCCATTAGTAATTATAACACATAGTTCGTAATCTTCAGCTTGAATGAAGTTTTCCACCAAGATTAGTATTCTCCATTAAATAATGGTGGTCTGTTGATGTCTTGCGCTTGACCATGCCCAAGAGAAGATTCAGAATTCATAATGATCTTATCTTGAGTTATTAAACTCTTCAAAGATAACCTGCTTTGATACCAATTGTTGTAATTCTGACCCCCAAAATTGCTTAAGGAACAAGTTTATTCTATATGCTCCTTTACAAATTACAGCAGTTAAGTTTTGTGAAGCAAATAAAATAATAGCACCATATTTTATCGCGGAAAACCCCAACTCTTAAGGGTAAAAACCACGACCTACACCTCTGTAGGATTTAACTCCAATTTATTAAAATTCAAGTCTCAACAAAAGATTACAAGCTATGTAACCTAAGGAATTATAAACTCTAATTCCTAGCTAAGAAATTATAAACTCTAATTTTTAGCTACCCATAGACACAAAACCTCTCGATTTTATATTTTCTAATGTTCTTCAAGTTCTACAACTTGTCGAACAACTCCTACTCACAAAATTCAAATTGTAAACAAAACTCTTGAATACAATCTTACAATTTTTTCTCACAAATTGCAACACTCCCAATAAATCACAAAACTCGCTCAAACCTCTTGATCGTGTTTTGATCTTCTCTATATGTAAGTGCGCAATTTTCTTCAAGCGAATTTATCGCCCTATTTATAGATCACATCTCCTCAAAGTCTTGTTCAACTCAAACTGGACTTTGTCATGTCTTCAATTCCTTGTTTAACTTGAAATCCTTCTTCACGTAAAATTTCTCGTTGGACTCGTCTTGGAAAAACCTTTCTACGTAATTTCCTTCAATAAATAAGAAAGCACAATTTTCTTAAATAAATAAGAAAACACAATTCTCTTAAATTGATTTCTTTAAATAGGAATTAGTTTTCCTTTTTTCAAGTGGCTTTGAACTCCTTTATAAAAGAAACTTTTTGTACTGGTTGCTTGTCGAAAAAACAATAGTTTTACAGCTTTATAACTTCTAATTTACGTGGTTGACGTTCTCCTTATCCAAGTCCGATTCAGTCTGTAAGGAACACATCGGACAACCTGTTTCTTTTATCAGTTTTTGTATTTATCAATTATCAAAATCTTTCTCATTCTAACAAATCCCCTTTTTGATGATGACAAATATACATTACGAACTCAGCAACTAAGACACACATCTTCCCCCTTTTGTCATGTTACTGCTACAACTTCTTAACTTTGTCATACTTCAAAACAATGACATTTTAACAGTTTCTATTATTCTTAAGGTGAGATTTTACATATCCCAAACAAAGAAAAGCTACTACCTAATCGAGAGTTTCTATTATTTAAGCAACCTGAAAGAGATTCAACTAAGGGATTGTGATCACTTGTCTTGCTAGTTCCAAGCAAGCATTTATCATACAAACATATATATGATATTTTTAAGACTTAGCAAGTATTCAGATGCTCCAAACCATTTACGTCATAACTTACAAGAAATAGCTTTATGAGTAAGACACAAAGACTTTTTTACTCATTCATAAGTTCATCATTTGACTCATCAAAAGGCAAAGCATGATCAATGTATTTTCAATTGAACTAGTCACTACTTCTTCTCTATTTGATACTTATTAGTCATTGAGTCAATAATAAGTTTCAGTATAACACCTCGTTTTCAGTCATTACAAGACAATTGAAAGGCTACGAACAGGAAAAACATTACGCTTACTTGTAAGTCTTCGCCTCGTGATTTATCCTTTGCTTTTTTTTTTGTTATTACAAAGTCTTTGCTACTTTTTTTTTCTGTACGCCATGCTGGTTAAGATGGTGACTCCCTGGCAAGTAAGAACAATTTTTCAATTATACAACCAAAAAAAGAGAAGTTTTGTTTAGAAAATGATGTAAAGATTTTATAATACCAGTCCCACAAAGCTAGGAAAAATTATACGCTTCTTCTTCACTCAGGAGCGGCTCAAGCGTATTAGCGGCCTAAAGCAAAAATTAAACAGGGCCTTAAACTTGAATTGTTAATAACTTTTACATAATTTATTTCTTCTAGTTTTCACCTTATAATATAATCATTCTTATTTTAAATTATTTTTCATAAGATATAGTACTCAAAATATATCAAATTTCTTCTAATAATCCCTTCATTTTTCATGAAATGTTTACTTTTTCTACAAATAGTATTCAATATTTGTTAAAATAATAATGTATAACCTATTATTATAAAAAAAAAATGAGGCTCCTTAAATTTTGGGGGCCTAAGACACACATTTTTTTTAACACTGTCGAGCCACCCCTGTCTTCACTGTCGATTTCCCACCTCCTCTTGCATTCTCGGAATAATTACCATATACTTCATCAGCATCATCCAACTCATTACCTTCTACATCTATGTTGGAGTCCTCTAAATTATTCATGGCATCAGGGGTTTCCATAGACATTGGCACATGCAATGAGGTAAAATTTAGGACATTCCCAAAGACATTCTCAAGTGACAAAAGACTGGAATCCCTTGATATTTGTGGCTCTATGTATGGGATAATGGGACAATCTCAGTATTTATTGGTTGATGTCATATCTGATGCTACATGACTGAATTCCTGAGTGTGGCCCCTCGAAGTGGAACCAATATCACAAGTTGTTTGATCATCTTCTGAGACTACTTCATCCATTTCAACAGGAACTCGCCCTCTTTCAAGTCTTAGTATATAGCACGTGCCCTCCTACCAGAAACACCACCTTTTCTGCGCCTACGAACATAAGATGTAAATGGTCACCTTTTGATTGGGCGCCTTATTGTCAATTAAGACATGAGAATGGTATAGACATTACCAAGTTTTTGAGAGGAAAACCATTACTCATTACTTGTGCAACTTTTAGAATAGATTATTTTTCAATGTTCACTTTAAAACATACATGAATCTTCTAAATAATAACCCGACATACAAGAATCAAAGTTATTTGATTGAAACTATTCAGTATTCTACAAAACAAAAACAATATAAATACGAGAAGATACAATTCTTAAATACAAGCATTTCTTGTACATACAACAAACATAGAAAAAAAATACTCTATTCCAAGCTATATCATATTGCTCGTCTTCTGAAAAAATATAAAATCACAACACATCTAGGAAATCATTATATCACTCAGTATTAAAAAATCACCTACAAACAAACGAATAATTGATCCACCACTTTACTACGCCCTCTAGGAATCGCAAGGATTGAAAATGGAGTTGTAAGGGATGGAAATTTCTTGCATCGCTAGTAGCATAAGGGTTTTAGGTAAATGGATTTGAATTGGGGAGAAAAATAATTGAGGCAATGAGAACGGCGTCGTTTATTTGAGTAGCTCGATAAATAATAGACGTGGGCCTAGGTTACGTAATGTGGGCTTAAAACGTTACTCACAGTAACGTTTATTCATTTAACGTCGTCAGCTTCATCAATTTTAGTCCGTTTAATTTTTAAAATAAAAATATCCTAAAGCTTTACAGAGAAATACGTTTATACTAATTTTATAAAAAAAGATTAAAACATACTATTTTGGTAAATTGACTTAAATAATAACTTAGTTTGGTAAAAAATTCCAAAATATTTTAAGCAATGAATTTATATATAGATTTGAGGTTGGATTTGAAGTGGGTTGAAAAAATCAAGCGTGAAATTTGAATTCAAATTTATAAAATATGTCAAGGCTTGTTAGTTCAAATTTTATTTAAATATACAAATCTTAAATTAGATTATTAAATCAGACTTAAGATTAAAGAGCTCGAATTTAAAATTGTCAAGTCACACTTCAAACATTTTTATTTGACTTTTTATAAATCTAATTTTAAACATGTTTGTGTTTGAAACGTAAACATATATAAGCTTTAGCAAGTCAAACTCCTGACGATAAGTCTAAATTTTTAAAACTTCAATCTCCCAAATTTTGAAGTAGCTAATCCTGCAAAATTAATGAAAGCATTAAGTAGAAGTGGAGTCTTGAAATAGACTGTCTGCCCACTTTTCCAGAGGTCGAGTTTCAGTTGACAATACTTTGACAATTGGGACTAAACAATTATAGACGACATTATATCTAGTATCTTCACCAAATACAATAATAGCACAAATCCTAGCGTGAACATTGAATCTACTGGGGAAAGATAACTATAATAACTCATGATTCACGAACCATTACAAATGAACTCGAAAGGAATTTCTTGTAATAATATCTTCTTCTTTTTTGTTATCTCTACTTCTATATAATATTATACTCTGTTTTTCAAAACACGTTTTAGCTATGATAAAATTCTAAGCTAAAGAATTCAACTTTAAAGATTTAACTCATATATTAATAACATAATAATAATATCCATATGATTAACAAAAAATTGTTCTTGCAAGTTATTGATAATTTTTCAAATATTACCAATATTTAAAAAATTAACCATTTTAAACCTAATTTTCCTTTTTTTTAAAAATAATTATAACATAGAGTAATTTTGTGTGTCCTATGTAAGAAGTAGTATATGTTTACTAAAGAGTAGTGAACGCAAAGTTTTCATCACTTCCATCGCGCCTCCAAGAAAAAAAAAATGGAGGCTTCTCTTTGTTAAGCTGATTCACAGTTTTGTGGAACGTCTTCGTCACTTTGGGCACTACCCAAATTGCTGTTGTTGGTAATTAACACTCTTTTAAGTTGTTGATTTCTTCTTCTGCTTGTTGCTATTGTTTTTTTTATCTGCAATTGTTAGTCTGATATGAAATCTTGGTTTTATGTTCACACCCATCTGCAAATTTATGGTTTTTACAGTGAAAAAATGTGAAGCATGCTGATGTGAGTTATAGCTCCTGTGAACTATTACTAGGGTTTAAGAATTTGCCCTTTTTTTCCAGAAGAATCTTTCTTAATTTCTCTTACAGCATATGCATTTTACAATGTTCTTGTTGATCTAGGAATTTAGCTGCTTCGAACTGGGATTTAGGAGTTTGCCCTTTTCTCCCTAAGCAAAAAGTTGATTTTTTTAAATTAATTTTTTGTTCAGTGTTCTGTGTATGATAGTTTCCAGATTGGTTTGGTTTGCAGTGATTAAGTATTAGGGTGTATTCGGTACGAAGGAAAATGTTTTGAGTTTTGGGCTAGGATTATCCCTTACCTATGGGAGTAGGTTCATTTTAAAAGTCTTTCTAATATAACTTGAACATTTTTAATCCTTTAAGTCTTAACTTAATTTAATCGATTTTGGTCTCTCTAACATAACGACGTTAAAAACTAACGGTACAAACAATTTTTCTAACGGTATGAATTTCAATTGACAGTGCAATGACTTTCTTGTTTGATGCACATTTTATTTCTTTTTGTCTTGTTCATTTCTTAGATTTTTTTATTTCTTTTTGTGTTTCCCATCGAATGTCCAGAGCTCACATTGGAGCCTGGACTAAATCCATATTGCACACCGTAGGCCCATTCGGGAGTGGTCTGCACCCATCCGATGTTGTTCTTCATTTTTTTGGATTGATGTAGTAGAGTTATAGATATTTATAGTAGAGTAGTAAATATACTAAAGAGAATGAGAAACGAAATCAACATATAGTGAAAAATCACTTTTTTTTAGTTTGATAAAAACCCAGATGGTGTTTCTTGCTAAAATCTTACCATAACTGGGTATTTCGCTATCATGAGATCTAATAGTCATTGTTGGAAAAGAGAAGATCAACTCTTCACTTGAGTTCTCTTCTTGTCACAGCCGAACAAAGCTTTTTACAGAGAGATTGGGGTTTTTTTTACTGAGGTGTTTCCTTGCGTGTGAAGTCGGGGGAAAGAAGAATATGTTAGCCCAATGGGCTTTGTAATTTACAAGTCACATAGGGTTTATTAAGAACTCTTTAAATCTTCCGAGAGCAAAAAGGGCAAACTCTTTAAATGTGTTTGCCCTTTTTTCCCGGAAAATGTGTTTGTCCGATGGGTTTATTAAACCTCCCCCCCCCCCCCCCTCTCTCTCTCTCTCTGTTTGTGTCTGTTTGCTTTTAAACTTCAATTGTAGCTGTAATTGTTTGGATGCATAGGTGATATTGGACATTTGAAGGTTTAACATTATATACTACAGATAAGACAATTGTTACAATTGGTTCGTGCCTAAGCATAATTTCCATATGTGACGGGAGTGAGCTAGTGAGGAGTCATATTAATACTTACTGTAAGCAATCAAGTGCAAATAGTTTCAACAAGTAACGAAGTACTAGTGGTGTCAAATGGACAGGCTAGGTCATCATTAGGCGGTTTAAAATGGTGCCCTTGTTCAAAGTTGGCTTGAGTCACTTTGGACTGAATGGATTATAACTCAGCCCTTCCAACTCTAACATTCTTTAGTTTTTTGTCTGTTTTATAATTTCCTTAGTTACCATTTACCAAATCAACTAAGAAAAATAGCCTATTTTTTCTTTATAGAGAGGGAAAATGCTTGAAGTTGTTGATGATCTTTTTTGGTACTTAACAAACTTTCTCTATGGTTTAATTTGGGTTGTGTGTGAATTGACTGATAATTGCATTTACTCCCAACTCAGCTTGCTCAACTCTGGACGAGTTGGGCAGGATACACTTTTAGTCTGTCTTTGGCAGCTTCAAATGGTGGTAGATAGAGTCATTCGAAATTTGAGTAGTCGTTGACTCCTCTTAAGATGGTTGCAGAGACTTCTGCTCCAATCTGCTGTCTATGTATGGAAAATATATCACATGTTTTTGTGTCTTTCCTGTCATCCTCTACCACCCTCCCTCCATGACACCTATGATTAAGAATTCCATATCTGCGAGGATAGTTATATTGTTTGATCTAACAATCAAAGAATTTTTATGAATCTCTTTCGTTCAGAATATTTCATAACTTGAAATGATATTTCAGCATCATTACGGCCTGAGGTACAGGATGAGTAAGAAGAAAAACCCTCTTGTATTCTTAGATGTATCAGTTGATGGAGATGCTGCAGAAAAAATTGTTATTGAGGTAATATATGAACTAAATCTTACCAACCTTTCATGGATCTCTTCCTCTTTTGGATATATTATTTTTCTTCCATATGAAACCATGTCTTGAAACTGTTTTTGATATGTCCTATGTTCAAATGAGCGTTATTTTTTGGCAATGTGCAGCTCTTTGCAGATACTGTTCCAAGAACTGCAGAAAATTTCCGGTCGCTCTGCACAGGTATATTTCTCGATACTTTATTTGCTTTGTGCTAAATGGGTACTTTGTTTGAGCCTTGAGGCTCCCATAACCCCTCTCCCCGGGAATAAGAAAAAAGTAAGGAAAAGCTTCTTCAGTTCTATCTTTGTCACATTTCTAGTCTGGATTGGAATTAAGCAAAGGTTCTAAATGTGTGTTACTTAGTGGAATATAAGTCGTGCATCATTGTGAAGGGCCTTAAGGAAAATCTTCTGTAGGTCAGTGAATACCATCATTTTGCTGCTCTGGAATTGTGAGACTATCCATTGTTTTATTAAATCCCGTTGCCTTAATGAAAGTCGTAATTTCCCTGCCATAATGTAGGCCTAGAAACACCATACAAAATTCTGCTCCAAAAAATTGGAGACTGTCTAGTGTTTTGTGAATTCCTGTTCTAGTCGATCAAAGTATGATTTTATGTATTCAACATTGAACTAGATTCACCCAAGCAAATATCCCAGAGTTTTATGCTAAATAACGATCTTTTTGACAATCATTTTGATATTATATGTGAATAATAATAGCTATAGTCCAACAATTTCTGGAATTTCAAGCGCAGGATTTGCATTTTTTTTTGGATTAAGTTATTTTATTGTCCCTTTTTTCCCTGAATAATACTGTGCTGATTAGGAAATGTAATGTTATTTGTGGTCAAAGGAATTGGAATGATTGATTTGTAACTTAGTGCGGGAAGTTTATTTCTGTTGATGCTTGTTAGAGTGTATATCATTGGTTAACTGAATGTGCTATTGTATCTGTCGAGCTGGAAGTTTATTTGTGCTGCTGCTTGTTAGAGTGTATACCATTGGTTAATGGAATGTGCTATTGTGTCTGTCTTAAATCCTCAATCATGAGCTAATGTTTGGGATTGAGTTAGGCCCAGTGTTTATTTTTTTTGAAGTTTTAACATGGTATCAGTGTTACACCTATCCATATGGCTTGTTTTCTAATGGTGGATCCCGCATGTTATGTTCCATATGGCAGTTATCCAAATAGGGAAATACAAGAATGAGGTCTGGCTCTGATAGTATGAGAAAATAGACCATGGGCCTAGTTCAACCTCTCTAATTGTTCGAGTCTGGGCGTGTCGGTATCTCACATTGATCAAGGGAATATGTTGTTGTCTCCTTATATGACCTTAAATTATCCTCATCTAAATGAGTTAGTTATTGGGGTTGAGTTAGACGCAGTGGTCATTTTCTTAAAACGCTACTAATTTTATTATATTTTTGATGAGGGAAAAGGTTGGTTTAAAAATTTGAATATCTTCTGTTTCGTGTGTGCACCGAATCATTAAGAAATCACATATTCCTGCATAGAAATGGATCATCATTGTGAATGGGTCTTTTGATTATTATCATTGTTTTCATTTTCTACATTAGTAGATTTTTCCTTTCATTGGCTTTCAGTGCTTGCATGATTTCACGAGCATAATTGGTTGATCTTATGAGTGTTGTGATTTCAATGATATGTTGTATTTTGAAGGTGAGAAGGGAGTTGGAGTATCTACTGGAAAACCTCTGCACTACAAAGGATGCTTATTTCACCGTGTAATAAAAGGGTTTATGGCACAAGTATGTTCTCTCTCTCTTTGATATTACATTCTTTGTCCTTTGGAGAATTAAACAATGTAGGAATATGATGTATCTTTATATTAATTTTACCTAAGTTCGGGTATCATAGGAATAACAATAACAATTGTTTTCTTCCAGCTTGATATGTGATAATTCTGGAATATGGGTTTGAAGTTCACAAGTTCCTTTTTTTCCTGCATCGGCACAATTATTATCTTAAATCATGTAGCCCCATCTTACTAGCCCTTCAATATCATGAGTAAATTTTTTCGTGACCTTCTCTCCTAATGTATGGGATTACGAAGGGGTTGTTTTATAGATTTTACGAATCTCTTGTGAAGCAGTATAGATCTATTTCTGTTGTACTTGTCATTTATTTTAAATGAGAAATTAATTATGCGAGGATAAATATCAGCTGATTTGTTTCATCTGCTGTTAGGGCTTGGTTTGATGACTAAAATTGTCAATTAAGAATTTATCCACTTTTTCCTTTCTGTTTCTTCTGCAATCTGCATAAGGCTTCTAGATTTTCCCTCTTAGTCAATATATTGGAGATTTATTGTCAGTCCCATTACCTCTTTCTGTTTTATACAGGGTGGTGATTTCTCCAAAGGGAATGGTATGTTTTTCTCCTTCTGGGCCCTGAACTGACAATTGGTGCAGAGGATCTTTAACTTCAACTTCTTGGCCAGACAAGTAAGGCACGAACTTTTAATGTATTGCAGGCACTGGTGGAGAGAGTATATATGGAGGGAAATTTCCAGGTAGATTAGTCTATATGTTTTTAGTGGTGAATAAGTGGTTATATGATTGTGATGCTGATTGTAATTATTTTCTCTATTAGATGAGAACTTCAAAGTTGCCCACACGGAGGCTGGTCTTCTCTCAATGGCAAATAGTGGTCCTAATACAAATGGATCCCAGTTCTTCATTATATTTAAGAGAACTCCCCATCTCGACGGGTATTTATCTGATATATATGAGTGTACATTAGTTTCAACCATGTTTTGTCTTTCACTAAGAACCCTGACATACCTCTTGGCTTGTACTCCAAATCCTCTACTAGGAGAATAAATAACTTTGGTTATAACAGTGTGTCAATACCTAATTCCTATCGTGAAGCATCTACATTTCTGCTGCAGGAAGCATGTTGTTTTTGGAAAAGTTGTAAAGGGAATGGATTTAGTGAAGAAAATTGAACAGCTGGGAACAGACAGTGGGAAGCCATCTGGGCTTGTGAAAATTGTGGATTGTGGCGAACTGTCTGAGAAGAAAAGTAATGATACACCCAAAGCAGAGAAAGGTGATTTTCTCTCTCTAAGACTAAGACTACTCTGCTGCAGTGTTACTACCTTATCTATAAGAGATTGTTGTGTGGTCTTGTTTCTGTTGTTCATTCATATATTTTTTGCCTCACCTCTAGGGAAAAATAAGAAGTCCGCGAGAGCTCTTTTCTCTGATGATGATTCAGACAGTCAAGAAAAGGGGAAAAGCAAATCATCCACCAATAGAAGGAAAAAGAAAAAGAGGAGATACTCTTCATCTGATTCTTACAGTTCTGAGACAGATACTGATTCCTCTTCAGACTCTGATTCAGATTCTAAGCTGGACTCCTATTCTTCTAGTTCTTCAGGTGATGAAAGGCGTAAGAAGAGGAAGAGGTCAACTAAGAAAGAAAGGAGTCGACATGGGAAGAAAAAAGGTAGAAAGAGCACGAGCAGAAGAGTTGATCGAAATAAAAGATCGAGACGCAAGCGGTATCATTTATGTCCGCCCTTATTTGTGTTATTAAGCTTTACTTGATTGCTGGTTCAGTTGATTTATTTTGTTTTCATTGCATTCAGGAGCTCTGAGAGTTCTAGTGACACAGACAGTCAGAGCATGAGCAGCAGCAGCAGCGGTGATAGCTCTGATGATGAAAATGACAGGCCAAGTAATTCTGCACGAAAAGGTCAACTTCTTGTTTATTCACGGGGGTTGAAAAACATGAATTATAAGCAGATTCACCAATTTATTCGTTGATCTTATGTTACAGGTTTGGTGAAGAAATTGTCAAACCCTGTCAAAGGACAAGCTGTTTTGAAGCAGCAACAGAATCTTGAAGAGGGTGAAGTATCTAAGAACGCTAAGCTTCCAAATAATGGTCATGGTGGAGATGTACAAAACGACAGGACTCTCTCCACAAATCATCAATCTGATAATTCGAGCAGATCCAGGTTCCTTCCTTAGCTTTACTGAATGTTTTATGATGTGGCACTTCTTTTTGTAGCTGCTCATATTTGTTACATATCTTCACCAAGTGAATTCTTTCTCTTTGCATGATAAACAGGAGCACAACACCAAGTCCTAAGGGGAAGCCAAGACCGAGCGGCAGGAGCAGTCGAAGTAGGAGCCCAGAAAAAGTACCTGGTAGACATGGTCAAAATGGTGCAAGTCTTCCAATTGAATCAAAGGAGAGAAGTCTTTCAAAAAGTCCTCCACCAAAAGCTACTCAGCCATCTCGCTCTAGTCCTGTCAGGGATTTATCCAGAAATCATTCTCCAGATGGAACTTCAAAACGAGTCCGTAAAGGTCGTGGCTTCACTGATCGTTATTCATTTGCAAGACGCTATCGCACCCCATCTCCTGAACGTTCATCTTACAGGCCTTATTACCAGGGTGGGAGAAATTTTCAGGGGAATCGTGATAGGTAAAAGCGAGTTCAAAAGTAAAAATGTCTGTGAGAGGGGCAAGTCTGTTATGCATGCTAAAATACATTGTTATCTTTTTAGGTACTCAAGCTATAGAAGCTATTCTGGTCGCTCTCCACAGGTACAGTACAGACGGTCACCAAGAGGCAGAAGTCCCCCCAGGTTTTCCTCTTGAATCTCTGTCTATTGGTCTTTTTGTTCTGAATGTCTCTTCATACGTCCAAAGTTCCAGTGCTTCAATATGCTCTTTCTATGATATCTGAGTTTTGGTATACTCTTTTGGTTCTTTTAGGATTATAAGCATGTAAAAATGACTTCACATCCCTTAATCCCCTTTCCGTTTTCTTTGTTCATTAGATACCAGCGCAGGAGTCGAAGTAGGAGTGTTTCTCGCAGCCCTAGGCGTGAGAGTCGTCGATGTAGGAGCCCTTCACGCAGTCCTTCCCCTAGAGAAAAGCGGCAGCCACTCAGTGACAGATTGAAGTCTCGTCTTGGGCCTCGTGTAGATGATCAGCATTCTATTCCAACTAGGAGGTCAGCCTCAAGATCTAGAAGCCGCGACTCTACTACTCCTCGATCCCCTTCTGCTGCTCCAAGGAAGCACAGTAAGAAAGTAGGATCCGCATCACCTAATAGTTCGAGATCAACCTCCCCACCTCGACCGAGGGGTCTAGTCTCATATGAGGATATCAGTCCCTCTGGGACAAACTAATCTCTGTACCCTTCATGCTCATATATGAGTGACTAAATTTGCAGAAAACTTTTGGCCTAGGTTTAAACCTTGTTCCATCAGATGTTCGCTTAGCTGGGATTTCCAACTCAATTTTATCATTTTGTGTTTCAGTAAACTAGCAGTTCGACATTGAATGTTTTACTTATGGAAAAAGGGTCCCATTTAGCCTCGTACTATAAAAAAAAAGTTATTTCTCAATAGTTGAGATATCGATTTGGCGTTGGGTTCGTATACAAAGTTTTGAACTTATAAATCATTTCTGTTGATCATATGACATCTGATGACCCTTGAGCTTAGCTATTTGATGAAAGAGCTAGCCAAAAAGGATTATAATAAAGTGATTATTATTGACACAGGTGTATTCAAGATTTCACTATTATGAAATGGTGGATTAGAATAGGGTTCACCTATCTTGTTAGGAATAGGGTAGATGAGCATTCGTTCAAGAGCAATGCCAAGTTGAGTCCTATCGCATCAGTGTGTTGACACCCACATTAAAATCTAGGAGTCGTTCCTTTTCTATTATGATAGGATTTGTTATATCTAATGTAAATTTTATGCATTTGTTAGGTTAGCACTTTGAAATATTATACACATGTCTCTTAGTTATAGACGGATAAATTATTCAAATTTAGTGGATAAATTCTAAGTTATATGACATAACTAACATTTTACACAAGTGTTGTTCTTAATAGTAGGAGCATTATAAGGAGTAACAAACTCACCAGGTTCAGATAATAAAAGTTTGAAGTCATCCGAAAAGAGCTATAGTAAAGGAGTAGAGTCTACATTTGGAAAATTATATCAACTTTAGTCGAGACCAAGCTAAGATGTCATTCACAGAAAATTCTAGTGAGCTGCGCTAACTAGAACCAGGTGCAACGGTAGAAGGATCAGCCAGTAGTTATTAAGTAGCTTGGTCTCTCACAGAGGTTCGCCTTCAGGAACAACCTGGTCTTTAACCCACATGTAAATAGGAACCAAAACATAGTATGTTGCTGCCGTTGCACCCACAAGGAACCGCAGCATAAAGACAAATGGATTTACAGGTTTTGTCACATCTTCTGCTTTTGGGCCAAGCTGCAATAATGCATACAACAAGGCTAATATAAGTAATTGAACGAACATGGGTAAAAACAATGATAAACTTTGCTTCTGATAAAAGGAGATATTGCTCTTGTACAGATCGGAAGAATGTGCTCCGGAATCTAGTGGGATAAAAGGAGATGCAGGAAAAGCCTAACATACATTCAAAGTTCACTCCAAGGCAACCAATTAGAACTTGTAAATGGTGAACATATAACTATTTGTTTAAGGAATGGTATCATGATGTCAGAGACGAAACTAGAATTTTGAATTTATATAAAAGACATCTTACTGGGTTCTAGATGAATTATTTATACATGTGAAGTGTATTTTTAAACACAAAAACAAGGTATGGGCCAAAGCTACTATTGGGTTCTGTTGAACCCATAGACAGGCTTGTAGCTCCGTCCCTATCCTCATCCCTTCTCTAAACGTATATTCCATCAAAATTCTTTCTTCAGCAAACTTCAATTAATTGCTAGGAAGTTATAGGTGCATGCTAACATTTTATGGTGATGTAATACACTTGAGCAAATTCGGTTCCCTCATATATCATGGGAAACACAATGATAAACTTTATCAAGATATTACAGACTGCTCACTCTCCCCAATAGAAGAAACAAGACAATAAAACTATCAGAACAGGAAAACCAAATTATGTACTCTTAAATAAGTAATTTTGCTTTAGAAAGTACATAAGAAATTACCTGCAGTGGTGAATCCCCTGGTGTAGACTTAACACCAGTAACAGAACATCCCATGATAAGCCCATGCCTTCGAACTCCACGATACCATTTTGGGCCGATCTTCTTCAGTTGGACGTCCGTGAATCCTGCCTTCTCAAACCACTCTATGTATTCTTCCTCCTTAGGGAAGAGCATCCACACATCAGCAAAGAAACGAGACAACCAAAAGGTAGGGTGCACAGGGCCGATTAAGCACGCCTTTCCTCCAGGTTTCAGAACTCTGTATGCCTCTCGGATTCCACGTTGTGGGTCCGGCCAGTATTCAATACTGAGAGGAGAAGACGATCAAAGAACTTAATTATGACAAATTCCAGAAAATCGTTGCAGCTTTTTTCAATTGAAGAATGAAAATATCAAAACTAAAATTAATGCACCCATCTACTGCCAAAAATATGTACTTATTAGCTCCGAGTTGAGTATCCATACAAACTATCCACGACTTGTGACTACCGCCTTACATATTGTCAAAAGACTTTTCTCATATTCTTTCGCATGCATAGAGCTTTCCAACACCACATTACAGATATACCATCCAAAACAGGTCAAGAGGGACAGGGAAGCATAAACCATACTTGAAAATGACCGACCATATGGAAAATTAACACACAAGTATTGAACTTTGAGACCAAATATCTGCAGAATCAAAATCAGTCAGTGGTACTCACTAAGACTAATGCTACTGGGAAACACCATTCTATCAGATTAAGTTAGCTGTAACATCCAAAACCCCCAAAAGCAATCTACTACTCCCTCTGTTTCAATTTGTTTTTCTCACTTTCTATTTTAAAAAAGAATGTCTCTTTGAACTCTTTAGTTTCAACTTTCTATTTAGACACGTTTAACGCCACAAGATTAAAAAGCACCACAGTATTCAAAAGTCTTGTCAAAACAATACAAACAAATTGAAACGGAGGGAGCATACTATAAGCAACTTGAAAGCGGAGCTAGAAAAATTAAAGAGGGAGCAACATAAACCTTCCAGCAGATACATATCTATCAGCATAGTCAGTTGAGAATGGAAGATCCTCAGCATCACCCTCAATTATCTTGCATTCTTTCAAAGGCTCCTTTTCCTTAGCCTTAGCTAATTGATGAGGAGATTGGTCAAGAATTGTAACATTCTTGGCATCTACATGCTCAACTATACCCAATGTAGTGAAACCAGTGCCACCACCAACATCCACCACAGTCAAATTCCTGTCACTAAGATCAGCTGGTTCAAGTGCATCATCCCTCATATCTTCAGTCCAATGACCAGGATTAATAACATGATCATACACAATAGATAAAAACCTATAAAACCAAAAAGCTTCTTGTTTGTGCTGTATGAATCTTGGCTGTGAAGCTGGCCTAGATGTTGAAATACTGCAAATTGGAGCTAGGGTTTTGATTTTATAACTGGTTCTTGATAAACCCAGCTTGGAAAATTGATTCCCATTGAAATCTGAACCAACAAAGCCTAACCCATTTGGGGAAACTCTGTTACAAACACTCAAACTTTGAGTTCCAGAGATGAATATTGAATTTGCCATGATTAGTTGAGCAAATGCAAGAAATGAAAGTTGTCAAAATCGAAGCTTTAATGGCTACAAAACTATTGAAAAAGCCTAATTGAAGTCATAAATCAACAACCCAATGGAGTTGCTGAGGCTTTTGGAGTAAAGAGTAGCTATTTGAGAAAGGGCAAAAGTTGATGGGCCTTTATGACACACTAGTAACTCCGGTATTAGTTTATCATTTTTCATTTTTATCTAAGGGATGTTAAAATATTAAGAAATAAAATCACGTAGAAGTCAACGAGTGTCAATATACAATATATATACATAAAAAATAATTTTTATTCTAGCTACACAATGTAATTTTCCGACGAAGGGGTATCGGTAGACACCCTTAACTATATGTGGCTCCGCCACTGGTCTTTATTTACTTGTCTACTTTAGAAATGATATACATATTAAGATAATAATAATTAACATAGCATAGTTACAATTTTACCCTTATTAATTATGGTTTCAAAAAGAATGAATTGAAAATTTTGAAGAAGTTTATATGAGGGCATAATAGGAAAAAATATTTTTATCCTTTCTTGATTTGTCAAAATGAACAAATAAATAAGAACAACTAAAATAAAAAAAATCGACAAATAAATAGGAACGGAGAGTGTAATATATAACGACTATATTCAATAAGTATAATAATCAAGAAAGTATGAAATATGATAAAATTTCAAATTTTAGAATTATCTACTTAGCTATTATAATATTCCATTCGTCCGGAATTATTTATCATGTTGCGATTATTGAAAGTCAATTTGATTAATTTTTAAAGGTAAATTAGATCACATTAATTCGATATTTTAAACAAAAAAAATATATCCTAAAACTATATGAAAAGTACTATAAATTATAATTTTTTGCATATTAATATGATGAAAAAATATATCTTAATATATTAATTAAAGTTTTTATAGTTTAATTCTAAAAATATAAATCATGACAAACAAAATAGAACGAATGGAGTAATAAATAACATAAATACACTCATCAAGTCTAGTAAGTAACGCCTGAACTGACCAATGTGGAATAGACACGAATTTTCTCTATATATATATCAAATTAAAATTCTCAAGTCTCATATTAGTTAATATATTATACTAAAAATAATTACTATCTAGTATTTGTTGATTACCTTATCAAATTAAAAAAATATTAAATTGATTTTTTCATATTATCCTAGCAATAAATTATTTTTAAAACTATTTACACTTGTTTGCAAAGTTCCAAAGAAGTTCAGGGTGAATTGATAAAATTATCCTTTTATTTATAATTTTTTAATATGCATATAAAAAAAAAAATAATTAACTAATATGATAGAGGGAGTATATATTTTAGTAAAATTGGTGCACACCATTTTAACGTATTTGTTATATTTTAATTTGACACGTGAGTTCAAAAGATAAATAAGATTTTTAAATTAAAAATGTATTAAATAAATAAAAATATATTTTAATCGTATAAAAAAACACGTAAATATTGAAATTAAGAAATTATTAAAAAAAAAAATTAACCAACTAAGAGAGTATTATTTCAGTAATACTCTGATATCGACCCATTCTAAGTATCTTGAAGGAAAAAAAAAACCACTACTCTATTTGTTTTTAAAAAAGGCACACTTTTAAATCTGTCTAAAAAGAACGATTTCATGTTTTAATACTTTAATTTCAATTTTTTTTGAAATATTTAAATTTATAAAATTAAAAGATATATAAATATTTAGCATAACATTAACTTAGAAGAGTAATATTTTTAAAAGTACGTTAGATAAAACCACTCGATTGAAAAATTTCTCAGCTACTATCCTCATGATTATGATGTATAACAAGTTTGTGTAATAAGAGCTTATTTGGCTTATAAGTGTAAGTCCTAAGTTACAAATTTTTGTTTATATTAATTATTTTGATTTTAAAATAGAAATTTGTCCATATTTTTGTATTACATGCGCATAGTCTATTGTTACATGATACACAATATTATACAATAGTGGAGTATATATGTATTGTACATAAGTCTATAAAACTTTATATGAAGTGTTTATATACATTTTTACTTTAATTTGTTATTTATCTTTTATATAGTTATACAATATTTCTATAAAGGTATATATCTCAAATACATCATGCGTTCAATTTGCATTTTAGTTTGTTGGTAAATTATATGTCTTATTTGATTGAGATTATGCTATGAGTCCTAACTCAAGACTTGGCTAAACTTGGGTGGAGATCTCCCTAAATTCCTTCAGTCCTATCCTATCTGAATTATAAATGTCGATTTAAGATATACGTATTTTTGACTTTTTATTACTAGATACATACACTAAAATAAGGAGAGAGACAAGTGAGGTGGGAAGGGTGATAGTCATGTACCCAAGATACATATGTTTGTATATGTATCTGGTGTCTGGGATATCAGATTCATAGGAGAGGAACAAGCGAGATGGGAGACACCAGATTCATAGGAGAAGGACAAGCGAGATTTGTTATGTATTTCAAATATATTTATATCCACTTGAATATGATGTATTCTGAGATATATGTATCTTGACGTACTAAAATCTGATAATATTCATAATATTGCAAACTGGAGTGTATCTAAGTAATTAACTACTAAACTAGTGAAATTTATGTAATTTCCCTAATAATTATATCTCAATATCGACTCAATTAATTTCTTTTCTTAAAAATAAGTGTTTTAAGGCACTTTTTTTTTATCTTACCGAAACAATAAACAATCAAAATAAAGTATTACTTACGTCATAAAATTGCATCTCAGTTAGCTAAGAATTTCCTTGATTCAATTAGGAAGTATCGATTTAATTTATTCCTCTCACGATATTATTTAGTCTTTTTTCTTTAACTTCTAGTGCTTGAATTATCCGCCTAATAACCATCAAGATTCATATAATGTATGTTATTAATCACGTCCACAAATTATATTATGTAATTGCAATCACTTAATCAACTAAATTAGTAGTAATAATTAAGAATGGCATACTTGTACTTGCCTAGAAATCATCAACCAGATGATTCAAATCCCCAATGGATGAACAAAGCTGACAATGCTTGGCAATTGACTTCAGCCACCCTCGTTGGCCTTCAAAGTGTTCCAGGTATGTAACTCATACAATATTTTCACGTGTTTGGCTCATAAAAAAGAATCAAGCTAATGCGTGTTGAGACACTTGAATAGTTCTGATATCATGTTGAATTACGCGATCACCTTATTTAAAGGTTTAATTTATATAGAAATAGCTAGGGGCGGAGCTACTATATATACTCCATTCATTTCAGTTTGTTTGTCAGATTTTGACTTGACAAAAAATTTAAGAAAGAGAACGAAGAGTTTTGACGTTTATGGTCTTAAATTAATGATATGTGAAATGTGTCAGAATGTCCTATTAAACATATCACATGAAAAAGCTAGAATTAAGGAGTTGTCAAATAAAAAAGGAACATTTGTTTAGAACGGATTAAAAAGGAAAGTAAGACAAAGAAAATTGAAATTGAAGGAGTACTACTAAGTATGGGTTTTGGACGAATCTAGTAACTTTTGCTTAGATGGAAAAATCGTTGAATCTGAATAAATATTTAATTGTGAATCCAATAACTAAGACGAGGTATGCGTTCAACAGCAAGTTCAGAACTCATAAACTTCAAATTCTGGCCCTGCCTCTGAAGCATACTTTTGATTACTTAATTATATTATGTCGCAATGGCAGGTCTTGTTATCCTTTATGGTAGCATTGTGAAGAAGAAATGGGCTCTCAACTCGGCGTTGATGGCCCTTTACGCCTTTGCAGCAGTCCTTGTTTGTTGGGTTGGCTGGGGATACCAATTAGCCTTTGGTGACACATTAGTTCCATTTCTTGGAAAAACAAATTTTGATGCATTGGAACAAAAGTTCCTAATGAGTCAAGCATTTGTTGGCAAGTTTCCAAATGCCTCAATGGTCTATTTCCAGTTTGTATTCGCGGCGATCACTTTGATTTTAATAGCTGGTGCCCTGCTCGGGAGGATGAATTTCATCGCGTGGATGTTGTTTGTTCCTCTTTGGCTTACTTTTTCATATACAGTAGGTGCATTTAGTATCTGGTGCCCTCAAGGTTGGCTGTTCAGGATGGGAGTTATTGACTATTCGGGAGGTTTTGTTATTCACCTCTCTTCTGGTGTTGCTGGTTTCACTGCTGCTTATTGGGTATGTATTTCAGTACTCTTGTACCCATTACTCTTATGTCGTAAAGTTAATTTTGAACCGGAGAATAACTTGTACATTATGCCTATATGTCATCGGAAAATGAGAACGTTGAAGAATGCTAGATTTGCCCCTGGAAAACAAAAAGTAAGTTGCCATAAGCATAAATTTGTCATGTAAGTATAGTCATGTCAGCATCTCACGTTAGACGAGAGAAGGTGTCACGTTAAAGTTATGTTAGACGAGTTGCTGACATGGCTAAGGTTACATGACTTGTGGCAGCTGCTTGTACCATGTCGAAACAGAATTTTGATTTCTATATTATCTATGCATAGACGAGTTATTTTTTCTGTTACAAAAGTTATTTTTACGAAAAGCAACATCAATTTCTTATGACTAAAAATCGATGTAGGTTGGACCAAGGGCACCTAGAGACAGGGAGAGGTTTCCACCAAATAACATATTGTTAATGTTGGCTGGTGCTGGCATTCTATGGATGGGATGGACAGGATTCAACGGTGGTGATCCATATGTAGCTAGCCTTGATGCATCCTTAGCCGTCCTTAACACGCATGTTTGTGCTGCAATGAGCTTGCTAACTTGGCTAATGTTAGACATTCTCTTCTATGAAAAGCCTTCCGTCATTGGTGCTACCCAAGGGATGATCACTGGTTTAGTTTGCATTACGCCTGCAGCAGGTAACTGAAATAAGTCTTTAAGAAATGTAACATCTACCAAAGTGCTAGTTTTTCTTGCAGTAAAACCTCAAGTCTCACCTATAAGAGGGTTGAATTTAGGTTTTAAACGCAGCGATTGCACATCATGGTATAACATAGAGTACTTATTGTTTAAGTTCTTAAGTTATTTCAGTATACATATATTTAGTCCTAGCTTGAGATAGCGGATGTACATGCATTCACTGTTTGAGTATACATAACAAAACACTCAAACTTGGCCTCAGCTGACAAGTGAACACTCCAACTTTGAGTATACACATCTAGACAATTCAACTCGTCTTCATTGTGTCAGCTGAACACTCCAATTTACAAAACGATAATCTGGACACCTCCAAAATTAATGTGTCATGTCAGCGTCAGGCATAGTGGAAACGAGCTGAAATGTTTAGTTGTCAGTTGAGACCAAAATTGAGGTAACTATTTCAAAGTTAGAGTGCTTACTTGCAAGTTGAGGCCAGGTTTGAGTTTTTGTTTATGTATTTTTTACGTATATATATATATAGTAGATTTTGAACCCTCGTAGCCTTTTTGTGTGTTTATGTTTTATATTTTGAACCCACTTAGTGAAAATTCTGACTCCGCCACTAAAACAGGGGTGGTGCAAGGTTGGGCAGCGGTACTAATGGGGTTAATGTCCGGATGCATTCCATGGTTCAGTATGATGTTCCTTCATAAAAAAATGTGGTTCCTTAAACAAGTAGACGACACCATGGCAGTGTTCCACACACACGCAGTAGCAGGAACCTTAGGCGCGATTCTAGCAGGTGTATTGGCAAATCCAAGACTGAGTCGCATCTTCTACATGGTTGATGATTGGCCAAAGTATATAGGCCTTGCTTATGGCATTCAAAGTGGAAAGTTCAATGCAGGGCTCAGGCAATTATGGGTACAATTGATAGGTATCGGATTTGTTTTCATTTGGAATGTCGTTAGCACTAGTGTGATTTGCTTATTAATTAGGATAGTGGTTCCTTTGAGGATGACAGAGGAAGAGGTCAGTGAGGGAGATAACGCGGTACATGGGGAAGAAGCGTATGCATTGTGGGGTGATGGGGAGAAATTCGACAACTCAAAACTCCAGTTTGTTCATGAAATTGAAGAACATCAGTTGTCTAAAAGTGGCTATGGACTTTAATTGTTTACTGAATCTGGTGCTGTTGTTGTTACAACATGATAAAATATTTGTCAAAAGTTTAATAATTCTCAAGCCCTTTTCACTATTGTAAGGTGTCTTAGCAACATTACATCTTATATTATATCATTCTGGACAGTTCTTTTTAATTTGTTGTTGTTATTACTGTCTTCAATTCATATTATCTGTCTTTGAATAACTCTGAACACCTCTTAAAAAGGACATTTAACAACCTTATTGGCTTCTTATAGCCAGATTGTGAGGTTATAGCTCAGATTATGACAAGAAGGACGAGACGGGAGAGGCTTTTTTCAAGACAAATCACTCATAAGACTAATAAATATACAACCACATCTGAGTGTTTTGTTGGAATCACATCAACATGTTGAAGCATTGTTTTATGAAATAATTTTGTAGTGGTTGATTTCTCATATAGTCGTTCAACTAATAGTTATTGTATCAGAAAGTTTATTTCAATTTGAATATGAATTTTTTCACATTAATATTTAGAAATTTATCTGTTAGCTTTCTTATGCATCAGATTTATGCAAATAAATTCCTGTGAATTTACACCTCTTTCAAAATCACCAATGCTTTTTGACATATATACTCATAATGTTAAAGAGTATTTTCATCTTTCAAATGATGATAAATCGAAAGGATATTATGAACACTGCGCGTTATGAAATCTCCAGATGATCTTTTTTCTTGATTTGGCTGTTGCAATCTGCTTGGTGTTTATTGTTTAATTTGCCTGCATGAAGAAGAACATAAGTAACATACTCAGGCATGACTAATATAATATGTTTTTTTCTGAAATAATTATGGTAGATGAAAAAGTTACATAGTTTGTAGCAAGGTTGCATAAATGCTGGATCTGTATCTAGTGGAGGAGGATCCTGCCCAAATATCATTTCACAGCTCATATCATCAAAGTCTGCAAAATAGAGGTGTCAACATCATTTTTATTAATATGTAGAATTTGCTTCTTCTTTTTTTTCTTACTATATGATTGGATGTGGAGAGAAGAAGTGGATGAACTATTATTTTTTCTAAAAATTGATAACAACAAATGTATCTCAATAGCACAAATAAGTTGGGATCGACGATACGAGGTTTATGTGAACTTGCTCATACAGAATAGGTTAGGATTTATGTTCATAGAAAAATAGAAATTGTGATGATGCTACATGCTAACTTTTTTCTATAGCAGTATGATTGATCCTTTTCAATATTGCACCTTTAGTGGCATCAAGGTGGGACCTCCCATTGAAGTGATTTGTAAAATCTTCAAACTTATAGTGCAAAGTATTATTAAATATATATATGTTAGTCATATTCGTCTCAGACTTTTTCAAAAAGTACTTAACAGTTCATTTTTTTTTTAACTATCAATGTGAGACTTTATTCGTACAGACAAGGCACAATAACATAATGGAAATTTTAGAGTAGTGTGTATTAGTATTTGGTATAAGTTTATACTTACTTGGCACCATATTCACTGATATTCCTAATGTATCCTTGATGAATAATTGAGAAGGCATCTTACAAAGATTAGTGCACATTCCCACACAATTTGTTTCCTCCAAAAACCTACAAAAGTATATTGTGAAAATGGAAAAGTTTGGGAATTAATATTAAAATACTTAGTCCTTGGCCATCATCATGACAATACACAATCTCAAAGAAGCAAAATTCCACTAGAATTTGTTCTTTGAACTTTTAGCTGAGTAGTCAACATTGTACAAAATATGTGATAGGTTTTTGGACAATATATGAATTGAAGTTCTTTTCTCTTTGTTAATAGAGCTTTGAAAAATTAACCAAACACGAGTTGTGCTGGAGCGACAAGCACTCCTTTAATTTACCCCAATGTGAGGTTTTTCAACACGAATTTAAATTTAATTAAACTTCAATGTAAGTATCTGATACCAAATTAAAAAAAAAAAAGAGCTTCGAAAAAATTAAAATACCTGCATTTTTTAATGTGCACCACATTGTTTTCTTTTCTCCCATTAAACTCAGACTCTTTCACCTAGAAGCATAAGAATATTGTTAAAATTATTGGTCACTACCATTTGACTTGAGTGTTATGTCATTGCATATGTAAAAATCAAGAATGTATCAATATGTATGACATGATACAATTTATGTGTGGACGGTGCAAGAGTCAAAGGACTTTGGTAACTTTTTTATATGTATAAATAAAATAAAATTGAGATCCTTATTAAAAAAGATAATTCTCTCTGTCCATTTAAGTTAATATGCTTATTAAAAATAATAAATTTCAAAATAATTGTTAGTCAGATAAGGGAAAAGGCTCAAATATGTTCATCAAACTTTGCTCACTTGTTATTTTCATTTTAAAAAAAAATTCATCCGGTCATTATCCGTTAACTCATTAAACTATATATGACTTACGCATTATAATAAAAATGATCATTAGAGGAAATTAATTCTTAATTACCATTAAATATGTATTTTTAGCGATAATTATCACTTTTTTGTATATATCTCTAAAGCCTTTAGCGATATTTATTCTAATAGCACTTAACTAATACCGATAAAAACTTTAAAACTCTTTAATAATATCAATATTTAATACTGTTAAAAGTTATTTTTATTATAGTCATGTACATATTCGAAAAGAAATACCTCACAAGGTCCAACTAGCCAAGGAAAGAAGATAGTAGTGAAAATAGCACAATACTCCCTCGCCCACTTAGATTCCGGTAATAACATTTTTACCTGTTAGAATATCAATATCAAGAAGAAATCATACGAAGAAGTTAAAAAGGAAATTTGATAACTATATTATATATTATTGATGTGGCAGTGAAGTGATGATGACGTGGATTGAGTATGAAATATTTTTTTATCATGTGATTAGTTATATGTGTGTTAGAATTGAAATAAATTCACTTTTAAGTAATTCTAGATCGTCACAGTTATATAAGTGTATCACTGAATTTTCGTGACAAGTTTAGAGGAAATTTTTTGTTTTTTTCCTTTCTTTAGGGGAAGGTAGAAGTACCTCCCTAAATTATAACCCAAATCTCATAAGCGCACCTTTACTAAACTAATGTCCTTTTATCCCTGAACTCATTTTTTTGTAATTTTGTACACCTTTTTTACTTACGTGACATCCAATTATATCTCACGCATCTCAAATATGTGGAATCACGGGATGTGTCACATAAGTCAAAAGGTGTACAATATTATACATAAAATGACTCAAGGGGGTAATAGGAAGTGGCATAACCACATAGTGGTTGGACACCCTTCATAAAAAATAGCATATATACAAATAAAATGATATTGGAAATGATTAAATAACATATTTTGGACACCCTTAACATAACAAGCTGCTATTTCTGGAAATCCTTTAACAAATTCCTGTGTCCGCCACTGATAATAGGATCTTAATTTACTTAAGATGTGTTTTTAAAAATTCCCCGCACATTTTTCTTTTCTTTAGTGATAAGTATTTATAGCCCGCACAAACATTAGGACATGTTAAAAGCAAGATATTTCAAAAAACTTATAACTATATATACAAAAATATTATGACATCTATGATCATATATTGAACTATCGTGAACTCGTACTAAAATTATTGAATGTCTACAAAATCTTCCTTAACTATTATAAACTTACATTAAAATACCTTTTAGAGTAATATAATATTTTACGTGAACATCACAAACATATTATTAATAATCTTTCAAAAGCTACACCTGGATTATTTTTAAGCATCACCAACATGTCATCCCTAGTCATCAATATTAGAAATGTATATATTATAGATATAAAAATAAGTATATAATAATTACTGAATTGTTGGAGATAAAGCAACTTGCGTTATATGCTCTTTCTGTCTTTATCGTTCAACATAATAATTTAATTTGTACGTTTTGTATTTAAATATAGACGGACCATTATGCAAAGCTTGCCTTTTAATAATATAAACTAGGGAAAAAATAAATATATCTTCGAATTATTAAAGATGGCATACAGATAATTTTCGTTATATTTTTTGGATATTAGTATTCCTGCCATTTAAAAACTAGAACATATTTATACTTACAGACATACGCGTGTCATAATCTTATCCACTGATCGATATTTATTAAATGTAGATTGACGGATAAAATTATGTCACGTGTCATTATTTAGTCTTCCATTAGTGATGATATATATGCTCTAGTTTTTGAACGACAAAAATATCAGTGTCCCAAAAATATGACAAAAAATATTTATATTCCATTTATGATAGTTCAGAGTATATTAATCTTTTTCCTTATAAAATAATAGTTTAGTATATACTTACATAAAAGGGGATTTAACTTATAGTTAAAAGTGCAATTGAATATTATAAGAAGTTAATAACAAGAAAGGATGACAAAACCAAAGTTTTATTCTACTTCCTAAATATTGACGTGCATGCTATCGTCCGCCCAATCAAGGGCGAGGCGGAAATTTTAATAAGGAGATCTAATATATTTAAATTAATGAATTTAAATAATTTCTGAATTAATTTTACTATTATAAGGAGATTCATAAGTTTTTATATATATTTAGGGGAGAAATTACTTTTATTTTATCTACATAATATTGTTCATTATTTACGTGTTCATACTATAATATTTGTTGTTCTTACCTTCTTGACTATTAAGTATTAGCTCCACTTAGATTAAAAATTGCCTCAATTGAATCTATGATAAAATGTATGGGATAAAAAATGAGAAGAGGCTCAAAAATGAATTCACTTGTCATAAAAGATCGATAAATATTTAGTTTAGATATGAAATTCACAACGGAATAATACTATAGTGGTGAACTGGTGATATTAACGATTGATCACCCAATTTTTATTTCCACGTGAAACTTCTAAAAGGAGCTTTTTGGCGTGTGTGTTGACACGTAAAATGTTATATTAATGCTCTAGATGATATTTTAATATAAGTTAATGATAATTTAGGGATAGTTCTGTGAACAATAATTTAATTTTCTTTTAGCTAACTCGATTTTCTATTAAGGGGATTCAACACGTTAAAAATAAGATAAAAGACAACGAGTAAAACATATTTTTTTAAAACATATATTAACATTATAATATATACTATTAAGTTAATATTTTAACATGTTGTTACAGGTAATCGGAGTATGCAATGAAATCAGATATTATTTGAAGATAAAATAAAGTTAGAAGATATGAAGTTGAACTTGCCAGAGAAAGAATAGGCTTAGGGAATGCCCTTTGAAGAGCTTCAATAACAAGATTTGCTTGATGTGTTGAATTAAAGTTCACATACACAACCCTTGCAGCCTCCACAAAACCTTCATATCCACTCTTCTTGTTTCTTAATCCTAAAATTAATATTATAAACAAAGAAATAAGAGAAAGATTATTGAATTGGTACCTTTTAATTCGAGTCGATTTCTTGAATGGTCACTTAACTAGTTAATTTTTATTATTTCAGAAAGTCGCCATTTTTGGTTTTTAAAAAAATTGATTTTCTGAGATATAATAACTATAATTTGAGTGACGGTTGAGAAATCAACCAATTATTTAGTCTAGTGTGATGAGAAAGAGAGATATTTAAATATTTATTTTTGGTTTTGGTTTGATATTGATGAAATTTAAAATAAAAAGAGAACTTTTGAGTCATGTGATTTTAAATTAAAAATATTTACAATGAATTAAAATATTTTATAATCTAACTGTGATCTTAAACATGTCGCATAGAAAGTTAAAATAAAAAAATTACAGAAAGAAAAGGAAACAGGCATTCTTTTTTAAACACGCTAAAATGGAGATCGAGCACGACAGAGCAATCGAAATCGAAAGGGAAAATATATAATTACCTGTGGTAGCTTGTATACTTTGAGAGAGATGATTAATAGCAAGATGATCAAACCAATTATCTTTATAAACATGACAATTACTACTATGATTATTGTGTGGTGGCTTTGTTAACACACAACATGTTGATGGATATGCTAATTTATTGTACTTATAATATGTATTGATCTTTATATCTCTCATGGAAACTTTTGAAAAACTTTGGTAAGATAGAACAAGATTTGCCTCCATATGTGAGAGAAAGAGAATAATTATATATATGATGAAGAGGATTAATAGAAGAAATAATATATAGACTCTAATACAAATTGTGGACATATTTATTTATATTATAATTAATTATGAGGGGAGGAAGTAATTAATTAAGTAGTGCACATATACATACCATTGTAGAAAACAAACAAAAGAGAATGAAAGAGTATATTAAGCAAAGTCTAAATCTTGATACCTTAAGTGATCAATTAGAAATATTAAATTAATATAATAAGATGATTACATCATGAAACTAAGTAACTAATATATAATTAGTTTATAAGTACCTTAATTAATTAATTAATTAAGTTCGATGCATCCTATTTAAGTTCTTAACTTACTTTTTCTTTGGAACAAAATTTTAAAAAAAAAAAAATGATAAAGAAGAAGTCGGCAAATAGATAATGCCCTTTGCAATTTTTTCTTTGAGAGAGTCTCTTCTTCTATTCATATTTTTTTTTCTTTTTTCTTTGAGTGGAAGACATAATATTTATACAAAATAATCCACTTATCTTGTGTCGACCGATCAAACAACGAAAGGATTATTTTTTCGGATGTAATTTGAATAACACATGATCACATCAAATCAAATAGAATATAATCTAAACAACACGTGTTTATATCAAATAAGTTGTTATCTTCCTTTATAAGAAAAAGTTGTGAATTTTTAATAAGATATAATATCATAATTATCTTAAGACTAGATTCAATTTTCATCGACACAAGTTTTTCATACTTCTGCATTAAAGTTATATTAAGTCTAATCATGATAAATAGTGATGTCCAAATGCAAAGCCACACTAGAGTTGAGCTTTATTAATAAGGTTGATAAAAGTTTTAATTCACTTTTTCAGTATCACTTCTCATGATCTGTACGATGCAATTTCAATTTGAACTAGTTATGTACAATACTAGAAATACTATCTGCTCTATATCCTTGTACAAGTCAACAATGACTATACAAATGAACCTTGATTTGGTGAACCAAAGTTGGCTATACTTCAAATCTGTTGAGCATAGTTTGCATGTACAAAGAAGATGCTCAATGTTTTCTTCTTGTGAAATTTTACAGCATGAGCACTTGATGTCTGTTAGGAGGATCTACAATCTTCTAAACAACCCATTAACATACAATAAGCATCAACAGAAACAGGTTAATTGACTGCATAGCAACACGATATAAATGTCAAATTAACATTTCCATAGTCCACTACATCCCTACAAGTTTTAACTAGATCAAACATGACTGAGAAGCTGAAATTGTTCCTAAATCAAAATACAGGACTACTAATATCAAACCAGATAACAGAGAAAACATGCTAAACACCAAACTGTCATTTAAGTCAAGAGACAACAAAGTTAAAAAGCATATGACCATATTTCACTCCTTGGTGGTTTTGTTTATGAGTGATTTGTGAATGTGAGGGATGACACCACCACCAGCAATGGTCCCTTTAATAAGGGTGTCAAGTTCCTCATCTCCACGAATGGCCAGCTGCAGATGCCTGGGTGTGATCCTCTTCACCTTCAGATCCTTGCTTGCATTGCCAGCCAATTCAAGAACCTCTGCTGTCAGGTATTCCAGAATAGCAGCAGAGTAAACAGCTGCTGTGGCTCCAACTCGCCCATGGGCTGCGGTTCTGGACTTGAGTTGACGGTGAATTCTACCCACTGGAAACTATGATCCCCAAAACATGTCCAAAAAAATCATATCAAGCATTATTTAACATTGTTTGTGGGTAAATATACTACTAATAATATCACCAATGATCATAAAGGACTTCTTTTCATTGTGGTAAATGCAACGACAACAAAAATGTTCAAGTAAGAAACTCATTCAGGATGACATATACAATCATAACCTTAGCAGAAAGACATCATTAGAGCAAGAGATCCACATTTAATATTACCACTTGGGAAAATACATATTTTGCACCCTAAACTTGTCCAGTAAGTCACTTTACACACTCAACTTTGTGAACATATCAGGTTGTGCTTTTTCATTACTAATTTCTCAAACTACACATCTTTCATTCTTGCAACACGAACAAATATCCAATAATGGATTGATGCTACAAGCAAATTATTTTAATTACTAAATATGCATCTATTCCATCTTAATTTGCTTGGAATTATAACAAAGATTACTGGGATTTTATATGTTTAGGTGGAGAGACGTTCCCTTTAATATCCATGAGAAATATAAATCACTTGTTATGAGGAACTATACAGATTTAGGCAATTTCCTGATGAATTTTTTTACTTGAATGGGTGGGGTGCACCAGGCCTGGGCTGTAGAACACCTAGGCAATGCACGAAGGCCCGGATAGCAGGCTATCCTCTTGGACCTTTCCCCTCAAAAAAATAGAGATAATATCATGTGAACCAATGGTCCACATATCAGATATTAAACTGATAAGAAGAGATGCTACACTTGATCTTAGCCAAACGGCCAAGAAAGGTATGCTTTAACAAGTTAACGGGCATCAGTTTATGTAGCAGCTTTCAGCTGTCTACATTAGCTCTGTCACTTTACACACTTGAAAATGTAATTAATTATTCAAGTGTTATCGTTTAACAGGATGATATATAACAAATAAAACTTCATTCTTTTTTATGGGCTCTTCTCCTTCAATTTTTTTAATTCTCTCTTCTGTTTTTTTAATTTTATTCTTCTCCTCAATCCTCTCTTTCCGGACAACATAGTCAGTGCCACCATGTCACTGCCTCCACTTCCCTCACCTCCTATTCCTCATACACGTTACTTTCATCCCACCAGAACCTACAACCATTTCAAATCTGCCACCACCCCATCACTGCAACAAATAATGCAACAAGACCCAACAGCCTCTGCCCACTCTCAGATCTGAAACCCAAGTAGAAAAACTCACTACTTCCAGATAGCAAAAAGAGCACCAATTGTGAACAGAATCATCACAGCTGATATTTCTTGCATTATGCAATACATGTATGAAAACATCATCTTACTCAAGTTTAACATTTTTAATTTCTTGGGTGTGTTGAACTGCAAAATGAAGTTGTCTGGAAAAGTTTGGGAGAGTATTGAAATGCTAAACATGGGTAATGTAGGAACATGAATAACAATTCAACCGGAGTCAATGAAGAAGAAACCCAAAACATTCCTGGATGGGTGTAGTTGAACTATTCTTGGGATTGAATTGTTTATTTGTGGATCAAAAACTTATGGTGGAAACATAAAGGTTACTAATAAGAATAATTTGCAGTTGTTTTTACCAAAGAAAAAAGTAGAACTGATGAGAGAAGGACCCAGATTTAATTGATTATGTGGTTGAATTGGTATTGACAAGAACCAATCAGACTGAGTATGAGATTATTTAGCAAGGTGAAGTCAGAGAAGCATTGTGGGTTGGTGATTCAAATTTCCATTATTACTTGCGAGCACAAGAGAGAAAAAGATAGGACACAGATTTCATTGAATTTATAAGGATTTTCTGAGGTAGAAGCTAGTGTGGAGTGTGCACTTCACAGCTGAGCTTAAAAAAAAAACAAGGCGTATCAATTCCAGGTTAAACGAGAAAAATCACAAGAGGCCACCTCCAAAGTTAAGGTGTTTTACTGTGCAAGTGACTTTCCTGGACAATTTCACAACAAAATATCCAATGTAATCATATAAGTAGAGTCTGGGAAGGTACGGTAAAAGCATGTTTTACCCTACCACTTAGGTGCAAAATATGTACCCTCACTATCATTTATGCAAATTGAATGTCACGTGAATGAGACAACATTCTATGTACATCAACATGATATTGTAGCATGTTCATTCTAAAATTTGCACTCAAGATGGGTTTCCATGCCAAAACTAAAGAGATTTTAGTCATATATCAACAATGTAAATTACACCTTCAACAACAACATACCATAGTATTGTCGCAAGTGGAATTTGGGAAGGGTAGTGTACAGAAACTTTACACCTATGGAGATGGAGGATGTTTTTGAAAGACCCTAGGCTCAAGCAACACATAACATGACAGTTTGAAAAGGACAATATAGAGATAGAACAACGCATAACATATAAACAAGTGTAACAAACAGTACAAAGCAAAATAATGTAATGACCAAGCACCAAGAAACATTTAGTAGCAGTAATTAAAGAACAAGAAATTATGCAAATAAATATAGTACTATCTAACCACAAAGCCCCTCCCTGTAAGGAGGAAAGACAACCGTCAACTATCTTAACTATCGACCCTAACTAGATACCGATGTATCCTCCTATGTAAGGTCCATGTCCTCATCAAGATAAAATTGTGGCATGCCCTGCCGAGTCACATCTCCCCAATACTTACCCAATCTAACTGTACCCCTAATTAAACCCACCCATGTCAACCTCTAACACCTCCTTAACAAGGTGTCTGCACGTTTCTTCTTCACATGTCCAGACAATCTCAATCTCACCTCACATCTTGTCCATCACAAAGGTCACTCCTAATGTGTCCCAAATATCTTCATTCCTAATCTTGTCTCACCTAGTATGCCCACACATGCACCTATGCGTCCTCATATCCACAAAAGTTCCATGTGTTATTTAGCCTTATAAAGAAATTGAGACACAGGCAAATTACATCGCAAAAGACGATTAGGCAGACCAGAACTCTACAAATCACATCAATGGCATTTATCATTGTCAAACTTGTACTATTATTGCTCGCATTATGGTTTGTATAAGACACACATATGTATGTACCTGAATAAAGAGCTAATAGTCTTTGACTTGTCAAATTATATTCTCAAAGTAAACTTAGAAACAAAAGAAACACATCCACAAACCTAATGAAACAGAACAAGCAACCACAGTATGAACAGGGAAAGCAATTCTCAACCAGATTCTCTAAAACCCTTCAACAGAAAAACTGTCACAACCAAACCTAAATCTTTAGTGCAAAAGACATTGACTTGCTGCCTTTCTCCAGTAATTGAAAAAAAAATTCACATTACCTGAAGACCTGCTCGAGATGACCTAGAAACTGGCCTTTTCTTGTCTTTCTCCTTGTTGGCTGCTGCAGCAGCAGCAGCTGTTGTCTTTCCTGCTAGCAATCCTTTACCACCTTTCCCCGCCATCTTATAAAAAAACAAAAGGTCAGTATTTGTGTTATCTATTTTCTTCAATCTTGAATAGTATAAACCCAGAATTTGCGTCAACGATAAACCCAAGATGAAGTAAAGAATAAAGATCTGAGTTTCCCCGTAAAATCAACTAATGAAACTCAGATCTTCCATATACCACTAATTCTAACAAAACCCAGCACAAAAATACTAAAATCCAAACACCGAAAAAGGGTTTTACAAACAATTCAAAAGGGAAACACCCCTAGAAGAAAAAAAATTACGAAAACCCCACAATGAACAACGAAATCAAGAAAATACCCAAAGAAAAAATAGGGATTTTACCCAAATCTCATTCACCGACAAGTAAACTAGTAATTAAAGAGAACCCCACAACGAAAAACGAAAACAAAAAGTTACCCAAAGAAAAAATTAGGGTTTTTAACCAAATCTCATTCAGAAACTAACAAGCAAACTGGGTAACTAAAGAGAGAAGAAGAAGAAAGAGAACATACCTTTGAAGTTTTGGGCTAAGCAGAGAGAGAGAGGAGAGAGCAAAGGATAAAAAAAAAAATTGGAGAAGAAGATAATAAAAAGAGAGAAGAGTGGTCAGATCTGTAATATTATGTTTATTTTTAGTGCCACATTTTATTGTAATTTTGGGTTTTGTTTTGAATGTTACGTCTATTTGCCGCCTACAATTTCCTTTTGGGTGGGAATTTCTGAAATTTTTTTTGGACTTTTTGGGTTTCAAAATTTTCATTGCCCTCCATTTTTATTTGGGGTTTGGCCCAACCCAAACCTTCTATAAATAAACCCAATTTTAAGCCCAAGAGAGAGGCGAGCGAGGTGGGATGGAGCAAGTGAGATTTGCATGTATCTGGAATATTATGTACATATGAGAGTGGTGAGCGAGATGGGAGAGAGGTGAAGAAGGCGAGCGAAATTTGTTATTAATCTCATATACATACAAATCGTCTTTAATATAATGTATATAAAAATAAATTATATCTAATTTTAATCATATGTATTTCGGGATACATGGGTCAGAGTTAAGTGTGATGGATTCCCATATATTTGAGATATATAGATAAATCTCGTTCGTAACTCTCTTTTCTCTCGTATTTGGTATCGTAGATACATACGAATCACATTAGAAACATGTATGTAGTGTGGTTCACATATATTCTAAGATATAAAAACTATTTTAATGTATATGGTAGCAAAAAAATATATATCTAAATATATTTTACTTGAAATTTGATGTGAATTACTTAAATAATATATTTGTGTATATGTATATATATATTTCTTGGTGTCAAGAAACACGTAAAACTTCAGAAAACAAAGGAAAAGGCTAAATGATGATATCGATTGATTAACAATAACATAATACAAATATCAAATAAAATCTCTCCCATATCAAATCATGTATTGCGTTTTTTTTATATGTTTCTTAATTAATATATTACTTACGAGGAGTTATTATTATTTTGTTCCTATTAATGTCTTAAAATCACAATCAAGTGTAAAATGAAAAAGAATCGAACATTGTGTCTTGAACTTCTACAATCACAAATACTTGTTACGATTAGTATGAAATTTTGCATGTTCTTTAAAATAATATGATGATACGATTAATCTACCACTATATTCATATTAATTGTTATTTAATAGTATTTCTTGCAAAATAATTAAAGTAATTTATTAATAATATTAAGAATAAAATGTGAAGAATGAAATTATTTTTTTGTTGATATTCTAAAAGTGATGAGTAAGATAGAGTTAACATATTTTTAGCATTCAGACAAGTAAAAGTGAGTGAACGATATAATTTGAGATAACTATTTTTTCTAAAAAAACAATACGAAATATATCCAGCATAGCACATTGCACCATATGGTCATACCTTTTTTTTACACTGCATAGCTAATGATATTTTTATCAACATGAGTTGTGGTGCACTAGTGGGAGTGTTTCACCCTTACCCAGATGTCTTGGGTTTGAACATTGACTATAGAGAAAATCTTGTTGGTAGCGTTACTCCTGAATTGGCCCTACAATGTGTAATCCAAATTTAAATAGGGCTTCAATATGGACTCCAAACATTGGATAGGAACCTATATATATATATAATGTTTAATAATATTTATACACCTAATATACAAAACTATACATCATATAAGCAATAGACTATTCTTGAGTTACTGCACATAAAAGATGTGTATACTCTAAGAATTTTTCCATTTGGACTTATTTTCCTTGGTCGAGCTTTCTGCTCATTAGTGTTCATATTGATAACTTGATGTATACTATGGTGTGCTCACCACAAAAAATTGTTATCTGTTTTTTTTTCTCTTTTTTTCTAATGTGAATCGTTCTGTACTGATTATATTGAAAATATTTAAAATTTTGAGATGATTTCATATTTAAAAATTGAGACCGTTCAGAGAGTGAATTGAGCTGGTCAGGATCAGCGGTGACTCGACAATGTTAAAAAAAAATATGTGCCTTAGGCCCAAATTTAAGGGGCCTCATTTTTTTTATAATATTAAGTTATAACTTATTATTTGGGCAACTTTCACATATAGCAAACATAAATTTCATATTTGTATTCTACAGCAAAGTTTGCATAATTGCACTCCATAGCAAACATATATATGTATAATTCGCTATACAAATACAATTGAAGCGAATTGTATAAAACGAGAAAGAGAAAGAGACTTGGGTAGATAATTGTATAAAATGAAGTGTATAAACGAAGTATAGAAAACGAATTGTATAATTATAAGTGTATAGGACGATTATATACAATTTGAATTTGTATAAAACGAGAAAGTGAGAAAGGCAAAAGAGACTTGGGCAGGGAATATACAATTGAATCAAGTGTATAAAACGAGAAAGAGAGAAGTTATATATAATTTGAATTTGTATGAAGCGAGAAAGAGAGAAAGACAAAAAAGACTTGGGCAGGAAAATACTTTTATTGTATAATAATAATTGTATAAGATAGAGGTATATGTATTTGCATGTGTATATACAATTTTCTCTCGCTTTATACAATTAAAAACACAATTTATACAATTTTATTGTATAAAGCGAGAGAGGGAGAGTAACGAACGAGAATATGAGGGGGAGAGGGACTAGCAAAACAGTTTGCTATGGAACACAAATAAATCAAACGGTAGCTACTATATTTTATTTTATAATATTAGTTTGTAATTCTATACAATTATCCCTTATTATTTTTTAACAAATTATTGAATACTATTTGTTGAAAAAAATAAACATTTTATGAAAAATGAAGGGATTATTAGAATTTTTTTTTTACATATTTTTGTAGAGTTATTAATATAGCTAAAATACATGTCGTTAAGAAAATAAGGTATTCAAGTTATTGCGACATGTAACGTAATATAAAAACAAATTTCTAAGATATTTTGCTTGATGGCGCATGCACACTCATATCCACATAAATTATTTTAATTATTATTATCTTAATTCTTACCAAATCATCAATTAATTATTCATAATAATTTTACAATTATACATATATATATATTTATAATATTGTATTTTATAAAAAAAATTTAAAATAAGAATGGTTATATGAGGTAAATATTTGAAGATATAAATTATATAAAAGTTATTAAAAATTTAGGTTTAAGGCCCTGTTTTATTTTTATTTTAGGCCACTAATACGTTGAGCCGCTACTGGCTAGGATTTAATAATCAGTGACTCAGTGTATACTTCTTATATAGTTAATCTATATTCAACTTTTCCAGTGTATCATAATCTATAATCAATATATATCTCATGTATATATTAAATATATTCAACTTTTTGAGCATATCATGTTGTATAAATAAAAATATATATTCTATGATTTTCTTTTTATATATAAATAAAATAAAATATGACTATAACTAAATTTATCGTAAACTAATCTTTCAAACTTCTAAGGCCATATATTTTGTAAAACTCTGAACTATCACCAAACCTTTTAGTTTCCATTACATTTTTTTTCTTACACCAATTCATGAGGAAATTGAGACCTAATGGGAACTCTTAACAAAAGGAGTGACCTAAACAATCACGAAAAAAGTGAAGTGGAAAATAAGGAAAAGTAAGTGATAAAATATTTTTTAAAAAACAAGCAGATTTTAAAGGTTTTGATGAAAAACATGTTTGTTAATATAAGAAACAAACTACCTTGTCTATCGTTTTATTTATTGAAATATAGTACAAATATAGAATTCGAATATTAGATTTGAAGTCGAAGCATTAAAATTTAAAAAGTTAATCATAAGAAGTGTTTTAACTCATTAATGAATCTACTTAACATGAATTAGAATTAATCAAATCATTAAACTAAATGATTAACAAAAAGAATCTGAATTGCTTTAAGATCAAGGAAAAAAAATATTCTCTTGCAAAACCAACTAAGTCAAGCAATGTATTTTATGAAAATGACTTTGTTTTACTTTCTTCTTTGTTTTGTTCTTAAACTCGTTATCGTATGAAAATGACTTCATTATTTTACTTTATTTTTGTCTCAAACTTAACAGAAAACGCACAAGTTAAAATTTGCTACGATTGGTACAATATTTTATTAGTGCATAAATGATAAATTTGTCACGGGATGACAATATCTTGTTGAAAATGAATAAATTTAAGTCGTTAGCGAACACAAGATTTGACGAGGAGGGATGCACCACTATTTTTTAATTTTTTGGTCATTGAAGGCAAAAATAGGAAAAAAATAGTGCCCAAGTTGGATTCAAACCTATGACGTGGTGGGCAATAGTAGGAGCTCCAACCAACTTGGCTAGGTGAAGTTTTGGTTTAAAAAAAGAGTAAAAAGTTGATTCTCCGAGATAATAATAACTATAATTTGAGTGACGGTTGAGAAATCAACTAATTATTTAGTCAAGTGTGATGAGAAAGATAGATAATTAAATATATATGAATTATAATTGTTTTTTTGAAATACATAATGTTTGTTTGGTAAAAATTTGACAAATTGTATTATAAGTGTATTAAAATGTGTGATAAATGTATTATTATCATTAAAACTTCTATTAGATGAGAATAATAAATTATTCTTTGTAATATGTATTAAACTTGTATTATAAATAAATTAAAAATGATCAAACGAAAAAAAATGTTATTATTATAAATGATAAATACATTTTTATTATAATATATTTACGTAAATTTCACAACTTATAATTACTTTGAATTTTTATGCCCCATTTATGTAATTTATCTATGATATTTTATATATTGAGTATGAATATACTTTTTTGTATAGTATATAATATACACAATAAGTACATAATTTTTATATATTTAACTAATACCCCTAATTAATTTCAGTTTATGAAAAGAAAAACATAAATATAAATCATTTGGATATCATCATCAACTTATTGACTGCATCATATTATTTTATTTTTATGGAAAAGATAAAACTTCAGATTATTAACGTTAATAAAAGGGTTGATCAAAGATTAGATTCTATAACTATAATTTGCTAATTACGATTTCTGACTATATATTAAGGCGATGAGAGAGACAAGTGAAATTGAGAATAAATTCTAAGAAAGACGAGCGAAAAAAGTAATTTTATAATTATATAGAATCGAATTATATAATATATATTTATCAAATAATTATATATGTATTATTGGTTATCTGATGCACAAAATTTAAAAAAAATGAAAAAAACAAACGAAATTAAAACTTCCCTTCTTTTTAGCACTGCTCAGTCAGTTTAAACCTAAAGTTATTTTTAACTTTTACCACGAACCAAGTACATCAATATTTGACTAGCAGTAGCTTTTACAATTATAGAAATTAAAAAAAATGAAATACCTTTTTTTTTATATTTCTATTTTATATTTTTAACTTTTACCACGAACCAATTACATCAATATTTGACTAGCAGTAGCATTTACAATTATAGAAATTAAAAAAAATGAAATACTTTTTTTTTTATATTTCTATTTTATATTTTAATAGGAAGAAACAACCAAAAAGCTTACAGGTGCCATAGCTCACGCCACGAACGTGATTTTTGCTTCGATTCAAAAAAAGCATCACGAGTTACAACATTTTCAGATAAGCCCATTTTCGTCTTTTGCGCGTCATCCCCACTAACACGTGTCTTTTTCTCATCAACCGTACCGCAAACATGCATTTCGCCACGTATTTTAGTTGGACCAGATAAAAATTTTGATATGCATACGTGGTACAATCGTCCTAGTCAGCTACCCCTCTTTCCTCTTTTGGGATTTTGTTTTAAAATAAAATGCACCCAAAATTCTCTCCTGATCACCGCACTAGTACTCTACACTCTCAACCCACACCTTTATTGCCCTTTCTCTCTCTAGGATTTTTATTTTATCTTCATCGGTCATATCGCCGGAAATGATTTTTCAGGCAATCGGTTTTGTTACTATTGAGTGTCGGTGTGACGACGTCATGTCGTGTGTCCATCGCAAAACCGGCGAGTTTTAGCCGTCGTCTCGTGTTTGTTGAACCTTAAGCGAAAGATAAAGACTTTTTAGGTTTAGCAGTGTTTTCAAGTTATTCCACGCTAATTTTCTACTCAAAATAATGGTTTTTTGACGGTGTGAAAAGGTAATTTGAAATCGATTCCTGTTTGAAATTTAGGAAGATTGTGAACTTGAATTTTTTAGTGTAAGAATTTGTGGTTATGCCTTTTCCTATGAAGATTCAACCTGTTGACTTCAGTACTGTGGAAGAATCGAGTCGATGTGACTCGTTTAAGCCGGTTCCGAAGTCACGGTTCAAGCGGCTATTTGAGAGGCAATTTTCAGGGCTATTGAGATCATCGGCGCCGGAGAAGCTGGTTACCGGTGAGGATTTGATTGGGAATAAGAAGGATGCGTCTGAAGAACTGGAGCCTAGTTCTGTTTGTTTGGCTAAAATGGTGCAGACTTTTATTGAGGAAGGTGAGGATAAGCATCGGTGCAATCGAAGCCGATGCAGTTGCTTTAATTGTAATGGAACTGAAAGCTCAGAGGAGGAGAATGATTCAGTCAATTGCTTCGGCGAATCAAATCAAAATTGCTCTAGCGATGCTTGTGAAATTCTCAAGGTATTGCATGTGCTACGGCCATTTTCTGTCTCTAATTTCCATTTCCCGGTTCTGAATTTACCTAATAATTGTCCTTGTAGCAAACAAATAGCTATCTTTACATACAATTTTGTAATTCAATTTTTTTTTCCCCATGTATGCTGTAAATTTCCGTCGAATGATTATTTTGTATCAGCATGCAGAGTCCGTTCTGTCATAAAAAAGTTCTTATCTTTTTGGTGCAGAGTTTGGTGTCTTGTCCTTCCGTCCTTGAAAAGAACGTCTTGGCGGAAATTACAAAGATCGTTGAGAAAAATAGGATGGTTAAGCGAAAGGACAATTTCATCAGAAAGATGGTTGTTGATGGACTTCTAGCTATGGAATATGATGCCTCAATCTGCGAGTCTCGGTGGGAAAAGACTCCTTCAACTCCTGCTGGTAAATCCTCAATGTCAACAACCCACATGCTGGGTTTTTTTTCACTTAAATAGTTAATTGTGTTGTGTATAGGTAAACTAGAAAAATCCATGAATTTAATCCTTATCAGAGTGTAGACTTATCAAACTAACTGATATGTAAATCAGTAAAGGTGAATAACCTGAGTTGTTTTGTTTGCGGAGTTGCCAAATAACTACAAATGATGGAAATGGAGCAAAGAGATTCATATAATAGGTACCAAGTGAGTAGTTCATACATACAAATCACTCATATGATGATCCCAAATATTTAGAGGTTAAGACTCTAGTGGTAAGCAATTTGGTCTTTTGCATAGGAGAAGGATCAGAAGCATCTTACTGCCTGTTTTTAAGTTTTGAAATGTCTCTTACCTTTGAAAACTACTTATCGGTCTATCAAATACTGCTTGCTGTAGGCTATTCGCTTTGGTTGCCTTTTGTTCTTTGTTCTAATTGAGATGAATCGTATGTATACTTGCTCATTTTGGGGTTAAGAATTCAGCAAAAGTCGGAATCTTTTATGCAGGAGCTTATGAATATATTGATGTGGTGACTGAAGGAGAAAGACTTATAATCGACATCGATTTCAGATCGGAATTTGAAATAGCAAGGTCGACTAGGTCATACAAATGTCTTCTCCAAGTGTTGCCTAACATTTTTGTAGGCAAAGCAGATCGCCTTCAGAAGATTGTTCATTTTCTAACAGAAGCTGCAAAACTGAGCTTGAAGAAGAAAGGGATGCCTTGTCCTCCATGGCGTAAAGTTGAATACGTGAAAGCTAAATGGTTGTCTACCTACACCCGTATGACACCAGTTCTAATGCCAATAGCATCAAACTCTACTTCTGAACCTGGCACTGCTTGTAAAACCACAAAAGAAGCCATAAAGGAAGATACTTCAGAGGTTTTTCGCGGTGAGATGAATCTGGTTTTTGGAAGAAAGAGCAGTCCTTTGGCGGATAATAACCCCAAGAGTGCGGGTACGTCTCCTCTATTTGCTTGTGATGATGAAAAGAACCTGACAGTGAAGCTAGGTGATATTTTTGGAGGAAAGAGCAGTTCTTTGGCAGAGAACAACACCAAGAGAGCGAGTACATCTCCATTTGCTTGTGACAATGAAACGAACGCCATGGCGACGCAGCTAGGTGAACCACTGGAAATCAAACCCAAGGATTCAAGCAATTATGCCAGGAAGATGACTGGTTTAACTTCTCTGATTGAAGACCACACCTAAAATTTTGACCTATTTCCTAACCTTTTTGTCTACTGTTGTTTGCTTTTTATATGTTTTGAGCTGAAACCCCCCGTGTGTTTTTAGTATTTCGGGCCTTATTTGAAACTACGGACCAACTGCCTACTGGTTTATCTCGGCGGTCTCCCTTCGCATTTTATAGTAAGGGTCTATGAGTCCATGTCACTAATACAAACTTACTTAGTATCAAGAGACTAGTAAAGGAGAACTGGTAATTGTGTTGTCAGTTCAGTTCTATGATATTTTTCAACAGAAGTGTTTTGCGCAAGTGTTTATCGTAGCAAACACTTGTTAGCTTGTAGTATGTTTTGCTGATATGATGATAATAAAGTCTGGAACTATTGCTGTATAAGTTCCTGTTTATGTACATTGTGAGTCCTTAATTTTCTGTGTGTTTGATTTTGAAAATTCTCTCTTCTTTATTAAATAATGTTTGGATACTTTTAGTATTATCTTATCGTCCACTAGTGAGAAAGAGACATGAAATTCTAGTAGGTGCAGTGGAACATAATAAAGTCTGATGCATTGCGTAGAATGGAGGTGCAACTTTACTCCATAGTGAGCTATTTTATCAACACTTTCGGTGAAATTTCAACTTCTTTTTTTTTTTTGTCTCACAACCTAATGCGTGCGTTAGCCGTTAGGTAAAATTTCACTACTCTTGGTGCAATTTTTTCACCACTACTCTTTTATCTTATCATAAAAGGACCGTCATAATTAGTGAACAAGTGTAAGCTTCGCTGTCCGACAGTATGGAGTACTATAGGTCCTGAAGCGAAGGACGGGAACGAGCGGAATCAATGTGTTCTAATTTCTGGAACTTGCACCGACCATCCAATGGACCATGGACTAAACAGCCACTGCCTGAAAGGACTATGTCCAGCCCCCCCCCCCCCCCTCCCCACCCCCACAAGGTACATCTCGCGCCTATGGGCCGCTAAGAAGACACTTGAAACTGGAAAGATAAACAAACCAACCCGGTGGACTGCCGAGCTACAAATCCTACGACACAGGAGCGGGATTCTCTAAAAAGCCAAGGTCGTGGGTGGCCAAGAGAGCCCATGGTAATCTTTGACATTGTTATGATATTTATCTAATATGAAACAATTTGATTTTACAGGTGTACGTACAAAAATCTTTACTATATTAGTTTGATTGTTGTAAAGTGTAAACATGAACTGTTAATAAGCTATTTGAGTTGAGGAATCAAGTATGCATAGTGATTAATAAAATGAGAACCTTGATAGATATAGTTAATTGATATCTATTGCTGGTGGGAAACTGTAAATACTTCGTAAAATTAATTTGAGGTATTTAAAAACTCTTTAAAATTTATAGTGGAATAAGAGTTCAATGTGTTGTAAAGTCATACTAGCATTTTGGGCTAACAACTCAAGCTATAACCAATTTTCGTGGTATATATATTTCCATAGAAATAAAAGCTAATAATGGGTACTCTATCTAATTCAATATAAATGAATTATTGGATTGTAACAAATTCTTTAAAAAAGATATTTAAAAATATTACTTAAAAAGTAATTTATGATATTATCCTTTTGATTCTCCCAAGTTCCATAGATATAGTCATTATTCGAAGATTTAGAAACAATAAAACTCTATTAAAAAGAAGATAATTCTGAAAAAGAAAATATTAATGCATTTTGTTTTGGTGACTAAATAGTAAAATCTCTATTAAATCCGTTGCTTTAAAGGAAAAATCATTTAATAAATGGATAAGATGGCGGAAAAATTATAGTATTGAGGTAATAATGAATTAAATAAGTTCATTATAGATCTAGAACGTTGCACTTTTAATGCATAAATATTAATATAAAAATTATATAGTATAGTTTATATAAAGAGGTGATCTTATAGTATGATGGTTTAATTCTTTTGTAATTTGCAGAGAATATAATGATTACTCTTGGATTTAAAAAAAAAAAGCTGCTGACTTAAGGAATTAATATTTTTGATGACTTAAATAATTTCTTTTTGTCTTGACGTGTTATTTTATTATTAAATTTTACACTAAAGTTATTCTGCAACTTATTCAGGAAATTGTTGTCTTGGGCAAAGTATTTTTTTATTTTATTTGTTTAAATTAAGTTACTTTTGGTTTGCTAAGGAAAAGGCCTTTATTTTCTTTTGACTTAATATATTAATTATCTTCCTTAATTTGTTTAAATGTTTAATTTAGATATTCAATTTTATTTAATTTTTTTAAGCAAACACTTTGGGTGTGTTCGATTAAAAAAGAAAAGGATATATTTGTGAGTGAACAAAACTTTTGATAAACACTTTCTATAGAAAAAAAACAAGTTGATTAAAAAAATAATTTTTCTTTCAATAAAAATAGAAAAAAATAAATTTTACAAGTGACGTATTATAATTCTAAATTTCTAAACGACCTCACACTAAGGCCAAAATAGAAGAATGGTGACTGAATAAGTTTGAACCCCACCATTAGTCAGTAATCAGTCATTAGATACGAAGAATATAAAGAATAATAATTTCAAGATAAAATGTATCTTAATATGTTTTATCCGACCTTTTATTCGAAGTATAAATTAGTTTCAGAATTATAAACCCTATGTATGTCTTTTATGAACATTTCAATCCTCTTGAGAACCTAACTCTACAAATGGCAAGTTGAATTATGAGGTATTTTCTACACTATTTTTTTTTTCCAATTTTGATTTAGAAGAAGATGGTAATAACAGTTATTTTGAGTGTGACTCTTCACAAAAATAGTGTGTATGAAAATGACAACCATATTTTACTTTTGTTAGGCACTATATACAAATTAAAGATGTCATTACTTTTATTAAACACTCAATGATGTATTTTATGGTCAATAAAAGATATGAATTTTAAAATTCAATAGATGTTATACTAAGTGGTTTCTTCTATGCATTAGTAGATAAAGTTACTCAACAGCGATATTCAGAGGCGGAGTCAGAATTTTCAGTAAGGAGGTTTATAATCTGTAGAAATAGATAGTCGAAAGGGTTTGACATCTATTATATATACATATAAACTTATTTTAACCATGCATAAATAATATAATTTTTCGTCGATTTCAAACTTATTTTAACCATATACAAATGATATAATTTTTCGCCGAAGGAAATCGGATGAACCCCTTAATGCAATATAGCTTCGCTCCTGTGTCGATAGTGATGAAAAATATTTAATGCTTCTAATCGAGAACAAATTATGATTACAAAAATATTAATATCCATCCCTAATTTTTTATGTCGATTTTGTAATTGTTGACAATTACATCCCAAGTAATTAAATTCTCCACTATTATTTCCAAGAAAAGAAAGTAAAACAAAATAGGATTTAAAAATCTATTTCTTTTTTTCTTTTCTTAAACTGCCCTAAGTCTTAAGGTCGGTGGAAAAAAAGTTCACTAGCTTACTATGCTTGCTTTTATGCCATTAAAAAAATGTGACACATCAAATATAATCATTTTTCTTTTTAGATTAAAAATATTGAATTTGAAAATTATCTATAAAAAACTCATTCATAGGACATCAAACAAAGTTTTTTTCTCAAATGAAAATCAGATTTCAATGTGAATATCGAGCATAGAATATGTAGGTCAAATTTCAATGTGAATATCAAGCATAGAATATGAAATAAAAATAATAATTTGCTTTTTGTTTGTTTGTACATGACTTATTCGAGTTTACTTCAACCACATAGAAAAGCAAGGGTTGCTTTCATTATTTTTCTTTAACGTGTTTATTACTACTTTATTTGCTTTTGACATTTGATTTGTTAGTGACCAAAGTAGGTGAGAAAATACAAATGGTCTTAAAAGTATATATCAATTAACAAAACTTTAATACTGTTATATCATAGTCCATAAACTCTTAACAATACCAATTGTTAATTTAATACTTAATTAAGGACCTTCTTTTGATAAAGGTAATATATATTTATATCTATCTATCTACATTAAAGAAAATTAGAGTATTATTTAAACACGAAAATAGCAAATGATTAACATATCACGTTTTCAAGTATTAATCCTCTAAATTTAGTGGTATACAGTCAACTACAATTTTCTGATGAATTAGTCCTACGTTACGGAGTAAAATGTTTCTTAATAGCGGTAACTCTGATCTTTTAGGATATTTCAGTGGTTTGAACTTGAGATTTTTATGTTGGGGGTCTCAAATTCAACATCCCTTGCCAGAGAAAGAAAGGATTTGTCTTCTCGGTCGAGCTTATTGCACCAGACTTGCCTAGTGCGGGTTTCCTTGTCATAAAAAAAAAATTAATAAGATTAATTACGAAAACCTCACTTTTAGTTTACTTATTACTATTATCCCATATAAGTCTTATAAATTTTTAAAAATCCTCATTTTCGCGCATTACATTAATGTATCTCGCGCATCAGATTAGTGTATCATGTATAAAATGTATCTCGCACATCGGATTAGTGTATCTCGCACATCAGATTAGTGAATTTCGCGCATCAAATTAGTGTATCATGTATAAAATGTACATCAGATTAAAGTATCGTGTATAAAATGTAATGTATCTTACTTAACAATTAATTTATCTTGCACATTAGATTAATGTATCAGCACTTATATTATTATATTTGTTTTGAGAGATTTTTATAATTATAAACTTTTAAGAAATATATTATAATTTTGCTTTAAAAATATGTAATTTTTACAATTTTCCCATAATAAAATAAAAGCGACTATATATCCAAGGAAACTTGAACCTAATGAGTAGAAGGAATAATTACTACTGCATCACAACTCTTTGTTAGATTTTGGTTATTAACAATTTGTTTATATATAAATATACACGCAAGCACATTAACTTTTGCCTATACAAGATTTTTTGAACACGCTACACTGTGAATGCTATTTTGTAAAGCACGAAGGAACGATCTACAATTTTATAAAAAATCAAAAGGATTAGTTTCTTTTTTATAAAAATAAATGGAACTAGGATTAGAAAAAGTTCTACTAACAAGATAAGAAAAACGAGATAAATCCACAATTTCTCTTGTTGCCTCTATTTTTTCCTCTTCTAATTTAATTTTGGTGGGAATGTGCCATCTCTAGCTTCACTTTGTCGAAAGTATCAAATAATTGAAAGATTTTGATTCCCACATGTTAAAATTCACTTTCCTTAATTTTAATTTTTCATTTAGTAGTTTCGATTTTTATGTAAAATAAACATATTTGTATTAGTCTTAGTATCTACCTGTGAGTGCTATTTAACTTGATCTCATTTTATATTTATGTTTTATAAAATGTGTACAAATAGACACTTGAGGTTATATTAAGTTGAACTGACCTTATATTAAGTTGAACAAGTAGACAAATAAATTCTATGTGCCATAATACAAGTAAAACACATAATGCCACGTTGAACGCGTGTACTTATTTAAGTTTTTGTAACTTTAAGTTTCCACAGGTACATTTTCAACTGAAAAGTTGAAGATTAAATGTGAACTAAAGTAAAGTTAAAGAACATATTTATTTATGTCTTTGTATTATTTTATTACACACTGATAATGATGTATTCTTGTATTTTAATTCAATGCAAGAATTAATTACATTCTCTCTTGATGAGGTAATTCATATTCAAAAATATGTTATGTCAAACATATTATTATTAAACTAGGTCTGTTGGGGTACTCAAAGAAGAGAATCCCTCCAAAAATTGGCATATGCCACTTAATTGCAGCGCGCACGTCAGGGACGGAGTCATTTTGGTACAAGGGGTTTATTCGAATCTCTTTTGATAGAAAATTATACTATTTATATATGGTTAAAATGATATATTATGAATGTATAATAGATATTGAACCCCCTTCAACTACTCCGTATATTTATTTCTACGAATTTTGAAACCCCTTATTGAAAATACTGTCTCACACGGTATTCTTTAGTAAAAGGCAAAAAAATTGTTCGCTTTGTGCTCAATAATTTTCGTTGCCTTTTAATATTGCGATAAAGTTACTCATTGTTCAACGATGTGGTACTTATCACTCCTTTTAAGTATTGCTCTCCCTGTTTTCTCTTCAGTTTCTTCACCATTACTGCTTCAATATTTATAGGCTATAACAATAAAACATAAACATGACTTTTAATTTGTTCTCAGAAGACAGTTTTGCCATAACATTGAGTGTGCACAATAAACACTTAAACTTAGATAAAATTGAACAAATGACGTCAAATTAAGTATCATGTTTATGTATTAGATATATATTGAAATTTCAGATGTTTTTCACATAGAAACGACTTATCTTGTCATATATGATTTTCATCTGATTAATTTACCATTTGATTTTGCTTCAGTTTTCTAGTGATTCTGAAAAATATATATTACAAAAAATGTACACTGTAGACATGTCAAAAAAGTTATTGAGTATGGTCCATACAAAATTTGAATTGAAGTTTTTAAAAGTATTTCTGTTGACACCCATTTTGACCTAGGCCCACTTCCCAATTTCAGCCCACCTTACTCCTCAACATCCAGGCCCAATTCTTTTCCAAATTTAATTATCAGCCCACTTTAATCCAAACCCCCTCCATTTTCTAGCCAAACAACCCATCCAATTCGGCCCAATACTTCCCACATCCCTTTGACCCGCCCCGAACCCAGATCTCCTACCCGACCCGTTCCCCCCTTTTTCCCTTCTCCTCCTCTTCCCCACGATCCCCACGCCCCACGCGCCCTCTCCCTTTCCTTCTTTCCCCCATACGCGACCCCAAAAACCCAAAGAAACAGACGCAGAAACCAGCAGCCCGAAAATTCCCGACGCTGAATGGTCGCGTCTCCCCCACGCTCTCTCCCTCTCTCCCAAACTCCCTCCCTCGTGCGAACCCAACGCGAGCAATCGCGTATGCTTCTCTCTCCCTCGTACAGAAACCCCAGACGCAAACCCAGGAGAAACAGAACATCCCAGACGCGAATCAACTCACGCGCAAGGAGTTCTCACAGCCGGTTTGTCTTCTTCTTCGCGTGTCCTCGAGTCGCGCGTATCCTTCCCTCTTCGGCGCTCGTGCGGCGCAGATGGGCGATGGCGCCCTCGCCTCAGCGGCCTAGAATCGTCCCGCTCGTCCTTGCAACAACGAGATGATGACACGAAGCGCAAGGGCGGAAGGCTCATCTCGACCCTCCACCTCGCCATCAACCCGTTCGAATGGGATATTCTGAAGCATCTAATCGGTATATTCCAAAATTTGGGATAAGATTTTGGGGGATTTTGAATTTCAAATTAGCAGATGGGCCAAAATCGCGCCTCTCGCCCCAAATTCGAAACCCTAGTCTCTCTTCTTCTATATAAACCCCCCTGCGTCTTCAGTAAAAGGGGTTGGACATTTTTAGGTTTGAGAAATTTTCAAAGGGTTAGAAATTTTTGGTTGGAACTTTGAATATTGGATTTTCTTTGAATCTTAGGTTGGGTTCTGCTTCTAAGAAAAAATACTTCGATCCTCCTTCCTGTTTGCTTCAGAGTGCGAGAAGAAAGGAGAGTTAGAGATTTTTGTTGGACGTTTGGGTTGAAAAATTGAGAGGTCGAATTCCTGTCTGGAGTTTTTCTTGTTTCCTACGGATATCACAGCAGTCTTCGAACCTAGAGATATTTGGAACTACACAGCCTCTTTGCTTTCCATCGCCTCTGTACTGCTCGTTGGAGCTCTTGAACTCACATCGCGGTAGAAGTCGTTGTTGAAGTCGCTGCTCGTAACTGTCCCGTTCGCTGCACCGTAACAGGTACACAACTTCGCTTCTCTTAGTTTTGTTTTGTTTTCTACTTGTTCGAGTATGTAGTGGCTCGTTCAGTTGGTTATGTCGTGCTGATAGTTTGCTGAAAGATGATGTTTTCTTNGANTTTTGAAATTTGTTTGGCGGTTGCTTGTCGAATATGAGTGAGTATGTATGCGGTCAAAAAGGGTTTCAAGTCACTCCCTAGTTCAAATGTCGTAGTTCTTAATACTTTCGGGTTTCACAAATACATTCGATATAGTTTTTAGATCATTCTTCTCGTCTCAATCCATTTTCATTCATCGTGATTCTTTAATATTATATGATATTCGCGCCACAAAGACATCGTTCTTTCGCTTCAAGTTGAATGAACGAACTAAGATGCCAACATTCTGAATCTAAGTGACCGCATCTGCTATCGTTTTGAGTTCCCATATCGCATATTATTGTTCGTTTTGGTATTGTGGGTTAGGCTGTCCTATAGGGTTTGCTAGATAAGGGGTGTTACTTTCTGTTTGATCTCTTAATGTTGTGAAGTTGGTTTCTTTCTGATGATTTGAATTTCACTTGTTATCTCTCAAACCTTCAAATAAGTCCTTTGTCAGTATGTTTTTTTTGTGATTTCTTTGAATTTGTCTGACAAGGAAAGCATGTTTATTCCTATTATATAGCAATTTTCTCGTTTACTTCTTCTATATGACAAATGAGTTGATATGTTTGCTCGAAATCCCGTTTAGAGTCACTTTAGGTCTGGTTTTCTGTTATGTCTACTATCATTCTTTATGAGGCTTTGGTAGTCTGTGCTGTTCTTTAGCCACTCATTACGGAACACCAATTAGGCTTGTTCGATGCCTTGTTTGGCTCCCGTTTTTTTTGTGTTTGTGTTTATTGCTTTCAAATTATAAGCGAGCTTAGACTATCTTTGGTTCGTGTTGGAATCTCATGCTCATTTGGTTTGAATTTAACTTTTAGAGATCTCATTTGATATTGATAGCAAACTTCTTATGTGCATTTAAGATTTAGATAGCATAGTTGTCGATGTGGTAGTTTTGAGCTACTGTTTTATTTATTTCTGCATGATATAAGGTATTTGAATGTCAACTTATTCGTGTTATTTGCCTTGGGATGTTCCATTATTGACGTTGGTATTTGGTATGGCTTTTGCATGTTGGGAAATCTAATGGGTCTTAAAAGTTAGTGTGTTTGCTAATCTATTCGGCTTTCTTCAGAATCGTATGTTTATTTATTTGGTTTCATTCGAAATACATCTGATTTATTTTGTCGTTGTGTGTTCTAATGTATTTCTACTTGTTTGCATGGGAAATCTTCTCTCGAGTCCATTGTGAGGCTCCCCTTCTCCTCTTTGCATTTCAAGAGGGAGACATAAAGGCTCTAAAAGTCTTTCATCGAGTCAATTCGTCAAAACCGACGTATGAAGTTAAAATCCGAGGATTAGAAGGTTGAAGAACCTTGAAGGAAACGGATCGGAAGACCTCTCCATTTATTTAGTGTATTTTTATTTGTAATGGGCATAAGCCCTTGTTGCCGTTACTTTTTTTATTATTTTCTCGTATTTACGTTGTATGTTTAGATTAGGACAGGTACAAAAATGGGTTAAAAAACCCAACAGCAGGTGGGTCCAACACTCGGTCAAGGCGAACAGAACCGAAGTTGGACCCAATCTCTCTCTCTCTCCCTCTCTCTCTCTCTCTCTCTCTCTCCTCATTACTTGCTTATGTGCGTTTGGTTTAAAGTATCGTAGTGTTAGGATTAGAAAACTCCAAATCCCCTTCGAAACGCTTTTCTCTTTTATCTAATTTAGAACTAAGCCTCGAAATTGATAAATATTTCAACTCGCAAATTCGTCTAAAACTTTCATAAAAAATTTCTACAAGTTTGTTTGAATATAAAGTGCCTTAGCCTTAAAAAATGATTTTGTAAATATTTCAAACATATAAAGTTTGCCTAGATATTTTAAGAAGTCCAAATTCGCAAGTCTTTAAAACTAAATAGTCAAATAAGTTAATCGTCGGATAACCGTAATTAACGGAGTGTCTTAGGTGCCTTAAACACCTTCCTAAGACACTAATATGAATCACGAACCCCCTTAAAGTTTTCAAAACGGTTATTTTCTGTTTAGTTGTTTTGAAAAAAATAAGTTTTCTTGATTTTTCTTAAAAAATTAAGTGGCGACTCTAAAAGTCGAAATTACCTTCGAAAATAAAACATACTCCTTTCGAAATCACTTTTTCGATAAAACAGAAATGGCGACTCTGCTGGGGACTATTTGGAGGATTCTAACCTTAAGACTAACCTATTTGACTACTTGTAATTAATTGTTTAGTTGTTTAAATACTTAGTTTTTTAGAAATTGCATTTCATGGCATAAATTCCGCCAAACGGCTAATAGTCTGCATTAGGAAACTGAAGTTACGCGGCTTACCGCGACTTCTCTCAGAAATACCCCAAGAACTCATTTGGGAGTATCGAATAAATAGTCGGAATGCGGTCATCCGACGTTATTCGATAGCTCCACCCCGATGTTTGTCCGACTCGGATAACCGTCTATTTGTAAACAATTCTAGAAAAGCTTAAGTTAGAGCGAAACCAAAACCAAAATTAGGCATCAGCCTAGGACGACTTAATACCCAAGGCGTATTAAGTCCATTTTAGTAGAAAAATCGCCAAAATCGCGTCTAAGGTCTTCGACCTCACGACGCATCATATTGTTTGACATTCGATATATATGTGTATTTAAATGCTTATATGTCATGTTGCTTAGAATGAGGATATTGTAAACCCACTCCTAGCCAGAAATTCCAAAATATACGGAAGCCACTATTACAAATGTCCGACCAAAATTTCCGAGTCTCAAGTTTCTCACAAAAAAAAAATAAAAAAAAAATCCCATACCACAAATCCTAAATACCGCCCTAAGGTCTCAGATCCAAACTACGTTGGGCCTGAATTCTCCCCGTGAGATACGTAGGCAGCCTTCCCGGCCCGGCCCTATCACAGAAAATTTTCATTCTCCTCTATGTTTCGGAGATACGAAGATAAGATCAACAGACGTCGAAAAGCAGTCGCAAGAAGACCATAGCTCAACGTGATTCAACTTTCCCGAGATAGCGCCAAACAAATTCCTGTTTGGTCAGAATATATTTCCGTCCTCATTCGTGGGTTAAGATATCCTCAACAAAGCGACTTGTGTGTTTATCTGTTTTCTGTGCGATATTATGCATATTGTACTCCGGATATGCACTAACAAATTTGCCTTTGAGTTGTTTTACCTTACAGGTACCTCTTACTGATCTGTGTCGATAAAGCTGGCAGATCACCACTACTTTACCAGATCAAAAGGTCCCGCAGATTCCTTCCCCGGACCAAACGCAAATACAAACATGGGAGACAACAATGAACAGGTCAGCCTCACAGACGTCGTGGTGGCTCAGCCCACCGTGGCAGAGCAGAATGAGCTTATTGCGCAGCTGATGCAGCAAATAGCTGACATGAGGGTAGAGATGCAACGGAGGCCAGACACTCCTTCGCCCGGGTTTGGCCCCAACTTTCTCGACGCGAGACCTCCTACATACTTCCCCTCGCCCAACTCGGATCCTACTCAGCACCGTCCATCGACACCCGTGCACAACCCGTCCGGGATAGATATGACCACCCAAAACCCCCAATACGCCTCAGTATCCTATCAAACTCCCTCACCACTTCCAAACAATCCTCCACAAATGCCACCACATCCCCAAAATACTCAAACAGCCCCACTAACCCAACAACAAACCCAAAATCCCACCGCCTTCAATTCCCAAACACCGCATCCCCACTTAAACCAAAATACCAATCCCCAAAATTATCCGCAAAACTATCAAACCGCACAGAACGTCCCAAGCCCTTCCATAGCTCCACCCATCCCCAAAAGAACCACATTCCAAGTCCCCGTCCCGGCCGAGCATGAGGTGCACGGCTCCGAGTTGGACCATTATGAGGAGCAAGAAAGAGAGTGGAGGGCGAGGGAAGAAGCGAAGGTAGACATAAAGGAAGAGATCAAGAGGGCAATGAGAGAATTGCAATGTACTCCAGACGTCGCCGGGTTAAGCTACGCAGAACTATGCATCCACCCAGACTTGAACCTACCTGAAGGGTTCAAGATCCCGAAGTTTGATACCTTCGGAGGAGTGGGCAACCCCATGGCACACCTAAGAGCGTACTGTGACCAACTCGTGGGAGTTGGCAAAGATGAATCCTTGCTGATGAGGTTATTCAGCCGGAGCCTGTGCGGTGAGGCCCTGGAGTGGTTCACGTCACATGAGACTCGACAGTGGCCCAGTTGGAGTGCACTGGCTAAGGATTTCGTCGACAGATTCGCATATAACGTCGAGATAGTTCCTGATCGGTACTCATTGGAGAAGATGAAACAGAAGCCCACAGAGAGCTATCGAGAATTTGCGTACAGATGGAGGAAGGAGGCAGCGAGGGTGAGGCCTCCGATGACAGAGAAAGAAATTGTAGAGGTGTTCGTGCGGGTGCAGGAGCCCGAGTATTATGATAGGATCATCTTGTTAATCGGCGCCAAGTTTGCCGAGATAGTCAAAGTAGGTGAGACTATCGAAGATGGCCTGAAGTCGGGAAAGATAGCCCGAGTGTCTGCATCGCCTGGGTCTTCCGGATTGGTAAGGAAGAAAAGAGAGGAGGTTAACGCTATCTCACACGGGGGAAGAAAGGCCCCCAGAAACTTACCACGTCCCCAAGGCCGCTACAACCCTCCATCAAAGCCTCATCAAGCTTACCATCCACAATCAAATCATTCCGGCCACTACAACGCTGCCCCCACTTATCCATATCCCCATATTTTGTCGTATCAGAATCCACCCCAAATTCCCTAAAATTTTCCCTCCGTATATCCAGATTACCCCCAAGCTTATCAAGTCCCTCCCTTTACTGTATCGTCGCCTCCAAGGCTTAATGTACAAGCTTATCGAAAGCACCGCCCCCTCGTGATATCAAATACATACCCCAAAGATATCAAAGCCCCCATCCAAATTCACGAGCTCCACGCCCAAATGCCCGCAATTATCAACAAGTCCTCACCTCGCCAGAGCGGTATGATTCCTCGCCCAGGTTTGAGAAGAAGCCGCCCAGAGCTTCACCGTGTTGGTGGAAGAGAACCCAGTTGTTCGAAAGATTGTCTGCGGCCGGATACATCCACCTGGGGCGAGCCCGTGGATGTCAACTCCAGATTCTACAGCACCGGGCGTAGATGTGCTTATCATTCGAATAGTGTTGGACATGATCACGAAAGCTGCATCAACCTCAAGCACAAGATCCAGGATCGATTGACCAGAAGTGGTCTCCGCCCGACTGCGCGGCCGAGCGTCAACACAGATCCGTTGCCAATCATGGGGTGAAAACACCAACATGATAAACAGACGTAGATGGCGAGGAAGGAATCGTGGCCTTTTCAAGGAGAACAATTCCATCATCGAGGAGGAGGTGAGCCACCGGTGGCATTCGTGATGCGGAACCAGGAGATCTTTGCAAAATTGGGCGTCTACGCCGATCCCGATGTCGAACTACGTGGTAGAAAGGAGTTATTTTGTGCATACCAAAATCGGTGGTCGTCAGGAAGAGGCCGAGACCCACCATTTCTGCATTCTCTTAATTGCTTGAATTTTGAATTTTAGTCGTGAGGTTTAAAAAGGCGACACGGCGTAATGACCCAAGCTCGCATTTTGTTTGATTTAAATGAAAGCCTCCTTATTTTGACTTTGTTTATTTAATTGCTTGTTATATTTTATTTTCCTAATTTTGTCTGCTTATGATTTCAGTAACGTAAGTTATAAACTGTCAATGTCATGTCATGTCGTGAGCTAAACGAGCAAAATGAGGTAAATGACGACGAGGTTGACGACTAAGACAAAGAAAGTGGGGAATGGATGTCATCGGTCCTATTGAGCCGGCCCATTTCTAATGGACACAGATTCATTTTGGTTGCCATTTATTATTTCACCAAGTGGGTGGAAGCAGCCTCTTACAAGTCGGTAACCAAGAAAGTGGTAGCCGATTTTGTCCGCAACAATCTGATATGCAGATTTGGAGTTCCAGAATCATCATTACTGATAACGGTGCAAATCTCAACGATCATCTGATGAAAGAGATATGTGAACAATTTAAGATTATTCATCGAAGGTCAACTGCTTATCGCCCTCAAATGAACGGAGCTGTAGAGGCCGCCAACAAGAATATCAAAAAGATTTTGAGGAAAATGATTGACAAACAACGAGTTTGGCACGAAATGCTGCCATATGCTCTACTAGGTTACCGAACGACCGTCAGAACATCGACTGGGGCTACTCCATACTTGCTAGTATATAGAACAGAAGCAGTCGTACCTGTTGAAGTCGAGATACCAGCATCAAGAATCATCCAAGAAGCTGAGTTAAGCAACGCTGAGTGGGTTAGCAAACGGATTGATCAACTAGCTTTGATTGATGAAAAGAGAATGGTCGCTGTTTGCCATGGCCAATTGTATAGACAGAGAATGACTCACGCTTTTCAAAAAAGAGTAAGAGCCAGGAATTTTGAAGTTGGTCAGTTGGTTCTTAAGCGTATTTTTCCTCATCAAGACGAATACAAAGGAAAGTTCGCACCAAACTGGCAAGGTCCTTACATGGTTCGCAAAGTACTATCTGGAGGTGCTTTAGTCTTGTCAGAGATGGATGGCGCTGTATGGCCCAAGCCTATCAACTCGGATGCTGTCAAGAGATATTACGCGTGAAGTTCGTTTTGCATTTTCTAGCATTTACTTGTAATCTTCTGTTTGCTTGTATTGGTTCGAATTGGAACTCTTATCCCTTTTTAACGAACTACGTTTGACCTGATTCCTGCTCCAACGGGATACGTAGGCGCCACAACGGCTCGGTCATAATAACCAGTAAGATTTCCATTTCTCTTCATAATGGAAACTGGGACAGAATTTTTGAGAGGATCTCAAAAATTCATTTGAAGTTGGACTTCTTTAACGAGTCAAAACAGAAGACCAAAATTCTACGGTCTGAACTACGTTCGACCTGAATTCTCAAGAATGAGATACGTAGGCGGCCTTTGTCGGCCTCGGTCGGTTTCTTTGTAAATTTTATTCTTGTTAACCTTTAAGGGGAACTACGTTTGACTGATTCACCTCAGCGGGATACGTAGGCGCCCTGAGGCTGGTCATATATCTCGTAAGTTTTTATTTCCCTTTCTGATAAAACAGGGATAGAATTTTGAGAGGATTCAAAAATTCTCTAGAAGAAGTCTCCTCTCCAAAGCGGACAAAAAGACATTTCGAATTTGATCGGGATGAATTTTGAGGAGATCTCAAAATTCCGCGATTTGCTCGATTCTGATGGAAAGATGAGCAAGATACTAAACTGGGACAGAAATTTTGAGGATGGCCTCAAAATTTTGTCATGGGTCTTCCCTACAAGTCCGGAATGCCTCTGAAATTCATTCAACAAGCGTCGGACTCTAAGAGCTCGTTAAGCCTGACATGACATGACTTGGCAGTGACCTTTTCGAGATACTATTTCTTAAAATAAAAAAAATTGTTTCTCTTAAAAATTTCCCTTTTATATTTCATCTGTTTTGGCATAAGATATTTTCTTATCTATCAAGAGTCGGGAAATCGGGAAATCAACCGGATTCATCAAGACAAGGAGCAAACAACCGAAGGGATCGACACAGATCAGTATGTTTGAAACTGACAATTTTTCTGTGGATGCAGGTTTATAGCTTCGCTTCGAAATCGGCCGAATTCTTCCGACTGATGAATACGGAGAAGGAGAAAACTATCTCCAAAACCAGTGATTTTATTGAAAGCAGGAATACCGTTTGTGTCAGGATGCTTATGAATGTGTTTGTTTATTTCAAACCATTCTCAACAATGGGAAATTTACAAAGTATCCAGCCAGATTCAAAAGTGAATCAAACAGGAATCTCAGCGAAGATTTCACGATTTCTATAGAAGACGCTATTTGCATTGCGTTATCAAAGCAAGATGATTATTGTCGATCAAGACCACACATTACCTCAGAAGAGACAATTATGCAATTATTATTTTATCATTATCGATCAAGTCGGTATATTATTTGGAGTTCGTCTTACCGTTACTATTCACGGGGGCGATATAAATATTCATGCATCGCGGAATTTATACACTGAAGAATCATGCATCGCGGAATCATGCATAGCGGAATCATGCATCGCGGAATCATGCATCGCGAGTCATTAATTATGCACGACGAGAAGATTTCATGCCTCGTCAAAATTTATGCATCGCGAGAAGACTTCATACCTCGCTGGAATTTATACATCGCGAGAAGAATTTATGCCTCGCTGGAATTCATGCATCGCGGAAAATCATGCATCGCGAAAATCATGCATCGCGAAAATCATGCATCGCGAGTCATTAGTTATGCACGACGAGAAGATTTCATGCCTCGTCAAAATTTATGCATCGCGAGAGGACTTCATACCTCGCTGAAATTTATACATCGCGAGAAGACTTCATACCTCGCTGGAACTTACGCATCACGAGAAGAATTCATGCCTCGTTGAAAATCATGCATCGCGGAAATCATGCATCGCGGAATCATGCATCGCGGAAATCATGCATCGCGAGTCAATAATTATGCATGACGAGAAGATTTCATGCCTCGTCAAAATTTATACATTGCGAGAAGAATTAATGCCTCGCTGGAATTCATGCATCGCGGAAATCATGCATCGCGAGTCAATAATTATGCATGACGAGAAGATTTCATGCCTCGTCAAAATTTATACATCGCGAGAAGGATTTATGCCTCGCTGGAATTCATGCATAGCGAAAATCATGCATCGCGAAAATCATGCATCGCGAGTCATTAATTATGCACGACGAGAAGATTTCATGCCTCGTCAAAATTTATGCATCGCGAGAAGACTTCATACCTCGCTGAAATTTATACATCGCGAGAAGACTTCATACCTCGCTGGAATTCATGCATAGCAGAAATCATGCATCGCGAGTCATTAATTATGCACGACGAGAAGATTTCATGCCTCGTCAAAATTTATGCACGATGAGAAGAATTCATGCCTCGTCAAAATTTGCACATCGCAAGAAGATTTTATTCTTCGCTGAAAGTTATGCATCGCGAGAAGATTCATATCTCGCGGGAATTTACGTACCGCGGGAAGATATTCATGCCCCGCAAGAGGACATACACGGATAAAGAAAGAACAACACTTATCCATTGGCCTCGATTGCATTTTGTTATTTATTAAAAAAGTAAACATCGAGAAGAGCAACAAAGATAACGACAAAAGAGACATCAATATAGCATCAACGTTCATTTATTTATTTTAGCATCAAATGAAGAGTACATTGAAGATTTTACTGCAAAACACAAGGCATAAGCTTTATTTGCTGGACGTCAAACCGATCGAGTCGACGTCAACTATGGAGGAGAACAATGAAGTGTCGACATGGTAAAAGACACTGTCTCCCATCCTAATTGCATTTTTTAAGCTGACGAGTTTTATCTCAGTCTTTGTCGAGAGCATCCAAAAGGATGAATTCTCCAAAAACCACAGGTGCGGACGACATCAAAAAGGATGCAAGACCTGGCGTGGAACTTTTTCTTAGCAATGGCCGGGACACAGTCAAAGAGGAATGTCAAACTCTTGGGACGCGAAAGGCAGGAGCGACTACCACCACGATCGAACCACCCTCTCAAGCACGCGGGTTTTTCTTTAGTTCACTGGGTTTAGTCTCGCGTCCGGAAGTTTTGTTTTATCGGGGGCAAGTTTCCAATCTGAGTGACAATGCGCCAAGAGCTTTGGAAATTATGTCCGTGTAAGTTCTTAAATATGGGTGTGAAGCGCGCCACATTCATGGCTAAGAGGTTACAAGCCTCTTTTCATACTCGTTGAAATGTCACTTTTCCAAAACCAAAGGTTATCTAGCATAATAGGTTTCCTTTTCCATCGATTGAGTCGAACTACACACAGCCTGATTCCGAAGGTTTAGGGATATGTAGGCGGATTCAATGTTGAAACTCGGCTGTATCCCAACACTCGCTCTCAAATTCTATTCTCAAGCATTTCGATACCTTCCTAATTCGGTATCGAGGTGGCTTTAATTCTATCAAATCGTGTGGAAAATCAAGCTTATCGAACTACAAGTGGCCTGAATTCTCATATAGCCTGAGATATGTAGGAAACCCGTTTCAAGGGTTCGGCCAAAATTCCTAAACCCTTTGTCGAATCCTTCCTTTAAAACGAATGAGGTTGGTCAAAATTGGTTTGGTCAATTTCATTTTCCTCGAGTTGCTTGCATCAACCCAAGTAAAATGAGGGACAGCTGTTGACACCCATTTTGACCTAGGCCCACTTCCCAATTTCAGCCCACCTTACTCCTCAACATCCAGGCCCAATTCTTTTCCAAATTTAATTATCAGCCCACTTTAATCCAAACCCCCTCCATTTTCTAGCCAAACAACCCATCCAATTCGGCCCAATACTTCCCACATCCCTTTGACCCGCCCCGAACCCAGATCTCCTACCCGACCCGTTCCCCCCTTTTTCCCTTCTCCTCTTCCCCCACGATCCCCACGCCCCACGCGCCCCTCTCCCTTTCCTTCTTTCCCCCATACGCGACCCCAAAAAACCCAGCAAAACAGAGACGCAGAAACCCAGCAGCCCCCGAAAATTCCCAAAAAACGCCAGTGAATTCGCGTCTCCCCCACGCTCTCTCCCTCTCTCCCAAACTCCCTCCCTCGTGCGAACCCAACGCGAGCAATCGCGTATGCTTCTCTCTCCCTCGTACAGAAACCCCAGACGCAAACCCAGGAGAAACAGAACATCCCAGACGCGAATCAACTCACGCGCAAGGAGTTCTCACAGCCGGTTTGTCTTCTTCTTCGCGTGTCCTCGAGTCGCGCGTCTCCTTCCCTCTTCTTCGTGCTCGTACGAGCGCACAGTGGACAGTAGCCGCCCTCGCCTCAACAGCCTAGAATCGTCCTGCTCGTCCTTGCAACAACGAGATGATGACACGAAGCGCGCAAGGACGGAAGGCTCATCTCGACCCTCCACCTCGCCATCAACCCGTTCGAATGGGATATTCTGAAGCATCTAATCGGTATATTCCAAAATTTGGGATAAGATTTTGGGGGATTTTGAATTTCAAATTAGCAGATGGGCCAAAATCGCGCCTCTCGCCCCAAATTCGAAACCCTAGTCTCTCTTCTTCTATATAAACCCCCCTGCGTCTTCAGTAAAAGGGGTTGGACATTTTTTCGGTTTGAGAAATTTTCAAAGGGTTAGAAATTTTTGGTTGGAACTTTGAATATTGGATTTTCTTTGAATCTTAGGTTGGGTTCTGCTTCTAAGAAAAAATACTTCGATCCTCCTTCCTGTTTGCTTCAGAGTGCGAGAAGAAAGGAGAGTTAGAGATTTTTGTTGGACGTTTGGGTTGAAAAATTGAGAGGTCGAATTCCTGTCTGGAGTTTTTCTTGTTTCCTACGGATATCACAGCAGTCTTCGAACCTAGAGATATTTGGAACTACACAGACTCTTTGCTTTCCATCGCCTCTGTACTGCTCGTTGGAGCTCTTGAACTCACATCGCGGTAGAAGTCGTTGTTGAAGTCGATGCTCGTAACTGTCCCGTTCGCTGCACCGTAACAGGTACACGACTTCGCTTCTCTTAGTTTTGTTTTGTTTTCTACTTATTCGAGTATGTAGTGGCTCGTTCAGTTGGTTATGTCGTGCTGATAGTTTGCTGAAAGATGATGTTTTCTTTGAGTTTTGGGGCTGTTTGGCCGGTTGCTTGTCGAATATGAGCTGAGTATGTATGTGCGGTCAAAAAGGGGTTTCGAAGTCACTCCCTAGTTCAAATGTCGTAGTTCTTAATACTTTCGGGTTTCACAGTCACATTCGATATAGTTTTTAGATCATTCTTCTCGTCTCAATCCATTTTCATTCATCGTGATTCTTTAATATTATATGATATTCGGCGTCACAGTACATCGTTCTTTCGCTTCAAGTTGAATGAACGAACTAAGATGCCAACATTCTGAATCTAAGTGACCGCATCTGCTATCGTTTTGAGTTCCCATATCGCATATTATTGTTCGTTTTGGTATTGTGGGTTAGGCTGTCCTATAGGGTTTGCTAGATAAGGGGTGTTACTTTCTGTTTGATCTCTTAATGTTGTGAAGTTGGTTTCTTTCTAATGATTTGAATTTCACTTGTTATCTCTCAAACCTTCAAATAAGTCCTTTGTCAGTATGTTTTTTTTTGTGATTTCTTTGAATTTGTCTGACAAGGAAAGCATGTTTATTCCTATTATATAGCAATTTTCTCGTTTACTTCTTCTATATGACAAATGAGTTGATATGTTTGCTCGAAATCCCGTTTAGAGTCACTTTAGGTCTGGTTTTCTGTTATGTCTACTATCATTCTTTATGAGGCTTTGGTAGTCTATGCTGTTCTTTAGCCACTCATTACGGAACACCAATTAGGCTTATTCGA